>RDPX01000001.1:8140349-8154153 GCA_003991215.1 Morbakka virulenta | reverse complement strand
CAAGTTAACCATTTTCTTCTTCTTGAAACTTCTGAACTTTCTGGAGTCAGAAGAAGCCATCGATGTAAAAATTTTATCTTGCTTTGAAACGTAGCTCAGAAAGAGCTTACGACTCAGGACATGATAAAGCTATTCCATCCATTTTTTTCCCCTACCTCTATGATTAGGTTAGGTAGTGTCCGTATGACATGTTGGAATCAGCTAAAAGCAAAAGAGACTAACGTAGAGGAAATAGCGGTAGAATGACTACTCGGCCTGAAGTAAGTATTTTTATGCAATGCAAAACATGGCTGCCTCAACCAGGCAGAAAGAGCTGAACTTTGACCGGGCGAAAAAAGAACCCCTTGCTGGAACTGAAGAAAGTACATTGCAAAGTCTTATTTCTATCCGTTGTTCGCAAATGCTTGGAAAAAGATCACTCCTAAACCTTCGAAGTCTTTGAAAACTTATTTTGCTTTGGGTGTACTATCTTTCCAGTAGTTACTGTCGTCGAAATTTGAGGCATATTACTGTATTGTTTTAGCTACAGGACAAATGGTAAATAGAACAACTTCGCCTGGATCAGACTGTAAATTACCGTTATGCTGAGGATTTCATCCCCATGTTTTAACGGTTGGGGCTGTTAAGTCAATAAGGTACTATCAATTGCATGTTTAGTCGAATTCAAGGAAAATTTATCATTTCTTCACCATTGGTAAACTGGACTGATGGTTGTTATTAACAAGGAATGAAACCTTTTATTATAAAGAAACGGCATATGAGAAGGTTTATTCACGAAAATCAAGAAACAACTGGAAACTACCAAAGATCAGTGTTGGGTAACTCTGCATAGCTCGTTCATAATTCGTGACGCACCTGTTCTTCTTTATCATGTTGCAATTATAAACACAGGTGGTCTCATGTTTCCGTAGGAGACGCATTCACTAATATTAGAGTTGCGGAGCCTATATACTCGGTAGGAATTTTTATTGTGTTAATTAATGTAGCACCACAGAAAATTTATATGTGTAAATTTAGACAGGAAATGTATCCAGCCATAAACACCTTTTGTGAATTACACAGTATCCTGTTATTTTTAAATCTGATTGGACAGAATTTACTATTGTGCAGAGCATTGCATAACACTACTTTAAAAGTTGTGAAGATACATTCTGTGAAAAAAAAGAGTTAACGAGGCTTTGTAAGAGCAGGAGCGCTGTCTCTGATGAAATAATGAGTTTCGAGAATTGATACAAGTCTTTTACTGGATATTTACTTGCGATTTGATCGGTAAGCCTCTTTGAATCAGTTTAGATTAGTACATAAGTTACTACATCTTTTCCACCTAGTTGGATGGGAGTAAAATCGCACGAGCTTAATTAACATGGGAGATCTCAAGAAAAGAAAGAAAATGAGCAAGTATCACCGCGGAGTTGCAACGAGGTTGTTGAACAAGATACATGTCAAACTTGGAAAGGAACCAGAGGACGTCGATTACACAGGCCTACAAAAAACTCCTTTTTTCCATTGGTTTTTAAAAAAAGGTAATTTAATTTGGGGGTGCTGATTCCAAATATGCAATGAGAAATGCCCTATCAGGTCAGGGTTTCAAGTTGTTTCTCAAAATAGTGACAAAAATGGCTATTTTGCATTATATTTGTTCTAGCTAGTTGCAAGTAATGTGCATTATAAAATTTACTGGTTCTTTTTATCACTATTCATTCCCGTTTAAACAGCTTTAATTGAATTATCAGTATCCACTGCTTTCCTTACTTTCTCCTTTCACAGGAGAAGGACATCTGCCATCTTCTTTGTGAAAGTGAAAGTCACACAGCAACCCAAGGACAGGTGCCATACAGGTGAATTTATAGTTAGTAACCTGTGATCTGTTATTGGTGGCAGGTGTCCATTTGGTTGCTGTCATAACTTCTTCTGGGAGAAGAAAGTGGTTAAACAATCCAAATATATCTTGTTACATCTGTGGTAATTTTACCTTGGTGAAGCAAAGGATGAAAATTACAGAGTTTGTAAAACGGGCTTATCTTACCTATTTCAGGACTAAGCTTGGAGATCAAGATAAGCCTTGGGCACCTCATATTGCTTGTAAAACTTGAATCGAGTCTTTAAGGCAATGGATTGCGGGAAAACGAAAAAATTTGCCATTTGGAATTCCTATGGTTTGAAGAGAACAGCGGGATCATTCCGATGATTGCTATTTTTGCCTGGTTAATGTCTCCTGCTTCAATTCAAAGAGTAAACACAATCTTGAATACCCAAATTTAGACCTGCAATGAGGCCTCTTACCTTATTTCACCAAAAGTCCTGTACCCATTTAGACCAAACTTCCAGAGCTTTCAGACGATGAGGATTCGAATCTACCCGAGGAGACTCAATACGACCCTGATTTTCCACAGCCATCGTCGTCAACATCATTTTCAATATTTACTCAACACGACTTAAATGATCTAATTCGCACTTTCAAAGGAATCATCCGAATTGTTGGCCTTAAGATTGAATGAAAAACAGCTATTACTCTCAGAAACCAAAATATCTGTCTCTCGCAACAGAGAATCCGAACTTTTAATGTTTTTTTGCTTCGATAAACGACTTTGTTCACTGTGTTGGCAAAGAAGGCTTTCTGCGCGCTGTGGGTGTCTCACAGTATGATCCTGGCAATTGGAGACTTTTTATTGACAGTTCAAAACGAAGTTTAAAATGTATTCTCCACAATTTTCTCCTTGGCCAACAGGGCGGTTAATTTTCTTCTTGGTCAACAGGGCGGCCACACAAAGTAGCCATGTTTTCTTTGTTTATGGGACAGTCGAAGTAAGGGTGAGCATTGGATAAGAAAGGAATGGCCACCGAGGGAAACGTTATGCATGGGATTGCAAAACATCATTAATGAAGCGTTGGTCAATAGGAATAAAATTATTTTTCTATTTTACTAAAATTATTCAATGCTTTGACAAACTGCTTATGAAGCAGTTTGTCAAAGCATTGAATAGAGAAGGTAATTGTCTTGACTACATTTGTAAGAGCTTCTCTGGTCTAAGTTATGAAAAAATTAAAGCGGGTAAATTTGATGGGCCCCAAATTCGAAAGGTGGTGAAGGACAATCACTTTATTACCATAATGTCAGAAAGTGAATTAAGGGCCTGGTTGGTCTTCGTAGATGCAGTTAAAACCTTTCTAGGTAACACTAAAAGCCCTAACTACACTTATATTGTCAAAGAATTGTTAGAACTTCCAAACTTTAGGATGCAACATAGGCATCAACATTCATTACTTGCAGTCACCTGGATGATTTTCCTGATAATCTTGGTGCCCTTAGCAAAGAACAAGGTGAATGCCTTCATCAAGATATAAAAGTGATGGAAGAGCACTATCAAGGCAGATGGGACATCCACATGATGACTGATTACTGCTGGTCATTAAAAAGAGACTGTCGTACCAAACAGCATTCCAGGAAATCCTATAAGAGGAAATTCGTGAGCTGTTGGGGTGTATGTAAGATATTTGCAAATAAAAACAGATTTTGAGAATTAATCGATGAGTTCTCACCTATAAAGCCTATTTTTAGAATAAACTTCAATTAATTTTAACAATTAAAAAAAAATTTTTTAACCTGCTAATCTTGATAAAGTATCAATAACCTTGTGCTTATCGCAAGGTTTTGGTTTGATTTAAAAAAATTTTCAATAAGAAATGGAAAAAAAAAGGTTTTGATTTAAAAAACATGTTTTATATGATAAAATTATGCTAAAATGGCACATTTTTATCAAAATGCCAAAATTCGAATCTTCAATTGTTAAAAAATGTGACTTGATAGAGAAAAATGGATTGCACATTTGAAAGCAGCGTGCCCGTATTATATAGAATCGGTTATCAAAACCAAACAGCAAAGTCATTGTTGGGCTGTGTAATAGAATATTGCGTTTATTCAAGACGGACTTAAAGGAGAAATCAGCCACTTTAAAGAGTTTAGATGAAGAAATCTACGCATTAACGATTGATCACGGAGATGAGGATGCATGCCAATAGGAAGCCAAATAATCAGCAGAGAATATAGAGAAGGTAGCATACAGCATTTTAACACTTAAAGAAGAAAATGGAGGGGTCGCTTCTGAACATTTACAAGCTTCAACTAGGAGATCAGAGAAATCAGCGGCATTAAGAGCATCAGGAAGTTTAAATCGAAACAACTCAAAGGAAAGTTTGAATTCTGTAAGTTCAAACAACGGACAGCCCCAAGGGTCATCACGGAAGGTGAAACTACCGAGCTCAGGAAATTTATTGGAAAAGTCGAAAATTCGCCTGAATTTTGGGACAGCTTCTGTAGAGCCATACATAATGATGACCAGTTGGCTAAGGTAGACAAATTCAAATATCTTCGCACTTACTTGGGGGGCCAGCTAGACGTTTTTCACTCACGGATGCCAACTACGATGAAGCGGTAGCCTTATCAAGAAAAAGATTTGCCAGATCAGAAGTGAAAAGGTTAAATTATATCAATGAATTGATTAGCCTTGCTACAGTGTACAGCAATAGAAATGTACAACGTCTTCGAGCTTTTCACGATGAAATCGAGAATCAATTTCGCGTTGGANAACAATTAAAAAAAAATTTTTTAACCTGCTAATCTTGATAAAGTATCAATAACCTTGTGCTTATCGCAAGGTTTTGGTTTGATTAAAAAAAAATTTCAATAAGAAATGGAAAAAAAAAGTTTTTGATTTAAAAAACATGTTTTAAATGGATTGCACATTTGAAAGCAGCGTGCCTGTATTATATAGAATCGGTTATCAAAACCAAACAGCAAAGTCATTGTTGGGCTGTGTAATAGAAGATTGCGTTTATTCAAGACGGACTTAAAGGAGAAACAACTCAAAGGAAAGTTTGAATTCTGTAAGTTCAAACAACGGACAGCCCCAAGGGTCATCACGGAAGGTGAAACTACCGAGCTCAGGAAATTTATTGGAAAAGTCGAAAATTCGCCTGAATTTTGGGACAGCTTCTGTAGAGCCATACATAATGATGACCAGTTGGCTAAGGTAGACAAATTCAAATATCTTCGCAGTTACTTGGGGGGCCAGCTAGACGTTTTTCACTCACGGATGCCAACTACGATGAAGCAGTAGCCTTATCAAGAAAAAGATTTGGCAGACCAGAAGTGAAAAGGATAAATTATATCAATGAATTGATTAGCCTTGCTACAGTGTACAGCAACAGAAATGTACAACGTCTTCGAGCTTTTCACGATGAAATCGAGAATCAATTTCGCGTTGGAGGATCAGGGAATTGATAGACAAACTTACTCAAGTTTTGTTGTGCCCATGCTGATGTCCAAGATGCCAAAGACTCCCAGGAATAATATAATCAGATTCAACGTGAATCATATGGAATGGCTCCTTGATGAATTTCTTCTTGCGTTGGAGAAAGAGCAAACAGTTTTGGAAGGACATGTGCCCATCTTCCAATTGATGAAACAGCAAAACAAGTTCGAGTAGCAGCAGAAAAGCCAGAACTTCCGTAGGCAGATGCAGAGAGCAACAGGAACAGTCTCAGCATTGTTGACAGGAAAGAAAGAAGACAAAAATTGCACTTACTGCTAAAAAATCATAAACCAGAGAACTGTCAGTAAGTAAAGGACATTACTGAACCTAAGAATATTCTTTTACGCTATGTTAAGTGTTTCTCTTGTTTAAAGTCAGGGCATATGGTGTTTAAATGTAGGTCACGCATTGATTGTAGGCTTTGTAAGAAGTCAGGCCATCATGTTTCCATTTGTCCGAGCCTTAGTGCCCTCAGTAAAGTACAGCCAGCGCACCTCAAACCAACTGCGCCATCCCTAAATCCTAGTGCGACCTCATGGGTTGGACGTACTGACTCGCCAGAAGGAAAAGTAGCCTTGCAAACTGCCTTAGCATTAATGGCAAAGAAGAGTGCAGTGCGAAAGTATTGTTTGATACCGGAAGCCATGAATCGTTTATCACTGCTGGGACTATGGGCAAATTTGGTTTTAGGCCAGTGAGGAGAGAGGAGCTTGGGATTAATGTTTTTGGAGGCAAGGAACCTCTGACTGAGATTAGAGATGTAGTAGAAATTTTTAAAAGTGACTTGAATGGTAAAAAGAGTGTGACAATTGAAGCTTTTGTTGTTCAGGATATCTCTACTATTCCAATGTTCATGTAGAAAGAGTTGAAAAAGATTTCTTGCACTTAACCAATGTATGCTTTGCAGATGTTTCTAGGAAAAATGACATGCTAGAAGTTGATTGTTTTGTTGGCTCGGATTGGCACTGGTCTTTTCAAGAAGGGAGACAATATGAGGGAGGCCAAAAGAGCCAGTTGCAGTGAAAATCAGTCTAGGTTGGGATTTGTCCGGACCTCTCAAAGGTAAGACTCTTGATTCTTATACCCTTTTCAATCTGAATGTGTGTGTTGATCCCAGGTCTAATTACATAGAAGAGAAACAAGAAACTGAGGTAAAATTCGGACCTGTATAGCATTGATATTAGAGAACCTGATGAAGTCTATGAAAATGTTCTTGATTAGATTTTTCTGTTGGATTACCATCGAGGGTAGGTCACAAAACCTCTGCCTTCAGAGTACAATGTTAGTTTGTTGCGTTCAAAAAATCAGGTTATGAAATTGAGGGAGAATCCTGAAATCATTGAGAAATATGATAAAAACTTACTCCCAACAGGTACAGGATGGCATAATAAAACAGTTTTTTGAAATGGAATCGGTAAGACAAATTATCTTCCGCACAGAGCAGTTGTAAGAGAAAATGCAGAGAGTACAAAAGTTAGAGTTGTATATGATGCTTCATGCAAGGAAAGGAAATCGGAATTATCTTTGAACGACTGCTTTCATGTAGGCCTATCTATTACGCCTATGATTTTTGATGTCCCTCTTAGATTTAGAACTTATCTTGTTGTATTTGCAGTCTACATTAAGAAGGCAATCCTAAATATTGAGATTCATCCACAGGATAGGGATTGTCTTAGATTTATTTGGGTACATGATATTCATGCTGAGAACCTTGAAATTTTGGTGTATAAATTTCGGTGGGACTGTTTTGGCTGCAGCTCGTCCCCATCCCTACTTAACTGCATTCTCGGACACCACGTTGAGCAGTACAAAGAGGAAGACCCTGAGTCTGTTGAGAAGTTAGTTAATTCGAATTAATTAGTTAGTTTGAATTGAATTTTATTTAACTTTTTTATTTTTGAGGGGGGCGTTTATTTGAGGCAGGCGTTTATTTCAAAAATTAAAAAATCTCTTTATCATGTTAAACACAAGTAATGCAGTCGAATAACAGATACAAAATCATCCTCGTCTTCATCTTCGTCGAGAAGATTGAACAGCTGATTTGCATCTTTAATATCCAAATCTGCCGGCTCCATAACGAATGGGTTGACATCTAACTCCTTGTCACGGAGCAACGAATTTCGTTTCTTAAAAGGGCTCTTTTCCTCAAAACAATGGATCTTGCCGTCTTCACTGCCATCTGTCTTCAAATTAACTTCGCATCCTTGGAATGAGTCGATGATAAGATCTTTCTTTATCATTTGCCATGCTTGTAAAATCCATTGAACAACAAGGCTCCTTGGTGCTGGCTTCATGTTCCCTGGTTCAATATACTGGTGTACGCCCTTTTCTAATCACTCGTCATACATCTCTGTAATATGCCCTTTAAAGGGTTTGTTCCAATATACATCACGGACCTGAATGTATTTTGTGCAGCCATCTGGAACCAATGCACTTTCGACTTTCATTCCTTTTAAAGTGCATATGATTCCTTCCGTTAGATGAGCTTTAAATGTATCCCACCCCATATAAGAAGTCTCCCACGAAAAGAAAACGAACCAACAACCTCTGTACACCACTTTTTCGTAAGTTGTTAGTTTTTCCACCCATTTGGTGATGATGTTACAGCGCATTTCGACCGGAACTGCTTATTCAATGCAGCAGACTCTCGCTTAGCACCAGCAAAAACAATGAATGGCTTTAGCTTGGAGCTGTCTGCGTTTACAGCAAGGCAGACACTAACCCGAAGTTTCTCATGACCAGTGGTTTTGAGGATAACTTCCTTTTGACCGGTTTGGTTAACGGTTCTACTGCTTTCCATGTCCGCCCGAAGGGGTGTTTCTCGTCCATCGCGATTATATTTGGTGGACTGAAATCATTTTTCATTCTAAGTCGACGGAGATGAATCACAAATGCTACCAATTTATTGATCTGTTGTGACGAGTCTTTTTGAGCAGTTGTTGTTCGCCGTCTGTAAAATAAATTAAAAAATAGGCAAGCAACGTTATTTTACTTTCCTATCTAAAGTAGTCATTCACTGCGTAGAGTTTGAACCAAAATATTTCAAATTTATACGACCTACAGCCATCCAAACATGTTTAGTCAATAAACTGTCTTCCGAAAAAATTTACAGTCATTCCTTTTTTGTGGAATGTTCTAGCCTATTTACACATTTGGGTAACGGCAACCAAGATAAAGGCTTGATGGAAGAGGAAAAGAAAAATTACCTGCAGGAAAGATGATTTCTTTTCATAAATTTCTGCAACCATCCACGACTTGCAACAAAGTAATTCTTCAAAGCTTCATTTTCACCGCACAACTCGTGAAATCTCGACTTTGCCTTGAGCATTATCAGCTTTCGAGAAACACGCAGCATATTATTACGTCTTTCGAAAATCCACTACAATAACTCCTCCTCCAGCTGTTGATCGGTAAATTTTCTACCACCACCATCAAGCTTTTGGCGTTTGTCCTTCGTAGCAAAAATGTTATCTTTGTTCTGACGCTATTCTTGCACTCTTTTTACCTTAATGCTGAATTTCAATGCTGCACTTCTATTTGAATTTTAAATTCCATTTAAATTAAATTCCATTGAATATGACTTTCGTTTTTCACCTTTGTGTGATGTCGCTTGAGAGGAGGATGCAAGCTCGTCCATCTTTCTCATTCGTAAGAGCAGAAAGAACGCACAATGGATGAAAACACGAAAACTACAATTCGAATGTTTTGCGGTATGATTCGAATGCTTTGCGATATGATTCGAATCTTTAGTTGATTCATTTTTTGCAGTACTGGGTGTTTTGAGATTCAAGCTCGACACCAGGGCGTGAAATATTTTAAAGTATGGCTAGAATCGAGTCTTCTGGTCAATATCAGCTTCTCCACAGAATTAAATTCAGGAGCAACATTCGCGGACACCACATTTACAAAACGAACTGGACTCCTGTAATGAATAAAAGTCATTAAAGTCCAATAGACCAGACAACAGAGCGGAGGCTTTGGAATATGATAAATTTTCGATTGGAACCTTCAAGGAAAAGGAAAAAGGTGAAAGTGATCTGGTTGGACATTCTCCACTGGAACTGTCAAGCCTTCTTTATTATTTTCTGAACTCTGATCAGAAAAACTTTATACGTGCTATTGTTACCGGAAAACGAAAGCGTGAAATTAGTGTAGTTGTTCCGACAAAATATGATTGTTATGCAAACGACAAACGGACCTCTTCAATTTTAGACGAAGAAATAAAGAAGGGGAATACCAAATACAAAACTTTAAAAATTCATCATCAAAAAAAGCCATCTTGAAAGAAAGTTTCCTTTTAAAGAATAAATAAAAGTCATATACAAACAAACAGTTTTTCTTGTTCCATAGATATGGTAAGGGATTCTAATAAACCCCCCCTTTTGGGAAGGGGTGTTTATTAGAGGGCGGCCTTTATTTCATATTTTCGACTTTTAGGGGGCGTTCATTGGAGGATGTACGGTAGCTCGTATCAGTTTAGAGTAGTACATAAGTTATTACAATCAATACGAAGTGCGAATCCATGTCAACAAACCTTCATGAAATGTAAAGGGACAAAAATTTCATCGCAATCAATGTTGTATATCTGAAGACCATAATAACCCTCATTTATGAATTTCAATAAGTTGTTAAATTCAGTTCCGTGAAATATCAAAGAATTTTTCAAGGTATTATCATTTTTGATTTTTTCATTTCATCCTTTGTCAATACTCTTTTATGGTGATTTGTACTTATATTCACTGGAAAATAGACGTCCACGGCAACAGGTGTGAAACGTGTCCCCGGGAAAACCATTCATAGGCTTTCTCAAACTCTGAAGGGTATTTCTGCTTCATAAAGAGTCAAGTTCATTTTTCATATAAACAACAAACAACTTTAGTCCCGGATACGAGAGAGAAAAACACACTTTAGAAATATGAATAAGTAAATACTAAAATTAACTGTAATAAAAATGATATCATCTTGACGATCGACTCTTTCGTTGTCTTCTTTTGTACACGTCCTTCCGCTTTTTGTCAAAACTTTCACATGATTGCGCGATTTTCTTTCTCCACAATGGTCGATTGGCAACAGTATCGTTCCAATTTTCGATAATTCTACCACTTTTTATCATACTTTTACAAATGTCTTTGTACCTCAGATTTGGGCGGTCCACAGGACGCACTTCTTCCGAAAGTTCCCCGTATAATAAGGTTTTAACAACTCGTTGGTCATCCATACGACATACATGGCCAAACCATCTCATTCGACTACGTACAAGCTTTATTTCGATATCCTCTAAATTTTCTCGAACCAACACTTCTTCATTGCTGACGTAATCATCCCATCGGATATTCAGGATTCTTTTCAGATGACGTTGTTGGATGGTTCTAAGCTGCTTTATCTGATGATGGTAGAGTGTCCATGTTTCACATCCATATAAAAGTAAAGGCATGAGGCATTGGTCGTGTACTTTGCATTTGGTAGAAAATGATAAATCATGCGAGTCAAACAGGCGGCTGCGTAAGCGATCATAGCCATTTGAAATCGCCTGTGTTCTTTTTCCTCAGTTAATGAACAGTCACCAGTTACAATGCTGCCCAAATATTTGAAAGACTTGACATTTTTAAGTACTTTACCATTAATGAAAAACTCAACAAATGGTCCAATGCACATAGTTTCGTTTTTGTTGATGTTGATCGAAAGACCCATTCTTTTTGAAAGGTTGTTGTATGCTGTTAGCAGAATTTGCAGACCAATAGGAGAGTCACTAAATATAGCAATGTAATCTGCATACTGAGCTTCTCTTATATACGCTGTTAGTACTTTGGTTTTGCTTTTTAATCGCCTAAGATCGAAAAGGTAGCCGTCGTAACGATATTTGACTTTAATGTTGTATTGTGCATCAATATTTTTGAAAGCAAGCCACAACAAAACAGCAGTATACATTCAAAAGAGGGTTGGTGTCAGCTTACATCCCTGTTTCACTCCACTATTGTATTGAAATGATTTAGTTAATCCTCCGTCAACGATAAGACGCACATATACGTTTGAGTAGGGTTTCTTTATTAGTCTGAAAAATTTCGGTGGACAACCAAGCTTGCCTAATATCAAATATAAGAGGTCTCGGTTTACCGTGTCGAACGCTTTTGCAAAGTCGATAAAAACAACATAAAGGTTCCTTTGTTGTTCTCTTGTTTTTTACATGAGCTGTCTGAGAGTAAAAATACCATCAAAGTGCTCCTTCCATCACGTTATCCTGATTGAGATTGTGGGTAAATTTTTTCTGCATGATTTTTCAGGCTTTGCAAAAGAATGTCAGCAAACAACTTTCCTACCACAAGAAAAGAGATTCCACAAGAAAAGGAAAGAGATTCCTCTGTAATTGCCGCATTGTGATCTGTCCCTTTTTTAAAAAAGGATTGTGACATTGAGATCTTTAATTTCTACAGGGAGATCTTCTGAAATCCACAGCAAAGTGATTATCGAAAACAGAAAAGCTCTAAGCTGTGCACCTACATAGACAAGAATTTCAGGAAATATCCTGTCAGGGCCAAGGCTCTTTCCAAGTTTGGTATTTTTGAGTGCTTCATCTAGTTAGACTTCTATAATTGGATCATCCATAGAGTTGTCGATAGGTTGCTGGTCAAGATCTTCTAAAATACTCATGTCAACTTCAGAGGTCTAATTCAGAAGTTTATTGAAGTGTTCTACCCATCGATCCTTAATATCTGTAGATGAAGTGAGAAGGACACTTTCTTTCGACTTGATTGGGTGCACATTTTTGCTCCTGGGACTATATACTTGGTTTAATAAGGCATAAAATTCACGATGATTTTTATTATGTAAAAAATGCTCCACTTTGCTAGCTTTTGCCCGAAACCACTGATTCTTCATTTCTCGAATACGATTACGTAAAGTGTTTCTATTAATTCTCTTGTTCTTGAGAAGATTTTGGATTTCTTGATCATTATCATTAAACCAGTCACTGGATGTTGTTCTTTTCTTGTCGAAACTGTGTTCTGCAGCTTGCTGAAGGAGATTCTTAAAATCTCCCCACCCTTCTGTGCATTCTGGTAGTTTCTCATTGAGAAAATTCTCGAGTTTCTCTTTCTTTTCTCTGGTCATTTTTACGTCCAACTTTCTTGGCGGCTTTAGACTCGTCTTCTTTTGTTTTGTAACGAATTTACACTTACACACTAGACGTTTATGATCTGTAAAGCAGTTAGTGTCTGCTCTTACTTTGGTTGTTGTGATATGCTGTGTTGCAGTTTTGTTGGCAAGAACATGGTCAATCTGATGCCAATGTTTAGAGCGAAGATGCTGCCAAGTATTCCTTAGGGAGTTTGTTAACTGAAACATAGCTCCCATGACTGTAAGTTGAAATCTAGTACAAAATTCTAGAAGCATAAGCCCATTGGAGTTCATTATACCAACTCCGTGCTTTCCAATTACAGTTGGCCACGAAGACTAATCTTTACGAACTCGAAGGTTTAGGTCACCAAGAATAATGGTTTTATCTTGTTTTGCATTATCTAACAAATCTCCGAGCTTCTCTCAAAAACATTCTTTTTCTTGGTTTGATTTCTGCATTGTGGGTCCATATACACTTATGATAGTCAAGAAATGACCTTGCTGGAGTTCGATTCAGATACTCATAAGTTGGTCATTTATAGGTTGAGGATTCAGGTCTAGTGATTTAAAAAGATTGTTACTGATTGCGAAACCAACACCTGCTTCTTTCTTTTCGCTACCAATCCAGAAGGTTGTTTGACTTTTCTCAATTACATTGCCTGTTCCAGATCTTCTGACCTCACTCAATGCGCATATGTCAATGTTAGCTCTCTCACGTTCACGACAGATGATGGCTGTTGTACGTTTAGGAAGTATTGAATCTGCGCTGTTTTCCGTAGTACGTACATTCCATGCACCAAGAGATAAGGTTTTGTTGTATGGTTTCGCCCACTTTTCATCACTACCATACTGTGTGACGCATAGATTATCCTGAATGCGGTAGCATGATTCATAATATTATTATCATCTATTTCCATAGTTCGGCTACGGCTATGGCAGAATCTTGCTATAGAAAGGGGTGACAACCCTTGCCTCCGGAGTTAGGGGAAAGCAGGTGGAACCGGGTAACCGTAGTCCACTAAGGGGAAATAAGACGTCCTCTCCCGACTTGCTTAGTCTTGGGGTGATACCTTGGGCAAGTATCAGCAACCCCTTAGCCTCCCCTATCAGGGTTACGATGAAGACGTCGGCAGCAGGGCGTCGGATGTTTCTTCAGGGCGGAAGAACTCTCTAGTCAGAGTCAACGGCTTGGAGTAACGCAGCGGCTAGGCGGATGATCTGTCACGACACAGACAACGACTAGGTGTCATATACCATTACAACATGGTACTGCGCGACAGAAGGCAATGGCAAACCACTGCCGTATCTTGCCAAGAACATTATGATGACAAACCGAAAACCAAGAAAAGCAGATAACGGCGTCAAGGGGATTGTATCCC
>RDPX01000001.1:7993235-8130451 GCA_003991215.1 Morbakka virulenta | reverse complement strand
CCCTGTGGGTTCCAGGTTAAGACCTGTCGTGTGATGCTGGATGATGGTTTTCTCAAGGTGTGCCCTATCCAGCCCCACTTTCTTTTAAGGATTTGCCTGACTACTGTTTCTTGTCCTGCTCTTTCCCATAAGTCTTTCCTGATTTTATCCGTCCAGCGTATTTTGTATATTCTTCTCAGACATGTGTTGAGAAATGTCTGTATCTTATGCAGAATTGCCTTTGTCGTGCGCTATGTCTCGCAGCCATATAGTAGAACCGACTTCACGTTCGAATTGAAGATGCGGATCTTGGTTTTCGTGCTAATTTCTTTTGAAGACCATATGTTTTTCAGCATGATGAAGGTTTTCCTTGCCTTGCCGACTCTGGCAGTGGCATCCTGGTCTGTGTCTCCACGTTGGTCCACTATGCTTCCTAAGGATACAAAGGACTCCACCTCGCGTATGGGCTCTCCTGCTATTGTGACTGGGGTGTTGTTGTCGGTGTTGATCTTTATTAATTCATTTTTCTTCTTGTTGATGTTGAGTCCTATCTTAGCTGATGCGGTCTCAAGGCATGTGGTCTTGTCCTGCATTTGTTTTCGGCTGTGTGACAGGAGTGCCAGATCGTCAGCAAAGTCAAGGTCTTCTAACTGGGTCCAGGGTGTCCACTGTATCCCATTTTTCTTTCCTGTTGTTGTGGTCTTCATTATCCAGTCTATGACTAGCAGGAATAGGAATGGCGACAGCATGCAACCTTGCCTGACTCCAGTCTTCACCTAGAAGCTGGCTGATAGCTGTCCTGCATGTACGATTCTGCAACTCACGTCTTCGTAGATGCATCGGATCAGTGAGATGATTTTCTCTGGAACTCCATAGTGTCTTAGCAACTTCCAGAGTGTCTCTCTGCCCACACTGTCGAATGCCTTCTCGAAGTCTACGAAGTTTATGTACAGAGGTGAATTCCATTCTGTGACTATTCTACTATGATACGTAGATTAGCGATCTGGTCCACACAAGATCTATTCTCACGATAGCCTGCTTGTTGGTCTCGGAGCTTAGCATCTAGCGCCTTTTTCATTCTCACTAATAAGACTGTTGAGAACCTTTCCTGGCACTGAGAGGAGCACGATACCCCGATAATTGTTACAGTCCCCGAGGTTACCCTTCTTTGGCAGCTTGATGACGTTTCCTTTCTTCCACTCGGCTGGTACTTCCACCTTATCCCAGATCTTGCTGAAGAGGCTGCGTAATATTTGCACAGCAGTCTCAATGTCAGCTTTGATAGCCTCTGCTGGAATTGCATCTGGCCCCGCTCCTCTACCATTCCTCAATTTATTGATGGCCTGTCTGATCTTCCATTTGGTGGGCTTTTCACAGTTGATGAGACGTTCTTTCTCTGCTGGCGAAATGTCTGGTGGTTCCTCTGGGGGAGGGTGGTTCAGCAGCTCCCTGAAGTGCTCTACCCATCGTTGTAGTTGTTCCTCTGTGGTTGTCAGTGGGTTTCCGTTGTTATCATTAACAGGCTTGTCTGTCTGTCGGTACTTGCCGGCTAGCCTCTTAGAGACTAAGTACAACTCTCTAATGTTTCCCTGTCCTCCTGCTTCTTCTGCTTGTCTAGCTAGATCCTCAACATAGTCTCGCTTATCCTTCTTTAAGCTTCTCTTCACCTCCTTGTTTGTCTCTGTGTATTCCTCCTGTGCTTTTGCCTTTGTTGCTCTCGTTCGACTTATATTCATTGCAGCCTTTTTGTCTTTCCTCACTTCTAGTTTTTGGATTGTTTCTGCGGAGATCCACTCTTTGTACTGTGTTTTCTTCTTTCCGAGAACCGCCTCACATGTATCTATCCATAGTTTCTTACTGTACTCCCATTGTGTCTCTATGCTTGTATCTTTGTCCTCTATCAGATCTTGTAANGCTTATGTGGAAATATACTTCCTCCTATTACCAGCTGATTCAACGCACAGTGGTCTGCAAACCTCTCTCCATTTTCATTCATTTGTCCTAATCTCTGTGTCCCCATAGTACTCGCATATCCGGTGTTCTCAGATCCTATCTTGGCATTGAGATCCCCCATCAGGACTGTTATGTCCTTGCCTCTTTTCTTGTCTATCACTGCCTGTAACTGATGGTAAAACTCATCTTTCTTCTGCTCTTCCACATCATTTGTTGGAGCATAACATTGTATTATGTTCAGTCTGATATTTTTTTTTCTTGGTGGTAAATTGGGCTGTAATGATACGCGAGTTTATAGGTTCCCATCCGATGAGAGCACGCTGTGCCTCCTGTGCCAGGATCAGGGCCACACCTTCAGTGTGTGTAGCTCCTTCCACTGTGTTCCCCGAGTACAGTATCTGCTCTCCAGATACAAGTCTCAGCTGTCCTGCCTGTAGCCACCTTGTTTCACTCAAAACCAATACTCCGATGTTATACTTTTTCATTTCTCTTGCTACCTGAAAAGATCTTCCTGTTTCGTACATTTTCCTAATGTTCAAAGTTGCTATTTTAACTTTTGCCTTTGGTGTTAGCTTCCTCTTGGCTTTCACTGCGATGCGTCAGGTGTCGCTGAGATCGAGTCCCTTCTTCCCTTTGGCGAATGTGTTGGTTTGTTTTCGTCGATGCTTCTGTAGCTTTGGTGATTTTACAGGGTGGGGTGCTGACCCCACGCCCAACCTTCCTCCTTTATCCGGGCTTAGGACCGGCTGTGTTATCCGAAAATATCACAGGCGGAGTTGGTTCTTGATACAGGGTGGAGTTAAAACATAGAGTGACGGTAAGCAATACGTAAAGAATAGGAACAATCAATGACTGGTATATCAGTTTGGTTGTTTTTGGACCCATAGGAGTATCTCATTTTTCTCAGGAGGTGAATTCTGGAAGATGTGACCAAAAACACTTGGATTGCATCCAAGTGTTGGGTCACATTTAGGGGTGTAGTTACTGCAAGTCTTAAGTACTTGAAGGTCTTTGAGGTGGCGATGATCGTAGAGTTATATTTCATGTGGAAAGTCTTATAATTTACCCTTTTTTAGTTGTTGTTTTTCCCCGAAAAGCACCACTTTAATTTTACCTTTCTTAAAGTTTAATATAGGTTCATTTTCTGCTAGTCAATTAGCTAGTAAGCTAAAGTCTTCTTCAGGTTGATTCTTGATAACGTCGATGTCTTTCTCAAACAAAAGTTGACAGGGTCGTCAGCACACATTAACATAATGAAAGGCGAGAGGGTTTGGATATCATCGTTAATATGCAAATGGAAAAATAGAGAACCTAGTGTTGATTCCTGTGGTACGCCACATAATTTTGAACATGGTCCTGACGTTGTACTTTGAGATGACAGCTGCTGTTTTCTGGCATAAACTGTACTAGCAATAACCATAAATACTGCAAACTCAGGAACATAAGTGAAGAATAACTTACCTTTTGGGATAAATAAGCAGCGATGAAAGGCTTTGATCGCCAGAATATTCCTTTCAAAAGCAAATGCTACAGAGAATTAAACTAACTCTTCGCGTGCTGAAGAAAAAATCTGAAATCACCAGGTACTCTATGTCTTTTCACAGCTGTATACAACGTTCATAATCTGCATTTCAAGAATAATCGAGTCCAACCACTACATAACTTAACGTGTTTACAACGGTTGTGATGTAACATGTCATTTTTTCATGCTGAATTCTATCTAACAATAAAATTGGTTTTCTCACTCCTTATTACAGAAGCAAAGTGCATTCTTGCGGGAAAATATTGTGGGTAGACAGCAAGCAACAAAAATGATATCAGAATCATCTGACGCCAGTTTAAGCCAGTTACCCACAGCAAGTAGCATCAAGGTTTTTCACATAACAGCAAAAACCAACAAACTGTTAGCCTATTCAAGTGTTTCCACTAAATAAACAAAAAATGTAATGCAAAACAGGTGTAATGAGTTTAGAGAAAGGCAAGAGTTGCATCATTTTTACTAAAGCTGTATGGAAAAGGGATGGCAAGCACAAGTTATATCCAATTTCTTTACCCCATACTTGAAAAAAACTCAAAGCGATTCTACTTCAGTTAATTTGGAAACTGACTCATATCAATCAACTAGATGCACGGTAGAAATTATATATAAGTTCTCTTCGTAAAATAACGGAGTTGGAGGTGTCCATCACTGTCAACATGTCACATGAAAGGAGGATTTTAATACAAACTTTGTGTTCCTATATAAAATAAAAGTCTGTATTTGTAAATAAGAGACAAGAAATAGAACCAAAATTGGCATTTGTCTGGAATAATTTCCATATCGCCACTTCACTTGCCACCATTCCCAATCCTATATGCTGAAGTAAACATTAATCTGCACCGTTAACAGGAATTTTAATCCATGACCGTCAATTTGAACAATTTAAACTCCTACTCGGTATAATGTGTGCAATATTAACATGCATTTCTGTTTCCAATGTGGTTTACTACCTACCTCGTACCACATGGTAAACACTGACAGCATATGGGTTATATCCGGGGTTATAAAATCCACTATAAATCTATTATTTACAAAGCCTTTAAAACACTTAATATTTGTCACTGAGGACTAGCACATCAACCCAGCAAATCAACGTCAATAATAACGATGACCGACAAAAATTGGCTATGTAAATCGGAAACTGTAACCTCCAGCTGTACAACACTTCTGAATATAAGACGTAACTGCCAGCTGTACAACATTTCTGAATATAAGAACTACAAAATTCTAATCTGAAGTAAGGGTAGGAGTGAAGCATGGTGTATTAAAGTGTATAACATCTTGATCGTTGATCAAAGCTTAAGCTGACGATTATTTCCTAAGGTATTTCAGTATTCGTAAGAAATACTGACATGCCTTTGGTTAAAAACATACTGTTTACAACAGAATATATTAATGACTAAGTTAGAACTCCCTCAATACTTAGTAAATTACACTGATATTGCACTTATCCATATAACAGATGTTTCGCACGGGTATATAAAGAATTAGACATTATTTCACATTACACAATAGTTGTTAAAACCTACACGATAATATGACAGTAGCATTTCAGTAATATCTTATTGTAGGTAATTATTTAACATTGTAAAAAACGACTCTCAAATGAAAACTCCCGTCGCTACTTATTATAGCAGATAAAAACTCTGCTAACAGTCCTTCAATAAAAAAGCATCCATACTAAAAATAAGCAGCACGACTAGCAACTATGCTTGCATACGTTTAATTCGATTGCTTGAATATTGATCTAATTTTATCAACGGAAGCGCTATTTTATGTTAATCTGTATGTTGAGTCAATGGAGGATATTCACTTTCATCGTTAAGTCGCAAGTGTGGCGGTTCTTTGGAGCTCTCTGGAGACACAACAGGAGACTGATCAACCGGACTCCTTGCCGAGGGTGGGGCGCTGGCACCAAATGCTGAACTTGGAGTTCCACGCAGAGATGTTACAGCTAAGCCCGTTGAAACCCTTTCAACATCCTACGGATTGGAAAAAGAAAATCCCTGAAACTTAGATGGAAACCAGAAAAAATAAAGAAAAAAATGTCACTCAAAAAAGTTAGGGCATACAAAAACAAGTGTTTAGACGACTAGTTTAAAAATAGGAGTTGATCGTACCATGTAGAGCTGGTGATAGAATTTAAGTTATTAGTCATTTAAAAACAAAATTCAATTAAATAAGTAGTCAATAGCAAATACGACAACGGCACCACCCTCACCGAGGAATAAAAAACGATAGCAAATAATTTGCTGTTCTGCACCACACCTGCTACGCTATCCTGCATATGGAACACAAATACACACCGTGCTTCCTTGTTTGTGAGTAAGCAACATTTGTCTTAGTAAAGCACAACGACAAAAAATTCAAGTCAAATAAACACTCCCTCAAAGAATGCACTTATTCGAATAAAAATGATGCGAATTCTCACCAGAAATTATTCATTTATCATTTTCAAAAACATTTGAAGATATTTTACCAAAAAATGGTGGCGAGCTTCGGCTTTGGTTTACAAATCATTCGTGATATACCGCGATGTACAGTGTACCCATTTACAGTCATTCGTTTCTAGTAGATGTAAGATAGCAAGGCAGGGTGAACAGGCTCTTATCGTATCGCCGTGACACGTACAAAAATAGGAAATATTATGTGCAAACATAATAACTAAGGTGCTTCCTCCATCTGCAAACATAATAACTAAGGTGCTTCCTCCATCTGCAAACATAGTAAATAAACATGCAAAATTGTTCCAGTAATGTAGCATTTCCCATAGCTTCAAGCTTTAACTCCAGCTTCCATTCTTGTCGTCTCAGTTGTCTTCACTAGCCCCAATGTCTATCGTCAAAGTGGGAAGACTTTATTTTGATTCATACACTACTCTTACAAATTAAAAGTTTGAGCAATGTTTTTCATCGTGTAAAACTGCTAGAACTGTCGATTGCTTTCAACCATTATTGTCAAATACGCCATTTTACACCAAATGCTGAAAAGAAATTTCGTTCCGGGGTGTTAACGGGGAGGTTCTCATCATGAAGCTTAGAAACACACTAACTTATGGACACTTACAGTAACAATAGCAACGCGAAATTAGGAAATGAATTGCCGAGACTAGTTTCATTTTTATCAGTCTTACCAAACAACCAACACATACGGCCTTGCAAAAACAATAAAAACAAAACTTAACACAGGTTCGGTTAACTGCTGAACACGAACACCATCTAAGCTGTAAAGCATTATTCAATCAAAACATACAAAGAATATATGATGTCAAAGTTGTACGCACAACGTACAAAAATCAAAATCTTCTTCGATATTATCGACCTTGACATTTTTAACACATACAGTCAAAATTAGGTGCTTCATTTTACTTTCTGTTAAAGAATATGGTTCTTGCGTCATGCCCTGGATCTGGCTGGTATTGGTGCTTTTCTGTCTCATCGTGGATACCAGATAAAAACACATTCTTCCCTTTGGCTCTCACCTGGGAATGCTGCACTTAAAACACAATGCAATCACTTTTGACATACGCATCGACGTTGTGAGACTTCTACTAATAAACAGCTCTTTGGAGGTGCTAAAGTCATTGCAAAAAGGTCTTAGCTGAAGCTTAAGCTCGTTATGCTTAAACTAATACTGTTCGTATTTCCACCCAAAACCTTGGCTCTAAACCGTTTTGGAGAATTTACAACATTTTCAGCAAGGGTAAATTCGTTAATTTTTTGGGCACAGGAAACAAGATAGTTATCTCTTGACTAAAATTAGTCTTTCTTCTCGAATACAACTCTGGTTACACCTGCATCGAATCTCAAAGACTTTTAACGAAAAAAGAGACAAAGTATTTTGAGAAATATTGAGACCACGAGTCATTCATTATTTACGTTATGACAAAAACCATAACAAATTAAAAGGACAGAATTTCAGACACATTTATTGGATCAGACACGAAATAAAGGAAGATTTATTGGATTTTACTTTGCCAGCTGAAACTCTTTACATTTTTTACTGCGGGGTAGATGATCTGAAAAGTAACTGTTCCTAAGCTGTTCCGTTGTGCCATTATTTTCAGATTTATTTACGTACACGATCAGCAAGGAACGTAAAACGCTTTCCGAGAAAGTCGGAGCTCCTTATTTTGATTTCGAACTAATACGTACCATGCCAGTGAATTTTTAACATTCCAATACTTATTGGAATAGATGGAATATATTACTTCCATATCCACAATACAAATATACATAAAACATGAAATAAAAAATCAAATTAGAATGTAGAATTTATACGTTTTTTGTCGTGGTACATTGTGTCCGAAATAAACATGGACGACTTAAATGACCAGTGGTAATTAAGCAATATATTAAAGCTCTTCGTATGAACTGTCGTTTTACAGAAAGCTCCAAGCCACGAAAACTTTTTAGTTTTTTCAGCAAATATGCTACTATAAATACTATTACTAGCCATAACACGATTAATATTTCTTCTTCAAATAAGGTGTACATGCCTATATTTAACATCTATTATATTTAAAGCAGAAAACGATACCTGTGAGGAGGGCTTATTTCCATCGTCTTCTGGTAGCATGCTTTATGGGCCATAGGAAAAATAAATATAAAAAGAAACTTTTAATTTCTTATTGTTCCTTACTATAGGTTTTTGGTGACACAAATAAATCAAAACCAGGCAAAAATGCGTTAACAAAAATCGTTAATCCTTTGAAAATTAAAAATAATCATCTTGATGCGACAGTTGATTTTGGGCAGCGAAGGGCATCTGTACAAACTACCGCTAAAAGTTTCCCAACCCTGTGAGGAAAGTAGTAACTCCGAAAGATTCTAAAGGAGCTGCAACCACTTACAAGGACGTTGCTAAAAAGCTGCCAAAATCTTCAAAAGCCTATGGCCTATAAAATAATAGTTTACTATGATACCCACATTGGCATATTTACGTCTACTTTCCATATATAAAGACGATAGTTCCGGCCCACATAAACTCCATTTTTCGTTGCATTGGACAACCTCATGGAATACGTCATCTATCTATTTATAAATCACATTAAAAATATTATAAAAACATTCTAAAACACTAATTTAAAGAACAGTTGGTATAAATGCACTGGGGAGACAATATGATAATTCGATAACGGTATTTCACTCACATACAATGTACAAAGAAAATCATTCTTAAATTCATAAATCCTACAATATGGGTCTTTTAAAATTGAAACCAACAGAGGTGAACACTTAACCTTCAAGTATGATTCATCAACATAAATGGTCTAACGGATTTAGACCAAAAAGCCTGGAATCTACTCGATACTACAAATCTTTTTAATAAACTCTTGTCGCAACCTGGTTTTGTAACAACAGTTGATGTAGCTCGACATTAGTGAGAAGAGACATGACAGAATAACCAGGTAAAAACGATAACGATAATAGCTTACTTGTGCTGTCTGACAAGTGTACATTCTCCACCTTCTTCCGGGTCCAAATTGTAAATGTACAAATAACCATCTGCACTGGCTACTAAAATTCGTGGCAAATCATTAATTCTAAAAGGAGAAATGAGGTCTAAAACGAATTAGACTTCAAAAATATACCGTAGATTATAGCTTAAACTCATTTTCGCTGAGGGGTCAGGGATGCTCCCTAGCCGTATTAACCCCTGTTCACAGAGATCACAAAAAAAATGTCAGTTGGCAGGCAAATGTTTTCTTTTTTTCTCTTTCCTTCATTTCCAAGTAGCGAAGCCTGAGTGCTAAAAATCAGAGGCTTACCATGTGAAACGTTTCTAAATTGAGTCTCAGCCACATCCCTACAAGTACTCCGACCAATTCGTTTCTCCATTATAAGTGAATTATTGCTGAGATACAATTGGGAGAGGAAAGACAACAATAAATTTTAAAAGAATTAAAAATGAGATTTCAAAAGTGCAAAGAAAAAAAACCAAATAAGAAAAGTAACCCTACAATGAAGTACCTTTCACCGTTCCTTTGGGTTCAAGATGTAAAAGAAAAATAAAACAACCCCCACTTATTCCACCTGTCCAAAATAACAAAATTTAAAAAAATCTCACAGCCCAAACACTATGCATGCGCTGATACATTTCCATATCAAAAGTCACTGTTTTTCTACTGCTCTTATCAGCTGCAAATTACTTCTTCTATCTTCTATCTTCTATCTTTTTCATTGACAAGTAAATTCATGTTTCCGGTCCGCGTATTTCTCCACATTTTCCTGGTTTCCATGTGTCAACTCGCGTATCTTTAGCTACTGTTATATCGATGATTCTACACTCTTTATTTCTTTTATCTTATACAAATAATGGTCTTCTGCTTTAATTATTGGATGTTAAATTCCCATAGCAGTGTGGACTCATCATACACTCTTACAATAAAAAATTGATGTTCATACCACCTTTCTGCTCTAACTCGTATATATCGCAGAGCTCCCAGTAGCCAATACTGTCACATCTCCACTTGTATTCCCTTTGCGCAAGCTTATGTTTTCTAGTCACATATCAAGCGTGTCACGGTTTCTCCTTTCACTCTACATTGCCTGCACAAAAGTGGTTCGGACTAACTATCCATCTTAAACTTTATAAAACTTTATTATTATTATTATTATTATTAATTTCTATTATTATTATTACTATTACTTCTACTACTATTACTACTACTACTACTACTACTACTACTATCATTATTATTATCCTTATCATCATCATCATCATTATTATTATTATCCCTGCTCCTTCTTAATTTTTCTGTTTTGTTCACCGTTGTGCCAGGTCCAATTCTGATTCTTGGTCTTCAATGGATACTCAGTAGATGTTTATTAAATGAACAAATTTTTCAGGGGCGAATGAGGTGTNTTTATTATTATTATTATTATTATTATTATTATTATTATTATTAATTTCTATTATTATTATTACTATTACTTCTACTACTATTACTACTACTACTACTACTACTACTACTACTACTATCATTATTATTATCCTTATCATCATCATCATCATCATCATCATCATTATTATTATTATCCCTGCTCCTTCTTAATTTTTCTGTTTTGTTCACCATTGTGCCAGGTCCAATTCTGATTCTTGGTCTTCAATGGATACTCAGTAGATGTTTATTAAATGAACAAATTTTTCAGGGGCGAATGAGGTGTAGGTCATGTGACCTACACCTCATTCCCCCCTCCCCCGGTCCTCTGTCTCAATCCGATCTAGGTAGATAAAATAAATGAGCGTTGTTTACCACTTCTTGTCAACAGCAATTAGAAAATATAGCAGGCAGTTTTGCCTCCACGACAATAAACGGGGATACCGAGATCCCAGCACAAAGCCCTAAATACTTTGGTATAAGTCATAAAAAAAGTGGGGTGTATGTAGAGTGTAAGGGGTTGGGGAGTTCTTGCCTGACTGTTAAACAGTAATGCGCAGAGTGCGAATTTTCCAAAAGATTAAATTCATGTTTACAAAAAATGTTATGATTAGTACTATAAAAGATTTCACGTAAAACTCACATTGATAAAGCACATATATTTCTTTGACCTGTCAAAATAAAAATGATAAAAAAAATAAATGATCATTTGATCACAGCAAAAACGATTTCATTTCGTTGTCAGGCTGGCCTAAATGAATTTTTTGTTACAACATTAATCTGCTAGGGTACACTAACATATCCAATACCTGGAAACATAGGTTTCCGATTAATGGGATGAAATCTTGACGAGTATTTACTCAACTTTTAACTCAAATACATACATTGAAAAGTTGTCAGGATAACACACTCGACTGGCACTGGATTCCTATCTTTGTATAAAAAATGAAGGTTTGTTTAAATAATCTTGTCAGGAAATCTGTTAGCTAATAACAGGGATGTGGTCATATAATTTCCTTTCCATATCAATTCAATCACAGTAGCCAGATGGAGAAAAGTACTTTATTTATATTTTGGCCTTGATGTGATATATATATATTCTCCCCTTNTGCTAGGGTACACTAACATATCCAATACCTGGAAACATAGGTTTCCGATTAATGGGATGAAATCTTGACGAGTATTTACTCAACTTTTAACTCAAATACATACATTGAAAAGTTGTCAGGATAACACACTCGACTGGCACTGGATTCCTATCTTTGTATAAAAAATGAAGGTTTGTTTAAATAATCTTGTCAGGAAATCTGTTAGCTAATAACAGGGATGTGGTCATATAATTTCCTTTCCATATCAATTCAATCACAGTAGCCAGATGGAGAAAAGTACTTTATTTATATTTTGGCCTTGATGTGATATATATATATTCTCCCCTTTACTTTCAGTTATACTACATTTGGCATTTTAACAGCTGCTAGCAACATTATTTGTACATTTCTAATATACTGTCCTGTACTGTCCTGTGAATGGTTAATGAAGTATTAAATTTAATTACACACATATGTAATATTGTCAACCCGCCTGCTATCCGTAAAATATCTCCAACAACCCCAAGGGAACAATCAATAATAACGGGTATCAAGGTTATTAGGACGAAATCCACAGTAAAGGAACTGTCAAACATTCGCAGTATAACAAAGTAATCAAATCTGAACAATGCCAAAAGCAAAACACATAGCAACGATATTAACCTGTAAATCGTATTACAAATAAATGTACCTGGGTTTGTAAGCTTTACAGTTGCAAATGCTCGTCCCTGGTTAAATACCTCTGTCATATGTGCAGGTAAATAACTTGTGGGTGTCATCAGAGCTTTTCCAAAGTAACCGATCCAACTCTGCGGTTCTTCTGCCACCCTTAAAATGAACATTGAAACTCTCAGTTAATGCTAAATTTGTCTACAAAAAAAATACACCAGACACTGTTTGTGCAAAAATTGTGGTGGTTGGGTGCGGTCAGTCATTTGTGCAAGAAATCTCCAACTCTTCTACACATTCATTCCTATCATACAGAAAACTAATTCTTATACTAGACACTACCATTTAACAGACACGACTATCATAGGGTCTAAGTAAGTGTATGCTTAACAATCAATACGGGGTACAAAGTAGCAGAATATCCAAAACGTAAACTATTACGGTAACTTAATTTAACCTCTAAAAGTTCATAAATGTACTTAGGGTGAAAAGAACATTCATTTTTACAGTCAAACCCGCACGATCTGCTAACCAGCATTGTTAAAAATGGTAGTGGGGGAAACATGTCTAATACAAGCCCATTTGTGTCCCAGAAACCCTGCATAATATCAGTATTAAAAAGTTCTCTAAAGCAACAGTATGGGAACGTTCACCAATGACGTCAACCGCTATAGGAAAACGGGGTACCCAAAGATGAAAGCATATTTAAGGGAGGACAGATAACCCAAACATTTGTGATAAAAAAATTAATAATCGATAAGCCCTTAAAGATATTCATGTTCAACCAATATTATTTGGAATAAAGAACCTAGGCCGTGATGAATGCAATCTAAGATTTCAAGTTTCAGGAAAACTTGTTGATTATAGTTAGGCAATATATCAATTTCCAGGGAATCTTTTAACAAAAGTCATATTATAGCTTAAGGCAATCCCAAATGTTGCCAATACTTCTAAGCAATGCACTTGAGATCATTGGGGTTGAAATGGGAAAAAATGGGTTGAAATCATTTGAGAAGGTTCCCTGTCCAAATAAAAAAAAACCCAGCTGACGATAAAAACTCAAACCCAAGTAAGATATCCTAGTTGTTTCTCTTGACTGCTACCTGATGGGTTAGATTTAAAATTGTAGATTGTAGCTCATAACGTGCACTGTGCTACTTTCCTCAGGATTTTTCTGGAAACATTAAGCAAGGTAATGAAGAACACCTGATTACCAATTATCATTTGACAACAAGAACTGGGCAACTTCTGAATCAACATTTTTAAGATCCGACGTTATACCAAGGGAGGTGATATCAATGCAATTGGCAGTTTCTGGAGCTTCAGTCCTACCTATTTAAAAGGAGAGCTCCTGGAACACATTTGAATTAAAGATGCGTTGGCTTGCTGTTACAGCTTCATTATTCAAATCGCTCCCATCTGACTGTTTATTTCCTAGATTAATAAGTGCATTAGATTTTCATACTTTTTTATATAAAAAAATCAAACACGTTGTTAATTAAAAGAATAACATTACTTCTTGTTCCTTTCCCTTTAAGTCATCCATTTTACTGTTTCTTGAAAATGTAATGGATGACACTCACTGGTCAAACTTGACAATGCTAAGCTTCATTTTCTGGTCCTACTACTTAAGAATAGCTGTCTCTAGTTAATTTCCTGCAGGGGAAATACCTTGAATATTGAATATAAAAAATATACAACAGGTGCAAACCATTGGGTTTTTTTAGCCTGGAGTCATCAATATCTGGACATGTGATGCATCCAAATCAGGCTGCTCACCTTCAATACAACCATACAACCACAATCGGTGTGGTTTTCCTTGAATGACATCTCATGTACATAAAAAACACAGTCTATTTTAGCTTTCTATACTTTTCTTCTTCGCAAACTCAAATAGGTTTTGCAAAATTGCAGGTTCACATTCGATGTTCCTAACAAGTATGTTCGTGTTAAAGTTTATGGCAAATGAATAGATTTCCTTAAAAATCTGTAGGCTTCTGGGCTAAAAACGTGATGGTATGTTTTAATAAAATATTTTGAATATATATTTTGAATATAAGCTGCCCGAAGTTCTCTTTGTTCTTTGGAATTCATTTCTTAAAAGAGGTATTGCCATGCGCTCAAAATTTTCTAAAAGAGTACTTGATTCTCCTGACATTTTGAATTGTTGCAATTTTGCAAACAACAACAATGTAGTTTTTTGTTTCCTGATGCTTTTTCCTAAAGTTCTGATTAAAAGCCTTTTCTCTCACACTTTTCTTTATAAAGCTTTTCATTTTTCTCAGCGAGGGATTTTCTTAGAAATCATGACCCAATCTTATTTGCTTGAACCTAACTCCTGGTAGTTCACTAGGAGATGTTTTTATAGATCTTATAGTTGTATGGACCCTTAGGAGTATATATTCTCAGTTAGATGAATTTAGTACTCACCACGTAACAAATATTGATGACCTTAAAAATTTTCAATTGCATGAAAAACCACTTCCAGGAAAGTGAGGTAGTTATGAGTGACGATTTCAGCGAAAACTACTGTACTGCTTAACACAAAAAAGGAAAATCATGTCAGCAAACTGGAGTCAGGACCAGCTGTCTTTTTCGCTACAGCTTATTTTAGATTTAATGGTGCAAGAGTAGTTCTTTAAGAACACAGTTTTTACACTATAAGCAAGTATCTTGAGATATTGCCACATCCGGAACAAAGCCCTGTCCTAAGATATTGCTTTTATCAAAGTACTGTTCCATGAAAACCATCAAGCCATATTCTGTTGACTACACACACCATTAAGTTCAATAACAAGTAGAAGCTCTGTTTTATTACCAGTTGACATAGAGTTTTAACATGGTATTCCTGCTTCATTATTACGTCTATTAGCATGTCACATCTGGAACACATTCAAATTAGCATTGTCTAGAGAGAAACGTGAGTCAAACCGACACTGCCTTAGACATGTAGCACTTGTCATACTTTAACCACAAAATAAAGCAGTACTTTGCATTAAAAATGCCTAGTTTTTTTCACAGAAATAACATTACTTGACACATCCAGAAAAAATAAATTTGCCTCTTAGTGAAAAATTAGGATACCTTAAGGCATAAAATAACATTTTCTAACAACGGTAAGTATTGCGACGGAAGCACACAATAAGACTACTGTACGCTTTAAATGTTTAGATGTGGCCAAAGCAATATAACAGCTCCATTGTCAACAGAATATATTTCTAAAGCTATGATCCTTTCATCACAGTATCTTGAAAACTGAATTGTCTTTTCATATATATAAAAAACGAGTCATCGTCATTAGACATACAATGCAACAAGCCATGTTAAAAAATCCATCCTATATTTCCTTTGCTTGCAACATTCCCAATGAATAGAAACCGCCTTATTTAATGCAGTAGATCAATGACAGGTACCAGTTAAGTTTGCTAGTTTTGACTATAGCCATTCTGCTTTACTGTAGTAATTTCTTTGCTTATCTCTTATCTCTTAAATGGAATAGTTCCTCAGCCCAGGAAGAGCTATGCATCTGTTTTTGTATACATACACAGGACAACACGAAACCATGGGGTAGTAATACGAGTTCTAAAATGAAAAGCGGAACTAGAGTACCACCAGGTTGACACACACAGCGTTTTGGCAAACACCTTGCTTTCCGTTTTGTTGGATCGTGTCACATGACACGATTGCAGGTCCGTTATTTCTATGACTATAAATAAAAAATCGCAGAAACAACTTGTATTTATTAGATCCCAGCGATGAGGTTTATAGCCGGATACACATGTATGATCACAAACCACTTTGGTTACATCAATATGTTTGGTCTTTACTTTTAATCAATCAATTTTCTGAGAAAACCTAACCCCCAGTAAAGACATATTAGGGCCACCCTCGAGTTTTTTTAGTTGTATAGTTGAACCTTGCCCCTGTAGTGTGTATCATATGTGGAACATCGACTGAAAACATGGAAAGTTTGCCAAGAAGGCAGTTTCGAGTTATTCCTCCTGTATACATTAAAGCAGCGTGGCCAATCCAGTTACTGGGGCTTTTAATCGTGACGAACTGTTTTTTCATCAAAACCAGTTCCAAAGTACTGCGACAAATTCCTCAATTGCTTGGCTTACAGAAATGTTTTAATTTTTTTAGCTTAAGTTTTAGTATACCAGCTTTGTAAATTTAGTGTCTGACTAAGCACTTTTGCCGTAGCAAAGACTTGTCATTTTAGTGTATGGCGGGATAATTTCATATGCCTAAGGGTGTAGCACACAGTTCACCTTTTACGTTACTAAAAACGGCACGACGAGTTATTACGAATTAACCAGTGAAACATCCATTTTTGCTTTATGATTTTCACAACAAATTCCCAATTTACACCACATAATCATTTAACTTCAAATTGTTTGATTTCCAGTTGTTTTAGATTGGATTGACGCCAATACTTCATGCCTCCGAAAAGTTTAAAAGGCATCCTTTCCAAACTTCCGGTACTAAGCTGATAAGCCATGGATTCAGTAAAAAGTGTCATACCATAAGGTAAACCTCAAGCTCCATGTTTAAAACTAACAACAAAAAGCCTACTACAGCATAGCCTAAAATATACAGTGACAAAACAAAATAAAGGTATTTTGGTTAATAAACATTTAATTATCTTACTTTTGTTTTGGTGGCTCCAACTTAAACACGTGTACAGTCTCTGTGTTACTTGAGGCAGCTAAATAGAGTGAGTCCGTACTGAACGATAGCGAATAGATATGAACACATCTACAATCAAAAGTTTTATTAAGTTTTATTAACTGTATATTGTAATAAAATCTACTACACACCTAATTAAAACAGCACGTATCTCTTACTTACTCTATCTAGCTGTCAGAAAATGAAAAGTCTAAAATTTGGTTGTTGATACTTAACGGCCGAGTTTAACCAAATACACCCATTGAAAACTCTACGTAGATATGACCTACCCTTTGGGTTTCAACTCGATCATATCAGCTGCTGATGACATTAATAATAGCAACTGGATCAAATGCTGAGCTTCATTCAAGTTAAAAGCTTGTAGCAGGTAAAAGTAAGGTCCAGTAAACCTTTACATTTATTACATCTATCAGAAATTTGTAGTGCTGCATTCAATTGGGGCTTATTCTTAACTGTATTGGTTTTCTTCGTACACTGGTTAAAACAAACCTTAAATTTTGTCAGTCAAATTCAGTTAGAAAAGAAAAGATTTGAGCAGCCCAGTTTTGAAGCCTACAAGAATATGGTATCTTTACTCTTAAAGTCTGTCAGTTTGCAAGGCATCACCGAAGAGGAAATAAATGAGCACTAAAGCGGTGAAATTGAAATGGCAAATTTTGCCATAGAAAGTGCCTTATTCAAAGACTCAGTACCAGAAAGCTTTGATGACATCTTGATTAAGATAAATTCTCAACCCAAGCCACAACTATTATTGATCCCAAACACTATCACAGTAGATAAACTCATTTAAGTCAACCCAGGCATCACGGTAACAGCAGAACGATCATTTTCAAGATCAATACGAATAAAATCATGGCTGTTATAATTGTTATAATAATGTTATAATTCTTGGCCGATATTACATGCACACAAATTATATTCTGATTTTTAAAGTTTAATCGTTATTACTAAAGATTTTGCTTCAAAACCAGGCTCCAGTCTAATAGTATTAGGACGCTTTTTAAAGAAAGATACAGCTTGAGATCTGATCATGTTATTGTTAGTAGCATTTTTATTAACTTATACTAGTTTCAAGAAATAGTATTTCTTTGCTCCCTTCTTTTATGTCCAGACAATGCCTTATAATATTTCGAGGCCATTAACTGACGCGATTTCTAAAGGTTGTTGGTCTCAAGAATCATTTGAGTTACAGCTGGTTGTATTCGTTTAAGGAAGTACTTTGTATTTCAAAAAGAAAACCCAACGAAGCTTCAGGGCCAAACTTTGAAACGTAAAGGAGAACTCTCCAACAAAGAACCCACCTTGAAAAAATTACTATACTGCCCAGAATTTTCAGTCCCCCCAGTTTGAATTTTATGGCGCCACCTCTGTTGTCAGGATGTGCGGCCAAACTACCAAAGGCTATTTATGCATTGGTCTACCCTACATAAATTTACATTAATTTGAACCCCTCAAAGCTAATAAAACAAATTAAAAATGATGCTTTAAGATAAAATGTCAAATTGGCCAAAATATTTAGCGTTTCAGGAAGAAAAAGAGACTGAAAACTGACTATCAATGAAGCTTTCGCAAACATATAATAAAAAAGATTGGCTCCCTAATCAAGGCGTTTTCCTTTGCTTGTTGCTTTTCAATTCAGCAAGCGTACCGGATTTTTTGCAAAATCGTTTATTGGTCCAATTCATAAAAATATGGTCCAATCAATGTTATCCATTTCTTGCATCTTTTATTTTTTGTTTTTCAAGATCTCAAACAAAAGAGCTCTGTTCTGTGACAGTGTATATGTTTTCATTTCCATTTCCCAACCATCAGTCGTGATATTACTTCTTTTATCATCTTGATCCAATCAGATTCACTTTCTTTACTTGACTTGCAAAGCGGAGGAGATATAAATATTAAACCTGGGTATTGCCGCAAACATTTTTTCCTCCAAGAGGATCAGATTCCTTTACTTCGTGACCGAAAAAGGATATGGAAGATGTTGACAACAATCTCACAATTAAGTCTGAAGAATAGGTGAGTATTCCTCAGCATTAAAAATTAAAAAACATTTTTTTCGTCAAGTTGGAGGAAGCATCAGTTAAATAGTTAGAGCATAATGTAATGACATAACGGTATAATATCAAAATTTCTCTCTGTATTGTTTTTTAACTTGTCCTTCTGAAATCACACCAACTCAAGTCTAAAAATTTGTCACCAATAAACGGAGGCTCCTGTTTATAATATTTCTGTTCCTATCAAGTTGTCGACCTTATTTAGTTAAGATTTTCAGAATGAAAAATTATCCAAATGGCAAATTAACCCTTTGACAGTTACTGTGCCAAAAAAAATTAGTCAGGCCTACATATTACTACAACAGGTTTAATGAGACTGCTTGGAATAATAAGTAACGAGACCTACCTCTTTACACCTCTTCTGAATTCGAACAATTTTGCACCTTCTGGTACTGAAAAAACCCGGATTACTGTCCCCTGTTAAAATACAACAAACAAAATTAAAAGAACCCAAATGATTATAGTACGTTGTTCTTGAAAATGACAACTTTATCCACACCAAATATTAAATGCTAACCGTTGATATGTTTTGTGTTCTTCAGATCGTCGTCAATTCTAGGTTTCGCAATCCCGGTACAAAAAAATGATAGATTTAAGGAATTTGCTTGTTTCAAGAGTATCAGTTTTATGGCAACAAAGAAAAAATTCGTGGCAGAATTGTACAACTAATTTTGGCACCGAAACTTCCCATTTCAAAAGCCATCAGAATGAGTGAAAAAAACCAAACTAATCGGATAAAAAAAAGGATTAACAAAAAAGGTAAGTCAACGGTTAAAAACACTCATCCAGATGACGCAGCTTTACGATCAACGGCTGGGACAAAGCATGACAATCCGAGTGATGAGAATGAAGAAAAACTCAAGACACTCAAGCAACAGCTACTACCAAAGACATCAGGTTAAAAACATACTTAAAGTTCTGTATATTTGGTGATTTGCAACATCCGAAAGTTTTTAAACAAAGATTTGCGTTGTTTAAAAACTTTCGGATGTTGTGGTTACCGTTGTGAATTTTGTATCATATTTCAAAATTGAAAGTGGAAACAATGAACAAGTTAGATAAGTTGGATATTTACTTAATTCCATTCTGTTTGGATATCAATTAATCATGATTTTTACTTGCAATTGGTTGCAGTCTTTTCAATGATCACTTGGGCTTTCCTTTTGGTAAATGTTATGGTGAAGCAAAGTTAGAATAAAGCTGCCTCAGTAAATTAATACTACAAAATGAAAGCAAATCTACCCCCCACCCTTCAATGATGCAAGTCGTTCGTTTTAATGAACAAAGTATGGCATTATATTACAGGACAGTTAAGGGATAGTCTTTTGTTAAGTTCTATTTTTTCGTTTTAATTCAACAAAATCTGTTGAGAAAAATCTACATTCTGTCTATAAATACTGTATGACAAAAATTCATTGAGTTAACTAAATAGAAATTAAAATCTTGAAAAACTTCATTTCCAACTCACAAGCTTATTCCCATCTACGGAACCTAATCTTATATTACCTGCTTACAAGAAATTTGACCAATTTTCTTGTGGGGAATGTTCTATGTTTCCAACGCCTGTTCAAATATCTTATCTTAACGACATATAAAACTAACTAACGTCCTAACGACTTCTAGTGAATTTGCTTTTACACCACGTACCTACTAGTGGTGTCGAATGAGATCATCCATAATAAAGAAAATGTTTCTATTTGGATCCTCGAAATAAGCAAAGGTGGAGCACTGGTGCAAAACGTTTCAAAGAAAATTTGGGTATGTGGCAACCACTGTTTTTAATTCTGTTGTTTTCGGAACTTCTGTCTTCCTTGGTTACCACTACCATATGGAACTGAATATCATGGATCCTAGTTTGACTGGGACTATCGAACCTTCGTTAAATTTTTGGAGAGAATTTATACCATTCAGTGTGGCAACAACGAGAGGAAATACAACAAAAAAACTCGGAGTCTGTTAGGCCGTATGACGAGTCAAATGTAAACAAGGGTGAACTTGAGTGAAAGAGGTCATCTATTCAGTTATTAAACAGGTATTAAAAGAAATTAAATAATTTTGGTAAATAAACCAGAAAAATTTTTCATAATAAAAGAAGAGGAGTTAAATCGCCAAAGTAAGCTTCTCGGAACGAAAATTGAAGAGCGTCTGGTCATTATCAAAGACGTTCAAAGAAATCTAATTGACGGAAACGACTACGAAAAGGTGATAAATGGTTATGCAAAAGTAACAAAAAGGTTTTAGAGTCTTTTGAAATTTCGTTCATTGAGATTTTGTCATTTTTATCAGTTATCGAAGAGGAAGTGAAAGAAAAGAATCAGAATTGAATAAGTTGGTTATGAGGGCCAAATCAAAGCAAGGTAGAAAATAAACCTAAAGCAACAAAGTAGGAGCGCAAAGAGACATTTTCCTTCGATCTGTAAAGAGAAAAATTAGAGCTGAATTGAAAGGGTGAAATTAAAGTTACTTAAATTGCAAAAATCCTGATTTCAGGGAACAAACTTAGACTGAATTATGTTTTTTGTGTTGTTTGAGACGCAGATTGGCAAAGCATCAATTGGAGATGCAGCAAAATTTTCTTTCCTAAAGGAGTATGTTATTCCTTGAATTCAACTAAAATTTGAGATACTGTAGACAGTGAGGGGTACAAAAGAACTATAGCAATGCTAAAGGAGTGGTATAAAGACACTGCTGAGTTTGTAAGTGCCCCAAAGAAAAGACGGAGGTATGAAACTTCTTCCCAATGGAAAGAACCACATCCACAACTCTTCATAAATAAGGTGGTAACTAAGGCTAACTTTAATTCGTTCATTTGCCGTTTGGCAAAACACCTCGAACTCTTTGAATCCCATTACATTATTCAGGTGAAACAAAGAGAGGCAATTGTGAAGAAGGCAATTGTATGTGGAGAAGTGCTGCACATTACATCCCTCATAAACCAGTGATAAGAGAAAATGCTCAGTCAACAAAAAATACGCATAGTCTTCGAGGCGTTTGCGAAACCAAACTTACAACCACACTCATTAAATAAATGTTTGGACACTGGTCTCCCCTGCAGCAAAATATTTTATCAACCCTCTTATCGTCAAGGTTTAAATCAGTAAATTCAGCAAGAAGCTTTTTACTTGGTAACATCATGCAAAGAAAAAGCGACGTGTTGAAGTCAATTTGGATAGGAGATTCGCAAAACAAAAAATCTGCCGTTTATTGTGTGACTGGACCCTTGTTTGAGCTAGGCAAAAGCTCCTTTTACAAGGGGGAACTTTGGAACAACAACTTGAGAAGTTTGTGGAGCAGTAACCAGAATGTGCTCGAGAAGTTAGATGGTATTTATGTCAATAATACTGTGAACAGAAGAAAACATGCAGAGACAAGAGAACTTAATGCGACAATAGTGAAAAGCTTTCAAGCTAGAAAATTGGAACTCCATAAATGACACTCAAATGATAGTAAACTTGCCCGAGAAACTTCTGACATTAAAGAAACAACTTTCGCAAAGAAATGTTTTTTCTACAAGGAGTACTGTGACTAAGCTTTTAGACTTAGTTTCTGTACTCCTTGGGGGAATGAAAATATTATTCTTGCTACAGATTTTTCAGAGCGTAAGCCAGCAGCAATGCTTATTGTGTTAAGTACAATGGCCAGAGTTTATCACCCACATGGGAATAGTGTCGCCTATGTTTTTCACTGCTAAAATCGTATTTTGAGATATATATCAATGGAAGCTTAGTTGGGATTCAGAATTACCATATGACTGAAAAAATCGTTGGCAAAAATACCTAAAGAGTTTACCACGAAATATAGCAATTTCAAGACACTTGACTGCAAGAAAAGTGCCCAGAATAACCATTGAGTTAAATTGTTCTCCGATAGTGGTATCTTAAAATGTTGTTGAATAGTATACGCAGTTCTTAAACAAGAGGATGTTGCACTCAAGTTTTGTTAGTGGCGAAATGTAGACTAGCAAAACATGATTTAGGGATTACAAGGCCGGAACTTGTAAGCTGTCACATAAGCAGGAATTTGTTAGATAACACACCTAAAGCACCCACCCAGTACCCAATATCAGGAACTTAAGGACGAATTAACTCTACAGTCTGCCTAAAGTGGGCTCAAGAAAAAGAAAACTACAACATTTTGTAGCTAACAGAATAGAGAAAATCGCTGGTTTCATTTCAAGATACGTTTCTACAGAAAAGAATTCTACAAAAACGGCAGTAGAAGGGGAGTTGAAAGAGAGCCAGACCAAAGCGATGAGTTACCAACGAGAACAAGGTGATGGAGCATCGGTTAAGTATTAGCCTGGACTAAGACAGTTTCAAAGAAATGTAAGAGACCTTTGTCCTTTGTCAACTAATTAAGTCAACTCAACGTCTCTGTAGAAAGTGCCCAGCAAAATAAAAGGGGAACGCTGCAGTTTATAAAATTGACTGTGAAAAGTTGAATTTAGTCGAGAATGAACATGAAACTCGTGAATGGAGGGGGAGAGTAAAAGGAGTAAATTCGACCTACCTTCCCCCTCGTCATATTGCTCCTGCAAAAGTCGTTGAGCATACCAATCTACAGACCTTAAATGGGAAGTATCCCTTATCGTGGTAACCTTCGTGAGAAACATTAGATTCCCAAGATAAGGAGCAATAAAAAAGGAATTCAAGTGCATGTCAAGGTCGCAAATGATTCGAGAAGATAGCCGCAACTGAACCTCCACCAGGAAACCTAGCTGGGTTTAGATCCGAAGTAAATATGTGTTTGAAGTCAACAGGGTTCATTTTACCGGTCGAGTCAAATGCAAGACAAGAGGCAGATCTGACACCAAAGCATACATCACTTTGTACACTTCTGGACGGATTTGCGAATATTTATAAAGTCTCCAGGGGATCATAGCACGAAGAGGTAGAGTTGCTAAGATCATCTCAGGTAATAAGAGTACAATTATTCCTGCCTTAAAGTAGATAAAAACTTGGAAAAACTGAAAACCTGCAAGAGCACCTTGCACGTGTAGGCATGCAATGGCAATCCAATCTTCGTCGTGCCAGCTGGTTGGGAGGGGTTTTTCAACGAAGAGGTGACATTGTTAAAGCACCATTATACAAGTCAATCGGGTCTGCAAATATTGCCACAATAATAAACACACTGTCGTCGCCTCCAAAGTTCGCATTTACAAAGTTAAAGGAGGTTTTTCTAGGTCTACAATAGTTCTGAACAACAGACCACTATGTAGGTCATCTTAAGTTGGCAACATTTACTCCGAATATGCTAATTTTTGTCAGGGCTAATTACATGTTTAAACAAGATCCATCGGAAATCCTAGTAAGAAAACTCAGGAAGCACCTAAAAAGGTGCAAAGGTACAAAAGATGCATTGTGAAAAAGATAGGCGAGAGAATACTTACGTGCTCTGGGAGGGAGACACAGTGCTATTAACTCGTGAAAGATGGGTATGTAAAAGGTGATGTAGTTACTATTTATGGCAAAAAGGCAACGATAAGAACCGTGCAAATTGGAAAATGGGAATTATTAACAATGTGATACCCAAGAGAGGTAGGATTTTTTCGGCTGTTATAAGAGGATAACTGCAAAACTGCACTCGAGACCTATACATTTTCTTTATCCATTTAAAATACACTAGGACGAACCAAAGAAGTGTACAACAACGAATATTAATGCAGAAGCGCGGGAGTTTCGATTGAAACGGAGAGGAGAGGCTGCTGTGGCTGATAATAAATACCAAAACACGAGGAAGAAAATAACATTAGAACTTTATTTTATATGGCATTTATATTTGACACCTTCCGTCCAAATAAGAGAAGCTGTCATGAAGTATCGTTTTATTAATTATGTTTCAAACGCTACGAAATAAAGCTGAAAGGAAGTGATTTTGACTGTCCAAACAAAGAAAAACTGGGCTAAAATCTCAGAAATTTTAGTTACTTGTGAGTTTAAAACTTCTTTGTGACTTTATTACTGGGGTAAAAAAAAAAGTGATCTACAAAGAACAGGAGGTGTGCCATTTATTCTTTTGCGTTACAGTTTATAACAAACGACTTAATCCAGAAACTACCTTTTCGATATATTTCGGTAGGATACCTACGATCGGGTATTCATAAAATGAAGAAAACTATATTAACAAAGTCGTACAATTCTGTTGTTAATCATTGTACTTTTAAGTTTGAGTGCATATATATACGTAATGTATACATATATAGGCTCACTGCTCTTGTAGTGAGCGTACTCTTTGAGCACTATGGCCCATTACAATCTCCAGCCTCTGGATGTGTGCATTCGAAGCACTGCCCCACATGATTGTCTTAATGGCAATTGATGGGAATAAACATATTCAGATGTTCCAAGCTCCATTGGTGAGCCGTTGAACTACGAAACATATCTGCAGCCTATATACATACTTTACATATTATACTGATTTGGTTTTTTTGGTGCCAGCTAACAAAATTTTTCCGTGTTATCATTGCTTTTTTTACTCAACTATAATTTGTTGTAAATTTTTTTTGTTAAACGGTGAGTGCTGTAATTTCACTCCTTAATTTGTGGTAAGTCGTAATCTAATTTACCACAAATATCGAAGGTAAAGATTTTCTTTATAGGTACATCTAATACATTGCCTAAAGAGTTGCTTGTTCTTGGAGGCAAATATGTTGCATACCTTTTCTGAGGCTGTTGCTAATAATGTAGCCGCAGGGTTAAATGCCAAAGCTGCAACTGGTGAGTCATGTGCTGGTATCATAGTAACTGCTCTCTACAAAAAAAGCAAAGTGATTCCATAAAGAATATTAATAAGAATGTTAAAATGATCTGGCATCGTAATAAAAGCACTTTATTATGTCCAAATTGCTGCTGTTTTTATAGCATTATCCTCCAGGTAAAGATACTAATATCATCATCCTTTAACTATACATTAGTTATACCCTTGGTTATAAACAAAAGAAATAAAAACAGACTTTGCATTGAAAATATTAGTGTTCTTGCAGTTGTCAGTACCTGTACAAAAATAATGATGAATTTTTCATAAGGCATCTTCAAAATGATTATAACATTGCAATTTTTAATGAGTCCATCAAGTTCATGAAAAAATTGGTATATTTGGAATACCAACATGATTTTTCTGGGGTCCAGGCAAATCAAGACCCTTATTATCCTTTACATATATTGCAATTTTCAAAGAAGTAACAATTGTCCACGTCTAAAATTTCTTCTTCCTTGAAACACTGTGAAAAAATTTCATTCCTGCTCAATCAGGGTGTCAAATACACTTTAACAAGGCATTCGCATTCCTTAAAACTAAGAGACCACGAATCTACTCTACAAAAGTATTCATTTATAACTTATTACGAATATTTATACACAGTTTGAACTTCAATCGCTATATACATTATTTACATATATACTAATGCTCGTCGTGTATAATATGTTGCTTTTAATAAATAAAAATATACGAGAGGGTAATAAATACTCAGAAAACTACTTCAAAATCCATACCAAGTTAACAGCATCAAATACTTGAACTTCACCGATCTGTATGCGAAAGACAAATTGAAATCTCATGTTGTTAACAATTATGATTAAAATGAAAAACAAAACAAAACGAAGTCACATACGACGATAGTTATCAAGTCAAATAACACTAAAAAAATAATGCAAATAATGTACAGCTGCACGTTAGCCACATATTTCTTGTTTAAATATCCTCTTGCTGTAAAAATTATAAACTGACAACTAATCAGTAATAACTGCGTGGCTTTAAGGAGTACAATAAACACCCATTAAAGAATATATGTCAAAGAAGTGAATTCTTTCTTTCCTTTTTACGGCATGGTAAAGAAACCATATCTGACATTCGTGTCTAATATTAGGTCTTTGAAATCAACATAGTCTTATCCCGTGACTCATCTCAAAATAATCTACTGCCCTCTTACTCGTTAAAGTTTCCCCATTTCATGGTTTTTATACCGCCAACTTAGATGTGATTACTTCGTTGATCTCTTCTTGGTGCCAGAGGTAATGAGCTGTCCGTTGAAAACACATTTAAACCTACTGAATTTTATCGTTATTTCGTTGTTACCGACAAGTTACGTACAAAACACCTGAGACCTCAGATATATAACCCAATTCTGCTATTAACTAAAAGCTCAATACATCCACCACCAAGTGGTAATCGTATCCAAGGTAGTTGAATTAAAACATTGTGGGTGATAAGAATTAAATGGGTAAGAGGACGGCGAATTATGGTGATCTAATACGTAAGTGACTGGATGAAGCTTTGCAAGGTCTAACATTAGAAAGTAATGTCTGATAAGTGGCAGCTTAGTATTAAACATTAATAATACACAAGATTAATCTAGTTGCTTATTCAATTGTAAATTAAGTTCCCATGTGGTATTGCGTAGACGAGTACTCACTTTGGCCTGGCTGCCTCTTCAAACATTTCTTTACTTCTATACCGTAAGACAAAATGTAATTTATTAATCAGAATAAGGCCCTCCTAACTGCGGGTCTTCCGTTGAGCTATTTATCTACAATTTCCAAGCACTAAAAGGTTAATAACTTCTAATAACACACCATCACGACCAATGAACTTAATAGAAATCCCCTTCCCCGTTTACTAAATTTTACAATTTTTCTCATTAGATAAATGACTTCAAAGTAGTTATTAAAACTTTTAACTTAAGTGACCCAATAGAATGTAATCCGTTACTACCTCCCTTTCCTTCTTACTATAATTAGACTTAAACAATTTTTTTATTAATATACTACGATGATCATCAAAATTAGAAAAATTGAAAACATTTAAGATCTCCTTGTCTAAAAAGACAAGTCTTGATTAACCTTCCAAACTATTTTCTATCCCCATTTTTTTGGCAAGTGAGAGTATAAACCATCATATTTCATACCTGGTTATTGCCAGGGTATGCCATAAAACAGCTGTCTGAATTTGCCGACAACGCACATAATCCTGACAAACAAAAATCAAACAAAGTACAAATTAATAATGAAAACTTTTGGGGAAAAACAGAATTACAGGCAAGCATACAAAATGTGCATCATTTGGAAAGAATGAACTACTTTACTGTAATTTATGCATTAAAAATAGTCTAATTTAACAATAAACTAGTTTAGTAAAGTGAAAATAAAAATAAAATGTGCAAGTCCTTTATCCCTGAATAAAAAACTCAACACTGTAAAACAATAGGGGCCTATGAAACAAACGTCAGCGTAAGCTATACGAATACACCACCCCCAAAACGAGTGATTAGTTTGTTTACTAGAATGTTTGTTCTAATACAATTCGATAGGTCTACTACCTATGAAACAAACAACATTATACACTCTAGGTAGTTTTAGAAACAATCGCAAGGACGATGAAAATAGTGGTGTGATCGTGACAAGATCGTCAAACTTAAAGACGGATTTGTGAGTAGTGGTGATCACAATAACAGCAATAGTGATGTTTTCTTCTTTAAAAAATTGCTGGGGCTTTCATGAAACAAATTTTCAATTTATCAAGTAATTTGGGTGTTCGCTACACCCTAAACCTTTCCATATACAATTGACTTGATGCTTTTGTTAAGAAATATACAAAGCATTAAGCCAGTATATGTATGGAACTGTGAAGAAATGACTAAAAAAGGTTAAGCCCAGAGAACGTGTAACTTTAGGCTCCATAACATTCAAGTCACATGAAGGTTGAACGAAAGCACTCAGAAGGCAAATAGTTTAACAATCTAGCCGTGCCAGAAAAAAGTTACATTCAGAGACAGACCAAGTATGACAAGGTGAAACTACTAAATAAGGATGAGGACGTTGGGAGAAACGAGTCACAACAAATACAACAAAGTAAGGTGCTACCAGCAAAAAAGGGAAATCAGAACACTTTCTATGATAATAGCTATAGAAAAAAGACTAAGGCGAGACACATCTAATCGATGTAAGGAAGGATGAAGAGTAGCAGCAAGATTTAAACCTATCAAGTTATAAAAATGTCTCTAAATTCTATCAAGAACATCAAGGTAAGACAAGGGAACACATGTGCAGATCTTACAACAGTAGTCCATGCAAGGTAGTGTGGTAGATTTATGGAGAAACAAAATGGCCTTAGGCGTAAGGTACTTTCTAGCACGATAAACCCCTGAACTGGGTTCCCTGGCCCCGAGTCGTCTCCGTACAATTACGAGGAAATGGGCAACGACAATGATAAATGACGATGTTTATTATATTACGCACCATGATAAATATAATCTTGATCATTAACTAGTAACTGTAAAATTCTATCAAAATGGTGAGAAAAAACAACCCAACATTTTGTTTCCTTCAATCAGAAAATTAAAGTATATGACCAAGTGCCAAACTCCTAGTCTTCCTATATTAGAGTAGCAACAGTTTGGTTAAAAAATCAAAAGTGTACTAACCATTAGGGTTCGGGGGCGTTCCTCTTATTGTGTGTAATACCTACGAACAAAAAATTAGTGCGCATTACAGGAAAGAATGGCATTTAATGTTCCTCGAATATTAGTAAAAATAGGGAACCCATAAAAATGCTAAGAAGTTCTATCTTAACTATTTAGCTCTTACGTGATGAGTACGGTTTTCACACAATCTGTTGTCACTTTTCTCACATTTCCCATTCTTCTCCAGTTCGATTCGAGGGTTATGTCTGATGATCTAGTGTACTAGGGTGTTCCACACTGACCTCTTCATGGTATCTGTCTCAATGGCGTTTCAGTCTTTTATGTCGTTGTTTATGGAGTTTTTATCATTGCCTGTTTCGCTCTCTTTTTTGTCTTCCTCCTTCCGTCATGTTGCACAGTCCCCTAATGTCTTCCAAGTCTCGTAATCGGACATGGTCAAACCACATCTAGCCTTATTTTTCTCATGGATTCCCGCCCTCCCTTCCATCCTGGTACTGTATCGTTATTTCTCTATTGCTCTTCATTTTTTATTCCAAGGCAAAATCTCTGTATTCTCATTTCACTGACCAGATTCTTTTTCACTCGTGCTGGTTTTTTCGTGATGACATCTATGGTAATAATGAAAAGATATCCTTTAGTGCTGTCAACAGATTTTCTTAAAAGCTCTTCAAAATCTGCCAATACACCCAAATAATATACTTTTAAAAAAATGCTAAAAATTTATTGAATCAATTTGCCGACTAAATGACAATACAACAACACATACAGCAATAAAAAAGTTGAAAGGATTACTAAAATAAACAATCCCATTACAAAACACAGCGCAAACCTAAATTACCACAACAAGGATGCTGCTCAACACGACAAAAAAAGAAAAATACTGCCAAACCATATAATCACATGAAAAGGTTCTACAATGCAAATAGGTAAACATATACCCGCTCCTACATATTGTACCCGAGGTTTCTTAATATTAAGCGAAATATCGCTGTTAAAAATGGCATCTAAACAGCTGTTATTACATAAAATGATTCAAACAAAACGATTTATGCTTCCATGACGTCATAGCTTATCACAAGTTTCAAACAAACTTTTAATAACCGTATAACAGTTTTAAAATCGAAAGAAAAAATGACCTTCATGTCCCGTATGTTGTGGATGTACAAGCTTTCCTCCAAAGTAACAAGGAGTCTCTACGATCAATAAAAAAGGAAAGTTCTCATCTAGAGTAGTAAATGCACAAACTAAAAATTTTTACTTAATTTTATAATTACTTTTAACTTGGCCTATTTCAATAACCATATCACAAGCACAGACAAGGTTACATCTATACCATTTCGGTATGCAGGGGTTTACAGCTTAATTATTGTCTTAGTAAGGAAAAAACATCAAGTCTCTGTCTGCCTCTTTCTCTCTTTCTCCCTGTCTCTGTCTCTGTGTCTCTCTGTGTCTCTTTCTCCCTGTCTCTGTCTCTGTCTCTCTCCGTCTGTCTGTCTGTCTGTCTCTCTCTGTGTCTGCATTCTGGGCGGTGAGAAACTAAAACTAACCATAATGATAAGCAAACGTCTTTCAACAATCCAAGTATGCTACATGTTACCGTCTTTTTAAAACTTTTTACATATTGTGTTACACAAAAATACCTTAAATCACAGAATGCAACAGGCATACTGCAATGGCATCCTACGTTAAAGATGGGAAGTTACTGGAAAACATCGCGGTGTCAGTCTTGTAACTTCAATAACCGATCTGGTGTACAGAAAACACCTACAAATACACAGAAACTGATAAACAACTCAAAAATATTTATATGCATACACGCATAGGTAGATATAACAGTATTTTAAAGATTTTCTAATTTGCGGTATGCTGGACACATGGATAAAGCAAGTATTTTCACAAATTGACGGGTTTGGATATATGTCAATCTGGTTTTTTTAGCTTTCGTGGTGTCTTTAAGGGAAAAACTCTCTTTGACGTTGATGAAAGACAGGATATTTCAAATGGTATCAGCATTTCCCCAATTTTTTGTGAATCTATGAAAATCTCCCAAAGCCATTTTGGTAATCTTCTTGTGCAGTAACAAGTTCAGTCTGCTGTTTGCCAGTCGGATTGAATAGTTGTTTTCACAATCGTGATATGACTGGAATGCTACTCCAATGGCGCATATGAAAATGACTCTCACACATTATGCCCAGTAAACAAATGGGCAGTTTACCAACCTCCTTTTTCTTCATGTGCCTGAAGAGTTTCAATCCTAAAATAACTATTATCAACAACCATAAAAAACATTGTCCAACCAATTCCCCGTTGTGCCATCTGATATTAAACCTAAACAATTTAGTGACCTCACATAAAAAAGCTCATATAACGCCTCAAGCTGAAGTAAATATGTTACTCTGAGGTCAGATTTTGGTGCTAGTTCAGGTCATACGTAAAAAGTGAATACACATTAAACATTAGATAACGGACGATCAACTACGTCTGACTTAACGTTAACTGCAAAACCACTTGATCATGAATACAAATGTTCGTGTCTCTCAAAGGAAGAATTCCTTGTTTCAAACATCAAGATTTTCCAAGTAACGTTTTTCTTCAAGCCAAGTGTGCATTTACTGGTCTTGGTATATATGCTTCGCCATTTTCTTAAAGGCCTGGGTTGCGTCTTATTGAGCTTACTATTACCAGATCGACCAATGAGCAAAATTCTTTCTCAATATTTCAAAACAAGGGCATATAATTACAAGTCACCCATGCAATACAGTCAAGAATACAAATGATGTCCCTATAACCTTTATGCATGATGGTTAACTAAAGCTTATTAGCTTCTGTTACAAAATCAAAGACATGGGCAAAACGAACCAAAACGTTCGCGTCAAAAAGTTCAGCAAATTTCCTTTCAAAATATCTTCTATCTTGCAAACTTGTAGTTTATGGTGCCATACCTTAGTTATACGTAAGGAGGGCATTTCTCAATAATTAGCGTACATCGCCCAGAGGTTCTGGTTCTGCTATCGAATATTTGTGGACCCTTTTCCCTTCTTTTTGTCTCGCGACCTACAGCCTCCATAGTTTTAACAACTCGCGCGATCACCAGCACTAAATCTGATACAATACTGTGGTCAGAACTGGTCATTAATACTGAGCAATTAAAATTTCCTTCCAAGCAATGTGTACAAGTTTTTTGGACTTCTTTTGAACTATCATTTGTGCCAACTCACTTTCATACCAATAAAAAATTTTCCCACTCGTTGACAACAGCACCATAGGAAGTAAAAAGGAGCTATAACTTCGACAAATTCCATTGTTGATAAGTGAGCTGGTCTACGGATACGCAAGGATTAAGTTCACAGCCTCTTGCTACCTAGTTTTTTTTCATCGCAAAGAGGACAAAACTTACCAACTAAAATTTTTCTTTACCTTGCTCAAATATGTATTCACAATAACAAAAACAATTCTTATAGGTATTTTTATTTATTTATATATAAGAGGGTGCACTCTTTCTCATGGCAACTTTACCCTTAAACTGGGTAAACAAATATCCTTTACGGGCAATGTACAGAGCGATTTTTTAAACCATCTTTACAATTGCTAGTTCTGATCACTTATGTTTCTGAGGCTTGCAGCTCGTGGAAGCAGATAAGGCCCGCTGAACAACCTTTAAAATTGTGGTAGTGGCTGGTAGCGTTTTCCCTACTTCTTAAAATCTAATGCTGTTTCTTGCTCTTTCTGGTTGACAAACGGGTCACAGTGACGAGTCGTGATCTTTAATCAGTGATAAAGCGTAATGGAGTTTTTACTTTCTTTTAATATGGACAACAAATATCTCTATTGAACTTTGATGATTAATTTCTCGGTTGGATATTTTAATTAAGCATTTTGTCCAGTTGACAATAACATATTAAACATTTCCGTAAAATGCACAGCAGATATAATGGCTATACATCCCAGCTGAGAGTTTGAAGACTTTATCATTGTGCCTCAAGAAGAAAACATGTGTCGGGAAAAGTTGGGTCAAATGTCACCAATTAAGTAAAATACATAAACAGCAAAATACACAAACATAAACAGCGGAATCAGTTTGAAGGTAAAGCAGAACTTTTATAACAAAATCTCAAAATATAACAAGATACACAGAAAATAGCTAAAAGAGAGTCCTGACTACAATGACTAAGAAAACTGACATGTGCGCCGTTTATTCTAAAAAAACTGACAGCATATATACATTGTATTTGTGTAAGGTGTCAACCATTTCTCAAAAAATGAAATAATATAATGGCTTAACTCACCACCCTGTTCAAGCGAACAGCAAGGATAGTATTCGGGTAGCTGTAGTTGCATATTTCTGTCTCTTTCTAAAGGGCAACGAAAGGATAGCACATTAAATGATAAGGGCTTGGAAGCACACAAGTTTTCACCTGGTTTCATAAAAATATTTATGTATCAGTCATTTACTATGTGATTGCAAGATGAATGGACTAAAACTAAAATATCTTTAACTTAATCTGGTTTAATGAGGCCACTTCCATACCACTGAATTTACCTTCTGAAAATATGATTTTACATGTGCGGAGCCGAATGCAACAAAATATGAATGCCATGGTTCGTTACTATATACCCGGTGTTACAGGTGTGGAAAAGTATTAAATTTTTGTCACGTTTGTTCTTAGAAATTAATTTTTTCATTCACACGATTTTTAAACTTTCCAACAACTTGCCCCCATTGTATTTTAATCCTCAATTCCTTCTAAGTTAATCCATTCAATAATTCTTGAATCCAATACCTACCATCCAAACAGGAAGTACTTTTACACCGTGTTTTAATTGCCACTTACCTTGCAATTTATACTCTCTAATTCAATATACTGTTTTCCCACTCTATAAATATATTATGAACTCAGCAACACTAGTAAGGAACTAATGGCAATCAATAAATTATATATTAGTGGTTGGCGGCAATGGTGGCATACGCTAATACTTTATACTACGCCATTTCATGTTCCTAAATCTCTAAGTAATAACACTCAATCATCTTCTTAAGTGCTATTCTTCTACCGGTGCTAAAAAGTGCTACTCTATAAAAATAACTTATAATCCAAAATCACAGAAGGGCCAGATAAATGCTGCCTAAATTAGCGACTTCTCTGCATTAATCCGAAATAAAAGTTATCGCTCTTTGTTTTGTCGTAATTCATGACAATACAAATGCAACATAAGTGGGTACATATATTTGTTGCATTTGTGTAGCTCAAGAAAAAAACAAGGGTACGAAAGGAAGTGTTTGTTCAAGCTTTTTTTGTCACGAAGAAAATTTACCCTCGTATCAAATGGTGTCTTTATTCTCTTCCATATGTTGAAAAAAGGAGGCATGACATATCACTATTAGTAAAAATAAAAACAACAGCATTTGATTGAAAACTCAAAACATTCCTTCAGTCAAAAAAACGAATTCCATTTTCTTTCTGATTTTACTGTTCCGACAGTGAAAGATTCATGTTTCAATACGCTGTTGATTCCTGCTTCAATATGCTGTTGATTTCTCTTTAATCTTTACAGATAATGACACTGTGTATATAGGAAACAAACTAAGCATTTCATTTGAAGAAGCAAAAACTAAATCTATTCTTTTTGGCCGACAAAAGTGCAAAAACAGAAAATATCTTAACATCGGGAGAAGTGAAATAAAAATTAAGCAACACTTAATGGTCATATACCATGGACGTGTTTTGGATGAAAATCTCTCTGATGAATCAATGGCAACCAAAATGCTTCGATCGATAATTTGTAAGCTAATATATCGCTATAAAAACAAAGCTTTCAAGATGACTCCCTTCGTAGGCTGCTTTTAAATATATATATATACTCAATCTACATACAGTCTGTNTGTGTGTGTCGCATTTGGAAAAGGTCAGCATGCCCTTTTAATGCTACACCTGCCACTGAAATTAGGGGTGCCTCTTAATCTCTTTACGTTTTCAACCATTGTATTTGTAATGTATATATTTCATATTGCAAAATTGTAAATAATTCTTATTGTTATGTGGTAATTCATACATACATACATACATACATACATACACGATGATTGCTTATTCTTTATTGCTGCATCTTTCCAGATGAACGTTGTCATTTTGAGTCCCCTCCATCTCCTCGTCCATGCCATCTGGGATAACTTTGGAGTCCGGCTGTAGATTGAGTGATTTCCACTTGGTTTACTTCTGGAGGGTGAAGAGTATTCTTATGAACAACCGTGTGTCATCTAAACCGACAGTGAACTTGCACACTTTGCTGCATTTTACACGAGTTGTTTGGTCTGACCTAGTAGATACCAAGTTAACTCAATCACGAGTTCGGCGTGAATTAAGGTCATTCACATGGCCAGCTTTTGACAGACGTACTCGCTCACAAGTGTCGCATTTCAAGCTCTGTGTGTTATGGTCATGGCCATCACCTAAACTTAAGTGTAGCTCTCCCTTCAGATTGCTGTAGGCGTGCTTTCTTTCCTTCCGTGCATCGCATCTTTCACGTACGCTCTTGCTGTTTTCCACCTCCCAGTAAAAAAGTTGTTCCGGGAGCCTACAATCTTTCGTTTGAACCACGTGGTCTATACAAAGTATGTGGGTTCTGATTTCAGGAGTCTTAACACTAGAGGGGCATGCTCTCTCAAGAACTTCAGTGTCGGGTACTTGTGCTTGCCACTTGATACTAAGATACGTCTTAAGCATTTTTAGTGAAATCGTTCAAGCCATTTGATGTGTCTTTGATGCAATATCCATGTCCCTGATCAACACATGAGTGCCGTAAGCACAAACGTCTTGTAAACCCAGATCTTTGTTTTGTTTGTGCTACCACAACCAGACCACACTCTTTTCTCTAACTTTTGTTTTGGACAGACTGATCTTCAAACCAAAGACACACATACATACATACATGGTGATTGCTCCATCTTGACAGATGATTGCCGTCTATAACTTCAGCTGTTGTCCGTAAAATTTCTGTCTTTCCTTGCGTGACCTCGTAGGTCACTTTAGAGACCAGCTTCTAATATGCAATGCTTGAAACATAGGTGACAGATGAAAGAAGTAGCTTCCACTGGATTGATGATATCACTTTGTGAAATTTGGTGTCTGTGCACAGCCATGTGTCTTTTGCGGCCTACATACATACATACATACATACATACATACATACATACATACATACATACATACATACATANTTTTGTTTTGGACAGACTGATCTTCAAACCAAAGACACACATACATACATACATGGTGATTGCTCCATCTTGACAGATGATTGCCGTCTATAACTTCAGCTGTTGTCCGTAAAATTTCTGTCTTTCCTTGCGTGACCTCGTAGGTCACTTTAGAGACCAGCTTCTAATATGCAATGCTTGAAACATAGGTGACAGATGAAAGAAGTAGCTTCCACTGGATTGATGATATCACTTTGTGAAATTTGGTGTCTGTGCACAGCCATGTGTCTTTTGCGGCCTACATACATACATACATACATATATACATACATACATGAACAAACTATTCCTTGGATTTTAAGTTCGTTGTTTTATTACGTTTCAAAAACAACAACAACAACAATGGTGACAATATTAGAATATTTGACATGGCAAAGAACTTAAATAATCATCGTAAGAATATCCAGGATAGTATAGGCAACAGGAATTCCAGCGAAAGCAGGGAAAAGCGTTAAACTCAGTCCTTAAAGCTTTGAGTATTTACCACTTTTTAGAAGAACTCTTAAACTTAACCTGGGGAAAAAAAGAGACATTTTATCACCTGTTACTCGCGACAAGTTAAGAACTATTGCATAGTAAATATTTAGGCAATTCTACATTAACAAACAAATTGCATTCGCCATTTCCAAGAGATGTTTGTTCGTTTTCTAAAAAGAAACAATACCACTTATAGAGCGGCAGTGAGTGTTGCTCAGGAAAGGTAGTAAATGCTAATGAATCAGATGGTGATTTTCAGAAACCATAAAATGATTAATACCTACTTTTTATCCTCAACAAAACTCCATGCTATTTTTATGTGGGAAGATCACGAAGTATAAAAGACAAAAAAATATTTTTTTTTAAATATCCAAAAACAATCCAAAAAACGAACTCCTGCGGTGGTTTGACAACAACACTAAGTTCGTTTTTGTTTTTTTTATATTAGGATACTTTATTTAGGTTTGCAACCCAGTTAACGATCACTGCTGTTGGTGTTGTAAACAATTAAAACATTAAATCAAACCTTTAAAAAACCCTTTAAAGCTGTCTTGAAGCAGAGATAGCGTGGGTGAATAGAGGAGGACCAGTGAGAACATACCAATTAGTAAAAGGCCGGAACCAGAGGGTTGTTATTAAAAATATTTGTGTGTGTGTATACATGGATGATCTCAGCCAGGTAAATTCAGGTTTGTTCCACAAGGTCGAGCGCAGGAAATTGTTACTTAAAGATATTTGGGAATTCAACAACTATATACGTGCTGTATAGGGCATGGTAGATGGAGCTACTGGCCTGGGCAAGAAAGTAAATGACGACAGTTGATACTGGCCAAATTTTGATGAGGAGGGCAATGAAAATGATGCAATTCAAAAATTTGGGGGGTATATTGACGATGGCTGAAAAATTGGTAGAGCTTGTGTAGGTAATACATGTAAACCTTAGTTCGTATTTAAGGACTCTCTCAGGACAGCATACAAAAATATTATTCAAGATACTTGAATGTTTTGGAGTAATTTTTTATGAAAATCTAAAATTTCTCTCATGGAACTCACTTTTCATATACTTTTAACCGAAACATCAGCTATTAATTCATACTCATTATTTATTTCTTGGCATCTCCTAAGAAAAATAAATTAAAAAAAACAACCGGAATTGGATGCTTTACATTCAAGTCTTAAAATTTGATTAAGAATTTGGCATGAAATAAAAGCCCGCCTGTAGTGACATGCAAAAATGCGGATGAACAAAGTAAATATTAATACATCATACACACCACCTTACAGTAAAAAATATTTTGAAAATTTTCCCTGTCTTCTTAATTCGACTACCCTTTCATCCACCCGCAACTGTGGCTTTCCCATTTTTAATCCTAAAAAAATAAATACTGTTTGAACTTAAATGGAAGCAGTAATCTCAATAATGATTAAGCCACTGAGTAAAACCTCCTTAATGCTTCCAAGTCATTCAGTTCGGATATAGTAAGAACTAGATAAGCTAATTTACAGGTATTTTAACACTAGAAATTTGGTTGTACCATTATCAATCTACACGTGTTATATTAATATATCGATGTGGCTGAGGAATTACACTGACTAACCAGGGGTAACCAAATCTCAACTCACCTTGAAATGGCACACTTTTAGCTTTCTTGGTGCGGATAGGCTTACTATTGCTACTAAACTGCTTGAAAAAAGTCGCTCTACAATACACGTGTCTCCTTTGCCTGCAAAAGGGGAAAGACAATATTAAATGCAACAGTTGGAGTTCTGGAAAAATAACTAAGCTTTCTCTGTAACGCTGCACACTGCAATGCGACCATTAAAGTTACCAAACACTTTATGTTTGTAAAATACAAAAATACAATAGTGTGACCATCATAAGTAAAAATTGTATTCACCACACTAGCACTATGGGTCCATGCTCTTGAAAGAATAAAAGGGTGTTACTGTTTATTCAACTTTAATCTATAATATTGTTTTTCCTTTTGTAAGTGCTGTGAAAAAGGGAGTTAAAGCAATTTAGTTTTATTTAAGAAACAAGTTTAAGCTGGGGACCTCACATTCTATGCTGCGGGTAAGTTTTTAAATAAAAACCTAATTTAATGCTCTGGGTTAAATACTACTTTGCATATTAATTTCTTAAACTTGGACAATGCGTTTGACTCTCTTTCTTTCTATTTGTTTCACAACGTTGATTTCAGCAATACAACGTTTGGTACTAAAAAACACAGGCAAAGTTTTGTTTGATTGTATGTCAATAGGAACATTTTAGTGTTCACGTAATTTTGAAGGCACTTGGTCCTCAAAACTATGTAAATGAGTTTGACTTAGGAGGTAACTTATTTAAAAAAAAAGATCTTAATTACCATTAACATCTCTACTACCGTTTACTGTTAAAGTCTTTTTGTAACAATATTTTTATTTTTAGGGGTAGCATTCAAAAAGTGAACACTGGTACTATTACTCCTTCTACATTCACTCACTTTTTACTACCCACTTCATATTCAGTCAAAATGTTTTTCCTTCAAAATTGGCTGGTCGTGTTGGTCTGGTAACTGTTCTTGTGATCAAGAGATATTTTTACGGGGGCTGCTGCATGTTCCTTGACAGATTTATCTGCCATATCTAAAATACACTCAAATTGAAATACTAATTAAAAGTTATTAACAACTTTCCTATAGACATCCTGCCTTTCCTCAACTTTCCTATACAAGACTTTCAATTCGTCACTTCCAATGCTAATATTACTTTGTTTTAAATCTTCATGCAAATTTCCTTCATGAAGGTTCATTTTTACTATCCCAATGCTCACAATGACATTGAAATAAATAAATAAAAACACCATTAAATGGAATATTAAAACTGAGTAGGAACAAAACGAGTTCAACCACAAAATGGACATTCATCTACTGTTTTTATTAGGAATTGTTACCAATTAAAAGGTGCAGACAGTACGAGATGGTTGCTATAAACAAAAATTGGGTTTTGAATTTATTTTTTTTACATCCCAAAGTTGAAACGGAAACAAACACTTTCAAATTTTTATGGTTCCATCCACTTTTTTATGCTTTTTTAACAAAGAGGTTAAAACCTGAGACAAGAATGATTAAACTACCAGTTTTACACATTAGGATGCACGTTTTGGGTCAAAATGTGGAATCAACTTGGCAACTTGTTTCACTGCTGAATCCTTTGCAATAGTATCTGAAGAAATACAAAACCATTCAAAAAGGTTTTGCATTGAATGTTCTCTAAAATTGAATTCTATTGGGTAACAACTAATTGGAAAGGAAACTTTACTGCTAAGTAGATAGTGACAAAAATTCTCAAAAATCTTGCATCCCTTCTTTTATATTTGTCATAAAAAATACATTGGCTTGTTTTACATATCAAATAGTATTTATCCCATAAACAAGTACAACTATGCCACAGCCAGACCCTGTAATGTTATTCAGAATTGTGTTTACCTTGAATACAAACCAGTCTAAACTATTGGCTAATACTTCAAGATATACTAAAAGAATTTAATAAAGTTTTGTTATATTTTATTTCACTGACACTACAAAAACACCTATGTATCAGATTTTCTTACAGGTGGCACAAAACATATATATATATATATAAACCAGATGAGACCCCCTTTTATCAATACATTACAATATATTATTCTTTTTTTATTTTTATTTTTTTATTCATAACTTTATAATGCTATGCCTGAAAATGGTACCTTCATCTTGTTTTCACCATTTATTGCTTTATACACCCCATATACTTTCTGTTTTGTTCAGCAGAATGGATTTTGTCACTTCAAATTGCCCCCTCCCTTTTTTGGGTCTTTTTTTCCAAGTAATTGAGGCTCATACTGTGCCCTTCAGTGGGGCTTCATTTTGGCTTTTTGGCCAACCAATGGCTTTTTTCTCTTGTAAAGTTATCTTTGCCTTCTCAGGGAATTGAATGCAGAACCTCTTTGTCATGGTACAACCTTATTAACCACTAAGCCATGGCTCCTCAAACTGGCACTTTTTAAGTGCAAGAAGTAAAATTTAAATGTGTTCAATCAAAAAAAGTTAATACCTTGTAAGTGGTAATGTGGGCAGTTCAATTATGTACCAGAAATTTAATTAATTATTATACAACATTGTTTGAATTAATTGAATCATCCATGTTTTTTGTGCTGATTTTCAAATTCTCCAATTCTTCAAGGCATTGGATTGTTTCAAAACTATGCAAATAAGTTCAACCATCTAAGGCAATCATTATAAGTAGAATTAATTGGTCTAACAAAAACAAGAGTATGTATACACAGCTGTACAGCTGTACAGATGTATGACATAAACATTTCCCCCTAAAATTCCCATTGTTTTTGCTCATTAGGTCTTGTTGAATCATTCATGTCACACAAAAAAGAGCTCTGCAATACTAATTTTTAAACATCACTGTGGAAGTGTTTATGAGTTGTGGAAGTGTTTATGAGTTGTGGAAGTGATTTAATCCAACATGTCACAGATAATAAAGTGAGAGCAGACAAGACACACATCAAGTACCAAATCAAATGGCATGATGGTCAACATAAAAAAAATCATAAATCTCTTTATTATTGTATCTAGTCATAACATATCTAAATTCCTGTCTAGAAATATTCATTAATACAAATCCCATGATATTGCAGCACTAAGTTTTATCTTTATGTATACATGTGTATATATATACATACATGTATATATGTATAGTTCCCCTAAAGACCATGCTTTGTGCAAGAAATACCAGCTTGAGGACTTGCGGGATGCAGCCTTTTTCTAATGGGCTGTGAAGCACTCTTTAGCCTTGGTTGGTAATCACCTAGAGTTAGTCTCAATTTTGACACAGGTCCCCATTTCCTCAATGGGTTGTCATTGGGAAGGGCATCAGGTCTATAAAAATGCTGGCTAGTATGCAATGAAATGACTTCTGAAGCTATGTTACACAACTGCATCAATGGAACTGGCACTTCTAATGCACGGTAGGACTTCTGTTTTTATGTAGGCAGAATCAGACCATCATCAAGCTACCACATCAACCTCAAATAAGGTTGACGAGTTTTAGACTCTGTACTCTAAATGTTGGAAGTTTGAGAGTAGGTGTTAGCATTTTCAGGGCAGAGAAATAGGTAGACCAAGTTATTGATGTCAAACAAATGAATGACTGAACCATGTTGCTTAAGTTAATGCTTGCTGAAATACAGTACTGACAGGAGTATCAGTTTATGCTCCTCAATGTGGTTTGAGTGAAGAGGTTAAAGACAAGTTCTATGAGTTGTTTGGAACAATAGGAAAGTTGAATTTAAAAAAAAGTTGTTGTTGTTGTGGTTGCAGGGGGATCTAAATGGTCATGTGGGATGGAGAGCATCTGGTTTTGAAGGGACCCACAGTAGAAACAGGTATGGTGAATAACATGCAGAAGGCAAAAGCATTTTAAAATTGGTTTGGCAATGAATATGATTCTAATCAACACAGCATTCAAGAACAGGAAGTTGGAATCTGCTAACATGCAAGTGGACTATATTTTGGTGAGGAAGGACAGAAAGTGTGTGCATGATCCCAGCTGAAGAGATTGTGACCAAGCATAAGCCAGTTGTATGTGATTTGAAGGTGAAGAAATTACAGGAATCGAAAAGGAAGTTTACTTCAAGATGAAAGATCTGGAAATTGCATGACAAAGCAAGCAAGTCAGGTTTTTGTGGACAAAGGAAATGAAATTGTGAGTGCAAGCCCCACTAAAGTCAATGTCGTTGAGCAATGAAAGCAGATAAAAGATACCATGTTGAAAGCAGCAGTGCAAGCCTGTGGATGGACCAAAGGGTGTGCATGCCACAGAATGTCATAGTGGTGGAATGAGTCAATTGATGGTTGTGTGAAAGAAAAGAGAAAGTTATGGAAGTAATGGAAATGTGGCACTGTTGTAAAAGAAAGGTATATGGAAGCCAAGACAGCTGCTAAGAGAGCAATCCACAAAGCTAAAATTGATGCTGAAAAGGACAGGTTTCCAAAACTAATGCAAAGGGATGACCAAAGAAATAAGAAGGACCAATCAAGACATTATGGGAGAGATATGTATAAAAAAGGATGACAGAGAAGTGGCAACAAATGATGCTGATTTGAAGGCTACCTGGAAAAACCATTATGAGAGGCTGCTGAAAACTGAGTTTTCATGTGGCAGAGATGTTTTGGGAGGTACTAAAACAGTGTCAGGACCACCAATTCTGATCATGAAAGAAAATGAAAAATGTTAAGGCAGGAGGACCTTCAGGGAATAGTGGCTGAGGTGTTGAAAGCTTCAGGTAAAAGAGGAATACAGATGGTAACTGATATGGCAAATCAGATCATTAAGGAGGACACAGTACCAATGGAATAGGAACTTAACACCATTCTAAATTGTTACAAAAGAAATGGAGAAGCATCGAACAGAGGAAATTATAGGGGGTTGAAGTTAATGGATCAAGTTTTGAAAGTTATTGAGAGGGTCATTGTAAAACAAACCTTAATGAAATAGACATTGACAACATGCAATTTGGTTTCATGCCTGGATGAGGGACAACTGATGTCATTTCTATTTTGAGATACTTGCAGGAAAAGCATCTGGCCAGGAAAAAGAACATCTTCTTTGCCTTTGTTGTCTTGGAAAAGCCATTTGACTGAGTTCCAAGAGATGTGCTCTGGTGGGCTTTGAGGAAATTGGAAGCAAACATGGGGTTGGTAAAAGTGGTCCAGGCAAAGTACAAGAATCCAAGGAGTTGCATGAGAATTAACAGCTCTTTTAGTAACAGTTTTAGTCTGAGCCCAATACTTTTTATCTGTATCCTGTAGGCACTGTCAAAAGAGTTCCACAGTGGGTGACTGGAGGAAATTCTTTATGCTGATGACTTAGTTTTGACAAGTGATACTGTTGAGGGACTTGGAAAAGCTGAAAATTTGGAAAAGGGTATGGAAAGACTTGAGAGTTAACTTGGGAAAAGCTAAAGTGATGGTAAGCTGTTTTGATTTTGGTAGCCTAAAACAAAGGGAAAATTTCCATGCTTGGTTTGTGGGTATAGAGTCGGAAGCAGTTCAATTTCTTGTTACATGCAAGCACTGGGTGCATAAAGAGTGCAGGAGGCTAAAATGAAGGTTGTAAGAAAACTCCTATTTAACTGCAAAGTGTGTGAATGGAGATCTAAGCACCAATTTTGAGATTCCAAATTTGAATCTTGATGGTGAAGAAATTGAAGTGGTGGAGACTTTCTGTTCCCTTGATGACACCATAAATGCAAGTGGAGGTGTGGATGCAAATGTGACTGCAAGGGTGAGGAGTGGATGGAGTAAGTTCCATGAACTATTGCCACTGCCAACCAGTACAGTTCTATTTTTTCCAACCAAAGACAGAGTCTACCAGGCATGTGAATGGAGTGCTATGGTGTACGGGAGTGAAAGCTGAAGATCTGAGCTACATGGCAAGAAATGACATGAGAATGATTTGGTGGATGTGTAATGTAATCCTGAAAGATAAAGCATGAAAAATTGCCTTCCTCTGCACTTTGAAGAGTCAACCCCAGACTAAAGTCCATGGATGTCAGGAAAAGATTAAAGTTGGATAGCATCAGTGGGTGCATGTAGACAGCATTGTTGGTTTGGTCATGTGAAGAGAAACGGTGATGATGATTAGGTAAAGAAGTGCATGTCAATGAAAGTGGAAGCTGCTGTTATGAAAGGAAGAGCAAAGAAAACATGGGAGGAAATAATCAAATTGGATTTGTCACCAAAGATCTAGTAAAGGTCAGACTGACCTGGAAGTCCATTTTATTGAACCGTCCAAAACATGCCAGCATGTAAAATGGATGTAAAACCAAATATGATGATGATGTATCTGTCTAGTGACAACAGACATGAAATGCTTCGAGTTTATAATAAGCTAAAGAGAAACTTTTGGTAACATACTTTCAATGTCTTTCCAATAGATATTAAAGACACAAGAATGACCACTAAAACAACTTCTGATGCTGGCAGTGTAGAAAATGCAACTTATGCATGGGGCTTGTGACACAAGAATTGGGGTAAAGAAGACTAATGAAAGGGTTTCTTTTGTGACATGAGTCATTTTTTCTACTCAGACTCAGCATTCAACATATTTGATGAACAAAAGGTAAAAAAATTGAACTTGACTATGTCAAACAAGGCCTGTACCAAGGAAAGAAGATGCTTTAGGACCATTTGTCACACTACAAAGTTGAAAACCTTAATCCTGTAGAGGAAAAGATGTGTCCTAAACAACAGAAATGGAAATATGGTTTTTAACACCTTTGGAATATTCAAGGAGGACCTCAGACTATGTCAAATTTTTAGAGCTGACAAAGAATTACTTGCAAAACCAATTACCCTAAAATTGCCTAATTACCCCAGAAATTCACAGGGCCTCAATAGTATTGAAACTTTGTCTTCATCATCAAAACTCAACCAAAAGCCAAGGATTGTACTACAAAAAAATCAATTACTAGTACCTAGTACAGAGGCACCTGCATACCAAACCACATTAACCAGGTCATAAAATTTTTAAAAGTGGCCATATTTCATGCTGATAACACGATGTCAATAAAAGATTCAACAAATGCATTACATCACTCAAAATATCATACTTAGTGTTTTATTAGATTTCCAGATTTTTAGTGACGAAATGTATTTGAACAGGGGGGTTAATACAATGTTGTCTGATTTAAGATAAGAAGCAATGACACAATGCTTATCAACATTAACACTTGAGATGTTGTAATAATATAACACAGTAAAACAGGATGACACATTTGCCCAACTTCTTGTTGTGGTTAAATCATTACATTCTTAACAGTATCAGTAAACATTGCAGTGTTATTTAGTTACAAGATAAGAAAAGAAAAAAAATGTGTTACAGTAGCTAGTCAGGAAAATATTTTTGGCAATAAAAGACACTTAATGTCGTCTCAGAGGCCTAGTTTCAAGTGTATGCAGTGTAGTTGTTTAGTTTGTCAGGTATCAGGTCTTTCAAATTAACAATCCCAATTGTGAAGTGCATCTTGGCCCAATTACAGTCAAGTGCAAAACAAAAACTACAAGTACCAGGCAATAAGTTTTGCCCTGTCAAACCTGGGATATTCTGTAATGCAAGCATGGTATTACTGCCTATTCACACAATTAAAATACATAGTTAAACTATTTTCAGTGGTGCTAAACACAAAATTTTTACTTCATTAAAAAAAGCAATGACCTAGCTAATAACTTACTATAATCATGTATTTCTTCCAATCTCTGGACTGAACTCAATGAATATAATTTGTATCCTAGCCGTGTTCCAATGGCCAGTGATCTAAAAAACATTAGCAAAATTGATATCATTAATACTCAAACCAAATAAATAGCTTACAAATGAAAATATTGTCCAGTATAGCTTTTATATTCTACAGTGACATGCAAATAACAATAAAATACAGGAAGGAGAATACAAAATTGCACTTCACCCATCCCTCCACTCACTCAACTTAATTAATGAATAGCTCAACAACTCAAACTAAAGTATTCTTTTGATCCTCTACTAACAACAATTTTTAAACTGAGTTTAAAGATTGTCCTTGTTCTCTTGTATAGTCTCTTCCTATATGACCTTTTCCACCACAATTAAAACACATAGGAGACAATCAAGATCACTGGGTGTGTCCACGTAGTTTGAAATTTTTAAGTCCATGTGCTTGATCTTGTGATGTATTCAAATGTTTCTTCATGTACAGGGCTTCATTACCTTCTTTACATAAATTTAAATAGTTCTTTTATTTTTATCCCCCTGAAAGGAGCCTCTGGTAGAAAGATTGCAAACTAAGGTTTCCACTTGGTTTAAGAGCATTAACAGGATCACTATAAGAATTAGGTAAACTTAAAGGAATTTCCCATATATGTTGTTCTTCACTGACTACTGCTCTGACAACAATCAGCTGGCCCACTAACTATTGATGCCAATTCATGTGTGTTAATGTGTCATCAGCTTCCTTCATAACTGCTCCATGATACTTCCCCTTGAAGAAAAGAGTATTCTGCATCAATTTCTGTTCATACTGACTCCAAAATGAGATTCACATTATCGACCATACTGGTCTTCCATCTCATCACCAAAGGTAACCTGGCATTTGTAAAGCGAGGCACATATTTCAAAAATTAATTAGACTACAAACTCAACAATTTTTTGAAACCTAGGACACTGCTGAAACCCCATTCATTTACTTATGTATGTAAGGTACTTGAATTTATATAAATTCACATTATCTACTTTGACCAACTGTGAAAAGACCTTGGAAAACTGAGTGATAACTGAGCCAAATATGTACCAGAGATGCCAGATAATCCTGTTTAAGGACATATCCCCTGAGCTTTACAAGGTCATTAGAGTTGTCCAGAACATTCCCACCTCTAATGTGGTGGCTGAGAGGATTTTTCTAAAATGAAATTATGTAAGAAGCAAAGCATCTACTACACTTAGCATGGCAGAGCTACAAGTATGTGAGAACTGCTCAATGACCAGCCAAGAATTATATGACTATGTAATTAAAAACAAAAACTTTGTTTAAGCTTTGTAGCATGCAGGAATATTTTGTGCAATAATTGGCTCAACAGATCATAGACACAGAATCAGTTGTTATGTTTCTTTAACTTCTAACTTTATTAGTATAGAAAAATACTCTGACTATTCATTGAAGATAAAAATTAAATTAATCATCTTACGTTTCAGCTTTACTATTGTGGTGCAACACTCTCTGCAGTGGTTGACTCTTCACGGAGCAGAGGAAAATATTTTTTCATGCTATATTTCATTTTTACATACCACATATCTGACTTTCCCAAGATAAAATTTGATTGAGAAGTGAACTTTATGGTTTCTCATTATCTACAATGTGCATGTTTCTTGTCATGGTCTTGCTGTTGTATAGAATGGGTATGCATTCTTCAGATGTAGTATATAGGGTTGTCCTCTCCTATCCTTAAGTTTACATTATGTACTAGATATAGTTTAGAAGAACTTTTTGCTGTATAATAATACATAATTTTTTTATGGACGAGGAACTATTGATGCCATTTTTATCCTTAGACAAATACAAGAGAAGTCCCTTGGGAAGAACAAGAAGCTGTACTTTGCTTTTGTGGATTTGGAAAAAGCCTTTGACAGAGTGCAAAGAGAAGTTGTTTGGTGGGCTTTACAGAAACTACAAGTAAGTGAATGGCTGATTAAGGTTGTTCAGGCAATGTACAAAAATGCTTAAAGTCAGGTAAGGGTCAACAGTTCCTATACTGAGAGTTTTGGTGTGAGAGTTGGAGTTCATCAGGGATCTGTACTAAGTCCACTGCTTTTATTTGTGTTTTGGAAGCACTGTCAAGAGAGTTTCGAAAGGATTGCCCATAGGAATTGCTATAAGCAGGTGACCTGGTTCTCTCCAGTAAGATATTGGATGGTCTACTTGCTAAGTTAGAGACTTGGAAGATGGGTTTGGAAGGTAAAGTTTTGAGAGTGAACATAGGAAAGACAAAAGTGATGATCAGTGGTCGCAATTTAGGAAAGCCATTGGAGAAAGGAAAGTTGCCCTGTTCAGTTTGTGGGAAGGGAGTTGGGAGCAACTCAATCTATTGTTGTACTTGCAAGCACTGGGTACATAAACGGTGCAGTGGAATGAAGGGCAAACTGACAGAAAGTAACTGTTTTAGCTGCAAGAGGTGCTTAGAAGGAGTGGCAACCTGTGACTTAGACCTATGGATAGTGCACTTGGAGGGTAAGGAAATTGAAGTTGTCCAGAAGTTTTGCAACCTTGGTAACACCCTTGGAGCTGAGGGAGGAGCTGGTGCAAGTGTAACAGGAAGGGTTAAAAGTGGATGGAGTAAGTTTGGGGAGCTAATGGCATTGTTAACTGGCAGAGCTCTACCATTACCTACCAAAGGTAGAGTCTACCAGGCATGTGTACGTAGCACATTGATGTATGGCAGTGAAACTTGGCCAGTGAAAGCTGAAGATGTCAGCTGCATGGAGCAGAATGACATGAGAATGATAAGATGGATGTGCAACGTTAAGTCTAAAGGACAGGCTCAGTTCTAATGAACTCAGAAGGAGATTGCACCTGGACAGTATTGGCAGCTGTATACAGAATAGAAGGCTTTGTTGGTTTTCGTCATGTGGAGAGAATGGACAAGTATGCTTGCACATGTAGATCCAGAACAATCAAGGTGACAGGAACCACTGACAGATGAAGACCAAAGAAAACATGGGAGGAAGTGATAAGGATGGATCTCAAACAAAAGGGTGTCAACAGAGACCTGGTGAAGGATAGGATAACTTGGAAGTCGATTTCAAGAATGAGTCCAACACATGCTAGCATGAAAAATGGACATTAAACCGAATATGATGATATAATATACATAATGTATGTATGTGTAATTGTTATAGTGGTACTAAATTGTGGAAAGGGTGCTATTATTTTTGGATTTCCATACTTGCCAATCCTACCTGGAGATTAATATCTAATGAAAAAACAAGTTGCCACAATGCCATCTGATTTTCTTCCCAACAAAACAAATTCAAAAGTCCAGCCTTTTTCTTACTTCTGGTACTACCCAGTTCACATAAATTGAGCAGGGAATGGTTTCTTGGCCTTGTTAATCAATATGATTTTTAAAAAAGACAACAAAATCAGTTTCAAAATCACAAGTCTTTGATACAGTTTTTTCCACTAAACATGTTGATGATGAAAATGTTTTATTCATAATGTGGAGGTGAGGTCTTAAGATTGATAGAGAATGGTTAGATCTTTGGATAGATAGAGGATGGAGAAGAATCCTATTAAAGCAATGCACTTCTTCACAAAAATCAGAAAAAACTTGAATAAAATATAATTTGATCCTCAATATTTTGTATTTTCAAAAAGGTGATGAAAGAGATTCAACACAATTTACTTTCAACAAAAAACCCTGAAAATGAGCAGTTAGCAAATAAAGCTTGAAGAAGGGCCATGTGTGGTGACAAGTGTTTGCTGTTGTGCTTTTCAATACCAACCCATGCCCATAGGACTCAGTTCCCATGCTGATGGTCTGCATCAAAGTGATAGTCTTAGCCCCATTTTAATTCAAATTTTGTACAACTATTCAAAATCAAATGACTGGGCCCTGCACATTGCAGGCATTTGCTGATCAGAAGTATGACGAATCTCTGGTCCAGAGACTGATTCCACAACCAAGACTACAGGCTGAAAATGTGACAGAAATGCCCTACACAGTTCAAGAAAAAACCTGTTATCTTCAGGAAGTATTGTTTTTCTAGCTTTCAGTAATATCATGGGTCTTTATTCCAATTTCTATTAAATGAAATCTACCCTTTATTTGACTCATCATATTTTTGTGCTTTGTTAGACAACCCTTAATGGCAATGTTAGCAATAGAGATCTCCATGTTGACCTGAATTTTGACTACACTCACTTCTTCCGGAGCTTGGTTTATTAAATACTGAAACACTTTTCCTTTTCTCTGTTGGCAATACCTCTGGAACCTAGGTAAGTGAGGGCTCAATATTAAAGCCTTACGGTTTACTACATGACCCATTTAACCCTTTGTCGTGTCACTTTCTTGCCTTAAGTAATAAATATAATCACTTCTATCTTACAGTTTTAACCCTTTCATTCCCAAATTATGACACAGTGCTCAGAAAATTATTTTCTTTGTGTTGCCATTTGGCAACGCTGGGAATGAAAGGGTTATTAAACCGAAGATAGTATGCTGTTGATACGAAGTCCAAGATGCGTCAAGTAGCCCATCTGTTGGAAACAATAAGTACAATAATAACAGAACATAACAATAAAAGTACAAAAAGGCTGGAACTAAATATAACTTCCTGCTTGGTCCATCAATAAAAAGCAACAGCAATTGTTCTTTTGCAAGTATCCACACAGTGCCAATGCCAATATGAATGACCGGTCAATTGTTTTTGGAATTATTACAAAAGGTGACGCAATGATGCAGTCTATTAACACCAAAGGCAAGTTAGTCAAAAACATCGACACCTATCATTTAGGTAAATTGAATACCATTCTACTTGCCTCACAAATTCTGATGTAAAAGATTCACTTTGGTAAATGTAGGAAAGCCTGGCCAAAAACTTACGTGCAATCCTGATTAAAGTTGACAAACAGAAGATCACCGGGTGGATTCCCTCCATTGGCAGCGAGATTCATTTGTAACAGGGTTAACCTGTTAACTGCAACACCTAATTACCTACTAATTTCATTAATTGCTCAAATGTCTATCTCGAGGAACTAAATCAAAACAACATCTTTTCGTTTTCTTGTTCTCAGCTGACAACACAATTTTCATATTTCGTTTTAGTTTGCAATGACAATAAACCCCAAGACGAGACTGAAGTCCATCCAAACCACTTTATGTGCAATGAATAACAATAGCGCCATAGACTCTAGTGCCAGGCCTTTTTTTGACTTCAGTTCCAGAAAATGGCAAATTGAAACGAGTTTCTGAGTCTCTCTTTGATGGGGCTGCAGCACCTGTGGTGCTTTCACATGAGAGGTCATGACCGCCAGCGAATTGTTTGGCCTCTTGCAGCCACTAAATAATTTTGCTTGACTTTGGCCATGGGGTAGAGCATAGTTTTCTCAATAAGCTGGATCAAAACATCAGTTATTTCACCTTGAACCTCCTGAGCTAGAGTTAACAACACTGGCAATGAAAACTACAGTTTGCAACCATGGAGGAACAGGCTATGACGTTTTGTTTTAAGAAAAATTCTTGCTGTGTTCTTGATGACATTGCTGACAACATTCACACATGCTATGGCTAATCACATTACAACAACATTCACATAGACTTTGGCCTGTCAATCCAACTTATCAGGACGTGTAATTTAATACGAAGTGCAAAAACAAAGTGCATCTTCAAAAGCTAACGAACAAAGACACGAACCTTGTTTAACCTTACCTAGAGAATGCCTTAGTTTAACCATACCTAGAGAAACAACACAACCACAGTGAGAGTAAGTCACATGGTCTTTGTAGGTTTGAAAAGTATGAATGGGCAGAACATTCTCAGGAAGTTAATGTTATATTCTGCTTTGCGCGTCGACGCTTTGCGCTACTACCTAGGTAGTAGTGATACAGAAAGCACATTTGTCAGTAATGGTCTTCGATGCTGGAAGGTGGCACAGGATGAGGCTGATACCAATGAAAAGGATGTGAAGTCAGCGTGCCAAAAACTGGCATGTGACATTGACAGATGACCCAGTAGCTACGCTGAAAAGACACATTGTTCATTGGTTTAGATGTAACTTATCAAAAGAAAATTCGAGGAAATCGCCACAACGAATCGAATCCTGAGCAATTTAATGCCACCAACTATTAATTAAAATACTGCTCAGAGGACAACAATAACAGAATAATTTCTGAACCCAGGTAACGTCTGTAGAATTTTCAGGTTTGCTACCAAATATGATGGAATCATAGCTGACTGTACCAAGGTTTGTGGTAAAGATGAAGGCTATGCAAGTTCCTCGAATAAAACTATCGAAACCAAAACGTCATCCGCGACGACGCATGGTTTGGGGCGAATTTGCTGATCAAGAAAAACCCCGTCTTTATATTTCTTTGTCAACGGAAAATTCATTAAGAAAACAGAAAAATTAGCTCTATTTTGTTTTTAATAAAATACAAAGTTTCAGGAGCGTTAGGTTTTCCTTATTCTAATGGCTAATTTAAATGCTGCACCAATTGTAAAAAATCTGTGATAACGTTACAAGTCGTCTCTTGTTGCGTTAGACTTTGATGGAGTATAGGTTATGAGCGAGAGAAACGCACTCCCAAGAAAGCACATTTGGCTTAATATTGGCGTTTGATGTTAGGAAGTCCATTCCATTTTGTTCTGGAGGTTTTGTACATCAACACGTCAGTGACAATCAATGGTGGTGTCTTGTCACTACTCATGCTACCAAGTGTTACGATTCTTCCCCGCAATATTTCTGGGCTGTATCCTAGTGGACAGGTATTTCCTGTTTATAGAAGCGAGGCAATTTGTAGTGATAAATTCTGCAACAAGCGTGATTTGGAGCACCGAATTTCCCTTCTGAAGAAAAGTAATTAGAAAAGAATTTTACAAACCTATGTCTGTTTTATAGTTCTTTGTGTTCATGTATTCAGATGCCACTTTATACCCAGGTGACCTCAAAAGTAGCGGCAAGAAGTTTCAAGACGCATAACTGGTGGCTTCAGCAAATACGGGGCAGTCAGGTGTGGTAAGCTCCTTTAGTATAGTACAGCACTACAACTACTGTGTATATATATATATATATATATATATATAGAGAGAGAGAGAGGCTCTGTGCTGCACTGACGAGCCCACAAAGGGCGAAACAGTACTGTCTGTATATATATATATATATATATATATATATATGAAGGCATTGCAAAATACGGAACGCTATACTACTACGGCTTCCACCTCCAAAGCAAGGTCATGCACAACTTGAATAAAAAGACGAATATCATGAATAATAAAGCTTTCATCATCCAATGTTATTTTTTTCCTGGTCCGAGACTTCCTTAAGTTGCGGATGAGAAATGACTGTCAGGGGCTGTTCCTCAAAATCAACCTGGCACTGCTTCTAAAACTTTGTTCGAAGCAGCGAGTTATTGTTAAGCTGGAGTTGGATGTTTAAAATATTGCCATTCTAGGAATTTCGGAAACCAAATTGAGTGGTCCTGTATTGTAAAGATTTACGGCTACATGCACTAAAAAACCAATGCAAAGGTAAAGAAGGGGACCATCCGTTTATTATAACAGGGGGAGTGAGGTTCACAAGGTGAGAACGTTTGCATAAAAAAAAAATTTTGGTTACAGTTTTCACAAAGTAGTAACAGCGAAAGACAGGTGTGCAGGTGTAATTATTCTTATGTTTTAACATATGTTTGTTTATATGGAATATATGTTTATATGTAATTAATTATAATTGCTTTCATTTCTCAAAACAATAGCCTGGCGTCAATTTTTTACTTTTCGAATTTCTAGAAAAGATAACAACAACATAATTTTAAAGTTATTATGGAAATGGCAACTACCAACGACGGTCAAAAAATGTATAACGTACGTTCGTACGGGGGGTTACTTGCCTGCGAACAAGGGGGAGGGGGTTCAAAAAATGGCCAATTTCACGCTAACGTAATAAATGGTCCCTAGTGAGAACTATTCTGGATACCAATCTGGGAAAAATTCGCATTGGATATTGGGCACTTGGACTGACGAAATCTGGTAAAGTTGAAAGCAGTTATCTGATACGGCAATCATATAAATCCATTTACTTTCCAAAAGCACGGAGCAATAACTAGATGGCTTTTATTATAGAAAGAGTTAGCAACTAGACCGAACTCATTTTCAGTGTTGAATCACGAATATGTAGACAAATTTATTACGTAACAATTTCAGTATTTTAAAAATACTATTATCTACTTAAAAATAGATGTAAACGTAGTATCATCAGTGTACTGGGAAAATCTTTACGCTTCGCGAGAACTGTTCAAGATGTCTACCTGAAAGTTCGTGCCATTTGCCTAGACTTTAAGTCGAACACAACCCGAAACTGCAAACATTCTTTTAGAGGCAGAGGCATGTCAAATCTATTTCAAAATAACTAGAAGTTAGTAAAATTAAATGCATATAGGAAGAAATTCAAAGAAATACAATGACGTGGGGTAACAACCACCAAGTTCAACCCACACAGTCCAGGACTACAGTGCACCACATGAGACCGATTGAATAATTTAACTCATGATGGTAGGAATATTCAAATGTAACCCACTCATATCGGCTGTCAAAAACAAATGGGGTCATGCAATTACTTTTTTATTCTTCTCCTCAGTAATGGTTTTGAATGCATTCAATTTAACTTATCAGCTCGAAAGAAAACCATGACGAAGTAGTTCAATGACGCCGGTAAGTCGCGACCAGTTCTTTATTTTTCAAGGTTAAAGCGAACCCTACAGAATACTTCTACTACTGAAAATATATGTACATTCAGACAGATTGAGGTTTTAATATAAAAAGTGGTACTTCTCAGGGTGAGCTGTCTTAAACGCCGATATATTAAAAGGCTTACTCTTTCATACATGAAGCCTAAAGTTTCGCCTTTTTTTAGCATTCCATAATTATATGCTTTGGTGGGAAAATGCGTAACAAAAAGTAGGTGCTGAAACCAAGGCAGAAAACATGTATAATCTCACTGATTCTTGTTGTTTGTACTGAAAATTTACAGCCACAAACAAATCACAAAAAAACGGGATTTAATACTCGAGAAAGAGTGAGTAGCATATTTGAAGTCCGCACAAATTCCAACGTATTCATAAAACGCAATTCTTCCACGGGTGTGGGTATTTATTGAAATCAAGTAGACTTATTCAAACAAAGCAATTATTACAGTATAAAATTTTCAAAGATTAAAAATTTTTCAATAAAACTAATGGTTGACCAGGGCTGCGAAATTTTCAGAATTTGTTTCGTTTCCAAACTAAAATGTGGCAAACAGTTTTTGTCGAGTAATTAATTTATATTTTTGCGTATGTTACTTGTGTGTATCGTGAATACTCGGAACTACAAGTATAACTACTCGTTTGCTCTCGTCTGTATTTTTACTACCATACCATTCTTCATACTGGTGTGAATAAAACTGTTAACTAAACTTTATTTTTCAGTAAGGATGATCTATCAATATGGTACAATCTGAATCTTTAAACATTGGAACAGCAAACAAAATTTGTTCAAAGTATGTTATATCTGGTTGCTTGTTAAACTTGCTATTTACTAACGAGCTGATTCTAGGAACTTAACCCATGAAAAACACTGTGTGACACTTTCAGTGGAATGAGTGAATTTACATCAATGATTAGTGCCACTAAACTGTGTTAAAGCTCCGATTTCAATTCGTTTAACTTCAAATTTTCAGTGTTTTGTTACTGGTAAACCACACGTCAAGAAACAATATACTTGATAAAGCAAGCAAAAAGAAATATATTTTTTGTGCCTCGTCAATTTCCTTTGAACTTTTCATATTGTTGCGCTTTTCCACATTGTTAAACGCAAAACCAGAACAAACAAACAATTAAGCGATCTTGCAACCGCAACACGTACAAACGATTTGAAATCAAAATATTGTTAGTAAAGACCCACCTTAAAGGAAACATCTTACGAAGGTCAATGTTGTACAATATATCCAGAATTCAAACCATCCCGCGCAACTAGATTTCAACATGGTATCACAAGTAAAAGCGGGGATGGGGAGGGGGGATCGTCAAAACCATAACTAATAATGAAACGTTAAAACGGGGCGGGAAGGAATATTAGTAAATGTAAGGGTACACGTGGTGGTTGAAAACCTAGCAATAAAGGATTTCCAAGACGTAAGTCATTTCCTGATGCCAAGAAAGAACGCTGGTGAAATTCCAAGTTTCACAGCAAGCCATTGTCGATTGAAAGTTCATACACATAAGTGGTTTCTGGTCTAGAAGAACTATCAAATCACAGCTAACTCCGGCTTTTCAAATTGGTTGGTCTATTGGGTATTTAAATGCACATTCGACAACTTGAACATCGGAGTCTTAACGTGCCTATACATTCAAGCCTGCTACCTCCTTCAAACCCATACTTTTGTACTTATTAACGTGCGATCGCGCCTAAAAATCAAGGAGCGTAGTCTTTTACCCTGGAAGCTTCAGGTTTACAATCAGTTTCAGTTTCATTTGGCAACAACTGCACGACTTCATTACTAGTTTTACCTTTCCTTTTGATGCTCCGTAAAGTGTCTTCCTACATATGCCTATATATATATATATATATAAAATTATTATTGTTATTGTTATTATTATTATTATTTATTATTATTATTATTATTATTATCCTCCTCGTCGTCGTAACGGTTGAATCAGAATCAACAGATGTGCTTCTCAGTATGAACATCAGGGGTAAGCAGCAACCCAATGGGTAATACTAAATATGAGACAAGGGTGTAGCTTCGGGTGTAACGGCTTATCTTTAAAACGAAAGACTGTTTATCCTCACGAGCAGGAAGGAAATGCTTGTAGAAAGTGAAGAGAGATAACCGAATAAAACGAAAACAGTAAAAATTGAAACTGCCAAATATCTGAAGAAAAACAATGAAAAAGGATTTATTGTTTTAGGCATTTTTACCAATAAAATTGGAAGGTGCTCCAGTAAACAAAATAAATATAAATACTATCCGGGTCAGTTTTGGATTTTACAAAACCTACGCATACCCACACAGCTGGAAAGTGTTATCGCATTAACGCAACAATTTATAAGGAGCAATTAAAAAAAAGACGGGATAAAAGTAAATTACACGTCGTCCTCCTAGCTTTACTTAGCCCATCATTGCCTAAACATGCAAATATTACATTTTTCAAAATTTAAAAACTGTAACAACTGGGTAATGATCGATAATTTTAACTTATTTTAAAGATGACAATGTGATATTGGATTGTAGCAAATGTTAAATTTGATACCAACTTGTGATAATGGAAAAGTCCATTGCATCAAAATATCGTTCCATACATTCTGTTCTGCATCGTGGCATAGGCCAAACCCAATAAGGATGTGCGTACACAGAATTTGTAAAACATTACTAAGTTCTCTTGTTGCTACTGCTAACGTACGTGGTAATGATCTTTGTGGTATAGATTTCGTCTGTACGTGTAAACCTCTTGCTGGTCTCTGTTATCGTCAAACGATAATTGGGATGCAGAACATCCGTATCATTTATGAGCTAGATACTATCTTGAGAACTTTTCCTATTGCGATAGTTTTCCCTGAAAAACGAGATAAAAATATCATCATTATAAGGTGGGTCTTACGTGTCTAATTTTTCTTGTCGATAACGTTCTTGAGCGATAAAACGAACAAACTTGAAGGTATTTCTTTCCTTCCATTTTCAATGTAACGAGTCCTCGAAAAAACATGACACGTGAAACGAATAATTTTAACCAGTCTGGTCCATAGCAAAAATACAAAACTAAAAATATAGTGTAAACAATATCTACATATATACAGAATAGTTGACTGGCTGCCAAAATCAGCTGATCATACAACAAATTGTAATATGAAAGTGAGAAGTATATTTATGGAAATTGCGAAAAAGAGTAACTTTTTCAACAAGCAAGAAAAAGTGTGCTACAACTGCTGCAGCTCTTCATGTTCCTACGATAACGTGAGTTAAGACCATGTGTTGTTTTTTGCTTGCCTTTTTCAGTAAAGTTACAACTGTATTTTTGTTCTTTGTGCTGTGGAATACAAAATTTTAGCTGGGAAACTCTTATCTGAAATTAATAGTCCGTAAGGCAATAAATTATACCACTTCAATCATAACTTAATAGATACCTTGGGATAAATCCTCTGTCACTCTTAAGATCGAGTATAAAGAATTCGTAAGGGCCAACTTGGTGAACATACGACTGGGAAAAATACTATATGGGAGAAGTATACACCCAAATATGTCACGAATAATAGAAAAAAATCGTTGGGTTGGACACCGGATCTCAGTGGTGAGTTATCTGTTTGTGATGTATATCACAGAAGATGGCAAAAATACACATCAACCAAACGACAAAAGATAATAAATAAATAACTTATCTCACAAAATAGGTTTTGAATCCTTTATGGGAAATTTTATAAGTTTTGTAATTAAATGACCTCTTAACGTAGCCGACAAGAATGCGTCCTGTAATGCTATGGGGTTGGGGTGGTAGAGTGAGTATGGACTCAACTCCTTAATGCCATCTTGACAAATTAAGTAATACATGTGACTAAAAAAATACGCTAGGAAACAAGTCTATAAAATTTGCATACCTTCATCACGTAGGGTAAAACGACCCATAGGTTGAAAAGTGGCAAAAGCTTCCAAGCAAAACACATTCGCAGTCTGAAAACGTGCTATACACACTTGATCTTGTTTTACAAATCTGATAATGAAAGAAAATTTTCTGTAAGGTTTCATAAAGTGTTTATGATAAATGGACACTACATATATTAAAACCAAATCTTTGCAGTGGCAAAGCAAGCAGCAAATGCTGGAGCGTACTTCTGTGCATATTGTAGGGGAGGGAGAAACCCACAACAAAGGTGTGGCAAAACATTTTTTGCCCAATATTCTTTTGTTTTGAAATCAATAATGTCAATCACCATTAATAAAATCAACCCAATCAATTGAATGGAAGCCCAATGTAAAAATGCCGGTACACTGTCGAAATCGTATATGAAAGTGTGTGCAAAAGGAAACCATATATTAGAATATTTTAAAACAAGTGTGTACAAGTCTTCCTTTAGGGTGTGCTGTCCACCCATAAATATAAATACAAGTGATATTAATACATAAACAGAAACAAAATTTTTGGTTTTTTTAAAAGCACAGTGGCCCCGCCCTGTTAATGTTAAAAGTAAAAGGTTAAACGGGAACAACGCCTTTCCACGTACGTACCTTGGTCTCTTCGCACTCTTCTCTCCCGTCTTCCTATCAATAGTGGCGATGAGTGCCTAAAATAAAGTGTGAATTTCACGGAATTTGCAGCTGTACGATAGAAAATGTCATTTAATTTCAAAACATTACAGTTACATACGCTGGCAGTTACCTTGAATGTCGGGAAAAAATTCTGAAACACTTTCGTATGTTTTCGTTTAGTTATCCGATCACCGTTCACATTGCAACTACTAAAACCAGTAGTCACACTTCATTTTTCCATCAAATGTTACTAAATTTACTGTCTGTTGTAAAACACAAGCCCAGTTTTAACATGTTTAGATCGCCTGACGATTGCACATCTCTATAGTAAGAGCAAACGAAATAATATCAATTCCCCTCTTTTCCACAATTGTTTTCCAATCCTACTTTATTCCAAACAAAACTTTGTTTGGCTCACCCTTCAAATTCACATAGGCCTCTACAGGTGGCAGGCGTAAATATGTTTGACTTCATAAGTTCAATTTGGGTTGTCGGAGGAAGAATACAGTTGAAGTTTATGGGGCACCATACACTACACGGTGCTAAAAAGATGGGGAAAACAAAAACCGTCACATCGTGGACTTCTCAGGTTAAATTTTTGTTGTAATCTCTTTGGAAAAATTAGTAACTGACGTCAGGGTTGCGAAGAAAATTAATTTACGAAACTACCTGTGGTTTCACATGGGCTATTACTGTTTTATCGTTACGTCACCAAGCAAAATGACCGTTAATTTTCTGATAAATTCGACTTTAAACGATAACTAACCATTATTTAATGACCTGTCCACGACGATGCGCGATCAAAAAAATTCACAAATTCAAAAACATGTAAAAGTAACATATATGTGACCTTAATTCAAATATACTCTTTTGACAATTAACTTACAAAGAAAGGTGAAGAAGAGATATTCAATTCTTTATGATACTGTTCTTTATAACTTAATATTAGACTGTCAATCACAATTCCCCCCCCCCTCCCCCAATATTTCCTTAATCTATAATAAATTATGAGATGCAACATTACGGCAATGTCTTGGGGCAAGTAAATTTAGAGACAAGAGTAGAGCCGTTTCACAGTGATAAAAGAATAAATTTTCAAACAGAAAACACCAGTCCCCAATAAACAATGATAGTATGGTAAAAGCACAGAGCAAAATTACCACCAGCTTATTAAAAGCTGTAAGGGAAATCGATTCTGTTAATCAAAATAAATGTTTTGAGCTGGTACAAACAATTTTTGTATACAACATTAGGAGCATAACGTATACGAACAGTAACGCTAATTCAAGACAAGTGTGCCGGGCATGGTTGTCAAAAAGCGCTAGAACAGCCCACAAAGATAAGGCAGATTCTTTGTCGATTGCACAAAAAATGATCAGTTTAAACCGTAAGTATTCCCCTGTTGCACTGATGTAATTAGTAGCTTCATCAGTCAATACTAACTGAAATTAAACACTTGATGAATAATATGTATTCTTGAAAACGTCAGTAGTAAAGTACTGGTCAAAAAACTAGCATCACATAACTTGTTGGCCACAGAGTCACAAGAAGTGACCAGCGAGTAAGTCAGCAAACCTTCCAACAGTATTGCATAATTTTCGAATCTTGTGAAGAGAGTTTCAATGAAAATAAACATATATTCATTTTCTGTCTACATCTATATAAAGTTTTGACTCAATAACTATGACACAAATTTTAAGCCCAAACTATGCACCCGTTATGGACTGGTTACATTTTCATATGGCTTTTTTACTGCTCTAGAGAAATAATAGCTGTACAGTTTTGTACAAACTTTTCCAATAAGTACAAAAGTGCGTATTGTAAAATGTACTTACTTGAAGCGTAACGTCTTCTACCGTATTATGAATATGCAAAACTGCGCTATAACCAGGGCATATGATTGATTTGTGTTCCAATATAACAACCTACAACAATAAATGAATTTGTGCATACAATTATTTTTTAACTTCAACTGACAGAAAATACTACGATGACTCAGAAATCTTGGAAGTACTAAAGCCTGAAAACTTACGTTTACTCCTTTAGTTTAAAGTGAGTTACCATCTTCATTACTGTAAAGTATGACCAAAACGCGACACAAATAATATCTGAGATGGGCTTTATTTGCAAGTTTTACTATTTATTCAGCTGGATTGTACTACTACTAAAATGAAAAGAGGTATTAACAAATACTTCAAAATACCTAAAATAAGTAAGATGCATTAAATATTTAACTTTCTAAATCAAAATCAACTTAAAATACACTCTATACTACTGCTCACCTGTGCATCAAACACTTTGCCTGTGCTACACTGTGAGTCCGGAGAGCAAATGATAAAACCTGGCAGAACTTCCTGTAAATCAGTAAAGATGGTCAGAAAATATCAAACATATAGCAAACCAAATATATAGGAAAACCCCCCCATAAAAAAATCTAACTTAAAACACTGTTTATATCAGTTCCCCGATAACAAATAATAGAGGTATCTAGTCGCAAAATGCAGCCATAAATGAAGTATCAGCCTTATGAACACCCTGAATTAATTACTTTGGGTCTGCTCGCTAAGATTTCTAGACGATCCGTCCACGGGAAACTCTGGTCGCGTTAACCTTAAGCCTTAACTGGAACTCTACCACTGCGTCTAAAGATGTAAGGACACGAAAAGATAAAAACGCTCACCAATACTAAGGTCGTAAATGTATTATGAATTAAAAGTGTGCATGCTAATACAATTGGGAGAAGCTTGTGTCCTCAGTATTTTTTTATGAAAGGAGTTTATCATCATCTCTTTACGCAATAAAAAGGGATTTTCCTTTTATGCGGTTTCTCTACATCGTCAGGTGATCTGAGTTAAGGTAACTTCCTTCAAACAAATGTCGCGAAAATTATGACAAAAAATATAATCAAATTAAAGCCAGCGACGATTAAATAGCATCACTTCCTAAATATTAGAAAACTATTATTAAAAATCTGGTCATAATTTAATAACATGAAAATCGTAATACCACAGTACAACTGAACCAGCGCCCAATGTGCATTTTTAAAACCAATAACTTTAGAATCAGTGATAGATTAAAAAAAACCCTGTAATCATGACAAATATATTATGAGAAAATAAGTAAATATGAAAAAGAAAGCTTTTAATGAATCCACAAACCATTTAAGGTGGATTAAATAATTTAGGCATTTGTATCGAATTTGAAAGCACCAGTCAATAAATAACTGGCTCAAAAACTGTTGTTATTACTTCATGGTATGAAATAGCTCTCTCTCACAAAATTGTCTTGCTATTTATACTTCTATTGATATGGCTGGGAAATTTACACCCGAAGTTGTCGTAAAATGAAGTACAGTGTCAGTGTTGCATCGACGAGAACCGTCTTTTAAGACAACCACAACATCAGTACTTCTCTACGTTTGTCCTCTTTCTATGGCACACGTGTTTTATATGTTCTACTTAACTATCAACAAAGGATTTTAAGAAATAACCTTCAATACTAACTCTGCACGCTTTTCATTATCAAAATACCCAAAATACACTCCCAAAGTGAATACTGAGTTCGATTTGCACAGGGTTTTTTTCATATTTCAAAAACCAGGTTCGTACAACATAAGAGTCACTATAGATGTAAGAGCTTTATCATGTCTTGAGTCGTAAGCTTTTTCTGAGCTACGTTTCGATAGATACTTCTCCCATCGTCATCATAGGAGCCACTAGTTCCTTCCCATGGGAACATTTAATATTATTAACCGTAAGCTTGGGCAGTTCCTAGTTACAAAATAAAACATTTCCGACAATGGGTTAATAAACAATGGGCTTGCATTAAGCCTAATTTCAAACCACTAAATGAAATTATACTACTCACGTCTTCTTCTACTCCCATAATCTTTAGCTTGACATTTTCACCTGCTCTGCATGACAATTTTTCTTGTTCGTCTGCACCGAGTATACTAAGGACTTTTATGTTATTCTAAAAAAATTGGAAGAGGAAGTCGTGTTTTTTTACACTTAGTAGAAAATTTTTACAACTTATTTCTGATAACCAAGAACTCTTCAGAAGGCTATTTAAGAATATTTTAAGGCTTATAAATGGGAGTCAGTCATTGAAAGGTCTTGAGTTTCTGACCAACGACTGATGTCAGTGACCAATTAGTGGTGAGCAAGCACCCAGTAAAGTTTTACGGGAAAATGGACCTGTCAAGAAATGTCTAGACAATCTTAGTTCCTAATGCTAAAATAACTGCAGCTGTTTGATAATATGGCAACAAGCTTATCACCCAAATGTAAAGAGGAAGAACATAAGCAGCGCCTTGAACAAGCAAGAACTCGTTTCTGCATTCTGTAACGTTTGAGAATTTAACTTTCTGAAATTTTCATTAGAAAAATAAATTATTTTCAACATTTGAAATTGAACTTTAATGGGTGTCAAATTGCAAAGAACTTGTCATCAATAGGCTGATTCTTGGAATATTGTAAACCTTAAACAAGAACGAAATAAATAAACACCAAGGTAAAGAAGAGAGCAATTGGTTTACATTGAAAATCAATTTTCAACCGTATCGCCACAACCAGAAATGTGACAACAGCGAGATGACAACAGGTTAGGAGAAAAAGAACATTATAGGCATAGCAAATGGTCCAGGCGGGGCCTAAGAGGAGTAAAAAGGAAGACATTGACGAAGAAAGCCTTAAGGATTTTGTGATGGCTTTGATAAACTTCACTGAAAAAAATCTGCACATGTAAAAGTAAAATAGATTCAAAATATTTTATGCATTATACAAAAAAACCTCCAATGATAACAAAAAAAAACTTACCCTATTAGGCATCAGGACAAAGGATTGTCCTTTCATAACAGTGCCTGACTCAATTTTCCCAATAACTATTGTGCCCATATCCTGTAAAAATAATAAGATTAAAAACATGATTTGGTGGGTAGCTGTTGGCCAATAGCACATTTTCTAAAACCTAAAAAAAACTTTCGAGCCAAAACTGTAAAGTCACTGCAAGCGCACCATAGCAAGATAAAAAAGTGAGCACAAAAGAAGGTAGATATTATGTATCCTACATATATTTACTTATCCGAGGGTAGAAGTACTATTTACCTTGAATGAAAACGACAGTTCGGAAAAAACCCAACTAACAACAAGGGTTACATAAAACTCTATGGATGAACAATAAGAATGATACTTACTTTATATCTCTCGCTCACAAGGACTTTAACTGGTCCATCTACTGGTCGATTGAAATTAGGAAGTTTATCCAAATGATCAAGAAAAGCTGGTCCCCTATTAACAAAAGAAAATTTATGCTGATTTCTCTTCGGACCACTGGATTTACGATAATTTTCGTATTAAAATGTCGCTAGCAACTTTTAACGGAATAAATGCAATCAATCAGTAAATCTTAAGTCAACGAAGGGTGAGTTTAATGTACACTGGCGCAGCATGGCGAGACTAGCGAGAGGGGTTATACTCTTGCGACATAGTCTTGGGAAACAGGGGCCTGACCGTCCAAAGAATTATCAAAATAATGAAATTCATTGTTTTAGTCTGCAGGTGTGATTAAAGTGGATAGAGTTCAAACAGAAAATGTAACTGAAATGCAATGATCTAATTACTAAATGAAAGTATGTAGAAGGTCTCTCTTACAAGGTCGGTTGTCATATCAAAAAGGTTTTTAACGCTCTCAAAAAAAGTAGTTCTTCACAAAAATATTGACTACTGTGGAATATACCCTCGATATAAGAAGACTCTGTACGTTGTAAGAACCCTTGAAAAATCTGCATAAATGTATAGATAAAATGGTGGCTCATAGATAGGAGGATAAATTCATAATAGGGCATGGATATGACAAAGGGGTCACACAGTGAAGAGACTATTACTTACCAAACATTTCTACACAAAATAAGCAATGTGCAAATATACATTGTGAATAAAACAACATAATTTGAAGATAATATACCCCCCCTACCCCCATAAACCTCGGTTTAAAATTTGTTAACATCGGACGAAGCGAAGAGTGTGGAATCAGAAAAGTCACATTATGCCAACAATACTGTTTTATCTTTTGTTAAACGTTAAAAAGAACGAGGTTCTCATTCTTGGTTATGGCAGTTAACTGTAGTCGCGGCAGGTTGGTATGTTGCTTTCCCCGAAGCTTCTCCGTAATATTGAATTTAACAGATGTTTTTAAAGACCCTTGTTCTAAAGAACGGCTTCTTGCCTGAAAAACAGGGCTCGCAAGTATTGAGATATTTCTGTTTTTATAACAGGGTGTTTACTTACTTTTACTTACTTACTTACTTACTAAGTTTGCCAGTGATGAAACACGAGGAATCAAAGTTCACATAGAACATAAGTAAAAAACTAGGTCACTACTTACTTGTACCAGCTGCATATTTTTGGGTCTACCGAGTCCTTTAAATTAGCACCCGTAAATCCTGAGCATGGCATGAAATGTATCTCTGGAAGGAGAAAAAATTTTGTAAGGGGTCGTTGTTTACAACAAGTATTAGATGATCCGTTTCATTTAGTCTACTCTACTATGCATGCGGAGAGGCATAATGAAAAGGAAGACCTTTGTCAATATTAGACAATGCACTTAAATGAAGGTTGGGTGGAGCGTTCCAAACAATCTAGAAATCAAAGTCAGTATCAAATCAAAACAAAACTATAAACAAGTGTATTAAAGAGGTTCAAAAAATAAACTTCAAAACACGCTTATTGGTGAATTTGGTCTTTTAGCTGGCGTCTAGGATCAGTGCTAAAATATTTTATCCGCCTATTTGGCCTTAATGTGACTTGAAACTACCTTGGGATGCTAACAGTAAGAATAATTCTATTCGGTTAGCAACAACTACTGCTATTCGATCTGGTTGGGCATGATCTATGATGCTAATTATTTGATGACGGATATGGGGTTGTTGCGAAAACGAGACTTTTAATCCCACGTTAAGCTGGGTAACGTGGCAAACCAATAGTAATTTGAAGAATAACCTACCACTTGTTTTAAATCCAACCTTTTTCAAAAAAGGTCCTAATTTTGTTTCGATTTCCTGGTACCTGAAAAAATACCAAAAAAGAAACAGGATCAAATTAAAACCTACCGCTACACAAAGATCCCACACACTGAAAAGAAATTACTTGGCAAGAGATAAAGAAAAAACTAATATTAGGCACGAGATACATTGTCTGCAATTGTGCATCAAAAATATTTATAAAACATCATTATGTTGAGTACTTGTCACAAAGTCTGCCAAGGAAATAAAGACTCCTTATTTACTATTTCACAATCATGCTCTACACAATAGATAAATAACATTTATAAAATACTACAACAAATTACATTTCAAAAAAATTTACATGAACATCTTCTATGCAACATCTCCCAATTTTGTTTCCACCCCTCGCTCTGATTTCAGGATTTTAGCGTAACCAGTTTTTCTAGCCATTTTCAATTTGGGTAGGGAAATAACCAGTTCAAGCTATATACGCCTGCGGTAGTTTTAAGTTTAGTCTTTGAGCCCGATTTTTAATAATAACGAATCAACCGTATATCCGCAGTTCATTTGCAACTAACTTAAACTTGCAATGTTCTTTTTTTTATTACTTACTATGATTTTTCCTAATATGTGACCAAAATTTTGTTCTAAATTTGAATGAAACAACATATGATCGTCACAGGGGGGTTTCTAAACAGCTTTTTTCATTGTACTTTGAATAACTAACGACAATCAAATCCCCTAATTCAAACGTCAATTGGTGTTCAATAAAAAAAAATCTGAAAAATCTCGTTGAAAAAAAGGCTGTAGAAAAGGGGAAAAAACACTACCTAAAAAACCCTTGTTAGTCATCTTGCGACGAATTCACTACATAGCCATTCCTCCAAAAAAGTAATTCTCGTATTCATAACTTAAACAACATAACTTGACAGAAGCCAACTAAACCGCGAAGGCGTAACAAGTAAAACTACCTATAACTGTTATTCTTTGGCAGTTAATATTATCCAACTTCCAAGACGCATAGCTCTGCTTCTAATTAAAAAAATTAGTTGTTCGATATAAAATAGGAATGAATTGCGACCTTTTTAGATACTCGAACACTTAGTGAGGATTGAGATCTGATTGAAAAAATTATATTCCTGAGGCAGGAGAACAGGTTTTCAGCCATGGTCGGTGAGAAGTCGTTCTTGAAAAAAATTAAAGAACCAATTTTTGTTCTTTGCCTTGGTAAACAACAACAACAAATGGCAAATAAACACAAAGTAGCACAAGAAGCAATCATTTTTCTTCACTTCCAAAATTCGGCTGTGTAAAGTAATACTTTACATACCTGGAATGATCCCAGTTTACAGTAGGGTCATCCATTTTGTTCACCAAAACTACAAGATGTTTGACCCCAGCAGTCTTTGCAAGCATGGCGTGTTCTCTGTAGGTAAAAGCGATATACATGTTTATCAAAGCGGTTTTAATAATTTGTTAACAATATAGCTAATTAACATGACGACATAAACATGAAAGGAAATTGTGTCAGTTTTAATGTATAGCGTGTTCCAATGTAAAAGGGGAAGTAAAGGTATGCATATCAAAGAACTTAAAATGAAAACCATATTTTCATTACCTGGTTTGCCCACCTCTTTCAAAACCTGTCTCAAACTCCCCTTTTCTTGCTGAGATAACCTAAAAGGTTAGGGAAAATATGTTACAGGTTAATGTTTCCGAGGCATGGCACGCAAAGTTGAAGAATATATTTAAAGGAAGTTGCAATATTTTATGCGAAATTCTTTGGCTAATTCTGTTCAACAATTAGGACTATTTTACTTACTTCAACCTCAATCTTTTGATTTCCACAGGGAGAAAAAAGATTGAAAATGCGAATACATATTACCTTATGATACGATAGTATGGTAAAACCAGCTACGGCTTATAATTGTAAATGGCCTATATTCTCTAGTGTTAAATAGATTACATATTTTTGAGTGGCAATGCTACAATTCTTTTGCATTTAGTTCAAACATAACAACGTTTCAAAACCAACGGCTCTCTATGCTCTTCAAGCTATCCAGTCGTCGAAATTTAATTGGGCAGGTCACGTTCAGAAACTAAGAGGGGACCGTTGGACTAAAAGACTATGAGAATGAACCCAGCGAAACACAAACAAAAAGTCAAGGTCGGAAGAGAATCAGAATGATAGAAGAGTTGGAACATTGTGCAAGGGGCTGGCGAATCAAAGCTTAAGATTGAAGCACTATGAGAAGTCTGGGAAGCCTTTTTCCTTAAGAGTGGGGTACTACAGGCTGCTAATAATGGTAAAAAAGAACCTTACTACTTACTAGAACTCCCAAGTCTGCTTGGGCTGCTCCTCCAATCATATTTGGTACAAAGCTCTTGTGACCGGGTGCATCAAGCAATACAAAGTGCTTGTTTGCGGTGTCAAATGATGCTCGACCAACCTCTACAGTTTTTCCCTGAGAAAAAAACCAAAACATATTCCAATACATTTCAAATAATAACAATACCAAGACACTTAACAGTAGTGCGCACTATTAAAGATGCTTGTGACTTTACAACCCACAACAAGGCCATACCAAGCGGGTTCATATAAAGAATCAAGTGTGGCTATCGGGTAAAAAACTAATTTCTTATAATGCACAGATTCCAACCTGCTGCAAGTACTACCCAGTACTATCTTTCGCCGTAAGGAGCTATGGTAAAAAAAACAGGAATGCTCATGTATCAAACTATGGTTTCTGCATAAAAAAATTAGCCAACCATTGTCACTATAAATTATTTTATAATATTTCAAAGCGGTATGGAGAGACAAAATAATGTAGTATCGACTCTTCGTTCTTGGTACTTTAAGCCTTAAAAACTGTTCAACTGTTACGTGGATTTCGAACGTGCGGAAAATCGCAGATTCTACATTCATGTAACCTATTTAATACCCATGCTGGAGATGCAAGAATTAGCTAAATGAAAATGTAGCTTTATGGGTGTAGTTGGAAATATGTCAACTCTCAAGAATAAAATACAATTTCTGTTTTAGTACCGATTTACTTTAGTTCCCCTTTAATATTGCAATTTAATATTGTCATTCAAAATACATCATTCAGAATCATCAAACGTACCGCCAGGTACTAACTGCTACAGTGACAACCCAAATTCTTTTATAATATAACCTCAATAAATGTTGCATTTCTTGACTGCATTTCTCTTTAAGGTCTTATTGACACTTCCATAAAAATCATATAATTTCGACCTGGATTTTTATACCAGCAAATAAGTATTTCAAATAAGAATTTAACATCTTTGTATTCCAACAGACCATTTGCCATTGAATAGCCAAAACGTCTGATACATGTATCAATTCCCTATTACTTTTTACAAGCCTCTTGTGTAAAATTTAAGTTACAGGATTAAGAAAAGAGAGAAAAAATGGAAAAGGTTGATCCACACCAATAATAAAATACACGTGGAATGGAAGAAGAGTAGAAAAATAAGAATACATTTTTTAAACAATCTTAAATTGTAAGATATAACAACTCTGCATTAATTCACAAATCTCTCGAGGTTTTCTATCCTCTATGGTAGCGCTGTTTGTAGCATCACATGTTAGATATTAAAAGCCAGTTACAACAAAAACTTTGACTTCATACTTACCATTAAAGCTGTCAAAACAATTACAGACTGCCTAGGCTATACCAAAATAATTTTCCTCTTTTAAGGTCTTACATTAAAAATAATATTTCTCACCTTATCTCTTTCTTCTAAATTTGTGTCTAGTGCCCATGATAGATACCTGCAATGAAAAATGGGATGTTATCTTTTTTCTGCATACGTTATTGGCAAACATAATTTGAGCAAGAAATATCTATGTCTACAAAAGAAATATCATATATCAAAGTATAACACAAATAGATTGCTACTTTTCAGTAATTCAGCATACTTAAAACATAGTAAAAAGACCGGTGGAAATGTACTTTCATAAATACATTTATTCCTTTATGTTATCTCATACAGGTGAACAGCATATCCATATCATCACACACACACATCACTTCTATTAATTCTACTTACTCATATTATTACATAGGCACCTGGAGGGTATGTTCTTTTTAAATATGCCGTGTGTTAAAGTAAAAGTAAAAACATATATACATCACAGAAACGTTCAATTTCATCCTTCCATTATTTATCTTCATTTAATACGACAAGCCACTACTTCTAGTTGAGGGGGTTAATAGTTAGTGCAGTTACACCGCAAGCAGAAGGTTCCGGGTTCGATTTCTGAGAGGGCAAAAAGAATTTGGAACTTTACAAAAGAAAAAGCCATTGGTTGGCATCAAGAAGGGCATCCATCCAAGAAATTCCTCACTGCCAAATGCAAGAACCTCTGAGGGACACTGTCTGAGCTCCAATTACTGGGGGGAAATGACATTAAAGCAAAAAACCCAAAACAAACAAAAAAACCCCTCATAAGTTTCGGTTCTGTGCTGTATGATTAAAAAGCCCTGTATACATACCAGAATTAACTAGGCAACAATTGCAGAGAAGTTGAAAAAATATCCGAAATTACCACTTACAAGAACAATAGTTAACAAAATTAATTTAGGTACCTGCAGCCAAAATAAGCACCTACCAAGTTTCTCTGTTTTTCTCTTTAGCTTCCCTTTCATATTTTTCTAATGTTCTTTTATCAACTTGACCTGTTAAGTATCTGTGGTGACATCAAAATTCGTAAATACATTCACATTAGTACAGTGGGTAAAAAAATATGTCTACTTTGGCAATCGTTCAAGTATTTTGCATATGAATAGCAAAGGATACATCAATATCTTAGTATTTTAGATTTAAAGTTCAAGTGAATAAGTGAATAATCATTGCCAGACCAACTTGTTCGTATTCACCATATAAGCTATCCTATAGGCTAAAATGAATATCACGACCATATTAGTTACATATCATTTCTTTATCAAAATTTGACATTAACCTAACCAAGAGTGCTGCTAAAGAAGTAATAATGCACTGAGGGTACCACAAAAAAACAGTGATCACACATGTTACGAATACAAAATCAACTAATGGACTTGTCAAACCCTTTCAAAGCAAACACCCTTCCTTTATCCACGCAGAATAGCAAAAAATCATAGCAAAAAACTTAAACAGTATGATAAGTTATATATATATATATTAGAAAGTTATAATCACATAAGTCATAATAACTTACAGTAAATGTCCTCCAATTGTAGACTTTCCAGCATCTAAATCAAATAGCAATAAAATTTGTCAATGGGAAACCTACTATCACCAGCAAAAGACAAAGCACTTCTTGGAGTAATATTTTGTGTTGTTAAAGGGTGAAATTGTGAGTGGTGAGGTCCAATAAAAAAATTTATCTGTCAAAACCAAACCAATATTATTGTGTCAGCTACAACACTCACAAGCAATGATGCATCTATAAAGGTCAACATCCAACAATTTTGATTTAGGTTTGACAAATGTGATAAATTCATGCTTATACTGTAAACATAATACAATCTGCTTAGTTTTATTTGTTGTTTTTTTTCAAAATGCTCTTATCATTAAGACTTATCACTGCTCTTTCCAACACACAACAGTTTGCACCTGTTAATCAAAGGGGCTTTTCCATTCCCAGGATTTTGCTTGGCCATTCTACATACTGGAGCTTTCTAGCCTGAAATGCCTTCAAACATTTTTTCTCCTCTTGTTTTAATGTGTCCACGTAGGCTTAACTTCTAACTTTTAAATACCATATTCAATTCAGCAATTCCACATCTGAAGGCAACTTCACTGCTACCAAGTTTAATACTCTGGGGTGCACCTACCACCAAGTACTCCATGCTACAGTCAACCTTGCCTGACACATTTTCCCACTACTGTTTTAGTGCCCAAACCTTTTCCACAAACAGCATGCAGGTATGCTGGCATACTAGAATTAGTATGGTGCACATGGATCACTATGTCCATACAGCACTTCCATTTTCACTGTACTCTTTGTTCAATAACTAGCAAGTCAATCCCACAGGAATTTTGCTTCTCTTCTTTGAAAACAACTTCAATAATTCAAAATGCTGTCTATCACATTTACATTCATCAGCACATATGTTTACACAAACTAGGAATATTGTATCCTGTTACTCTATTTAGGCATTTCTATTGTGTCATTTTTGAATGACCCATGCCACACAGGATGTATTCACAGCTCACCCCCTTTGTAAAGATACCATAAAGACACTTGCTAGTTTCTACATTTGCAACTGCCTTTTTCTCTGTGCCTATAAATTTTTGTCTTCTATGTACTCTTTTTTTCTTTTATCCACAGAATTTTCAAAATCTGGTAAAATCTTTCCTTTTAACTAGGATGACATAGACAAATCTCTTGCACATAAAAGTTAAAACAAATTCTATTTTATGCACACCTTTGCTTCCTCTTCCAAAACAAGTATGGAAACTGACAACACATTTACTGAACAATCTAATTTTATGAACTAGAAATAAAAGCAAAGTCGATAACTATTAAGCTCCTGGCAAGTCCATTTTTGTTGGGCCATTAATTAACTAACAATTAAAAGAAGGTTCTCATTCACAGTAAGCAAAGTCTTCTTTTAAAAAATAATAACAGGTGAACTACACTTCTTAATAATTTATCATCATTTCTCAAGCTGACTTCACAATGTCTACATTACACATTAAAAAGCACTTTATGCAATTGAATAAAACACTTGACGTTACCAAGACCCAAACCTTTTACATTTTGATTTCATATTGCAACACACTGATTAAAAGTACCATAACAGCTTTATCTGTCAACACTATACACACACTACCTACTAGATTACCACTTAATAATTTTTCCCCTTACCAACATGTCCAATAAAAATTATATTAAAATGGTCTTTGCTGTCATCCTCTGGTGGTGGTTGAATCTTTGGTGTTTTACTAACTGGTGCAGATTTTTGTGTCTCAACTAAAAGAAAATAGACAGTATAAATATTCAAAACAGAATAAATATTTTTCAATGATTTACAATACAAATACAGTGGTCCATCAGTTGTAACACTTGTTACTGTTAAACATATCCCAAATTATAGTAATGTCACTGACATGCTTTGTATACACTCACCATAATAGAAGCAATAATTAATCAATAAGTTGAAAAGTAGAGTACTAAATGTAAGTTTAGGTTTGTATTAGGACTTTCATATTCTTTATTACATTGTGTAGTTGTATCTGATTTCATGTTTTACAAAAGGTTTAGACACTTAATGTGTTGCAAAAATGTACATTACTGGTATTCTATATTTTACCTAAACAACAAGAGGGGCAAGTGAGTGCTTGAAAAGCAGAATTTTGATAGTATTATAAATATTAATAATACAAAATCACTTAAACTATGAATGTGCAAGTTCATACAATTATTTACCTGTTGTTTTTTTAAAATTATGCAAGTGAAGTGGGTTTTTCTGTTACAAATATTTTGGCATCTTAGCCTTCCTTTCAAAGGTTCATTTAAGTATGACCTTAAGCCAGTTTCATGCAATGGGTGACATGACTTAATTTAAGAAAGAATTTACCCCTCTCATATCTCCAAAAAAATTGTAGGTCTAATAGTTTCCATTCTCAAACACTAAAATACCTTATATTTTAAAAATCCTTCTCAGTGCCTGGTGACTAGTTTTAGTTTTATCTCCATGTTAAACAATCTTGTCCAACTTACATACTTCTTTCTTTAAAAAAACCCCCCACAACAAACCAGTTTCTCCCTGAGAAAACTAATTATTATACTAAACTACAATCAATTTTACCTTTCTTTACTTCTGGAGGGCTGTCAGATTTTGCATCCTCTGTTGGACTTGAAGTTTTAACTTCTTTTTCATCTTCTTCAACTGTTTCTTCAACATCATCCCAGTTTACTGGTGTTTCTTCATCTAGCAAAATAATGAAACCTCTGTCATCATCATCATCATCATCATCATCATCATCATCATTACAGTTTAACGTCTGTTTTACATGCTAGCATGTGTCAAAATAAAAGGTTTAATCAAACTATATACAATGATTTCAAATTTGCTGGTTGTTTCATTGCCATATTATCTTTACACTTGAAGAATGATCAATTTTCAAATCCATATTATGGGTTCACTCATGTCTTTTCCTTCTTTGGTATAATGACAACATTACATCATGTTATGGCTAATGTCAAGAGGAAAATTAATAACCATTGTAAATAAATGCATTCACTTAGTTGGAACTCACTGGGAAACAAATTTGTTAGCTGTGCTGGGTTAGAATGTATGGGTTAGAATACACAAATAACAGTTTTTTTGCTTGAATTGTGTGCATGTTGTTAATGACTTTGTGAATCCTAACAAGAGACAAACTTGGATAATTTTGGTAATGAATAAGAAATACACCCAATTGGATTTTGAGTAACTGGGGAAAATGATGAAACCTAAAAATATAAAAATAAAAAAAACCTTAGTAAAAATGTTTTTTTATTTGCAACAGTTATGGTCTAAGGTAGGTTAAAGCTAAAAAATGATAATAGCCAAGAGCCAATGGCGTCTGAGGAGTAGTATTGACTACCCATAAAAATTCCTGTAACATTCCCTACACACATATATCTATAAGGCATATAATGAAATACTTGGCCAGATGCTCTTACTGTCGCCAACCAATCGCTTTCCTTTGCAAAGTTCTAAAGTCTTTTCACCTGCTGGGGGAGTAAAACCAAGAGCCTCTTGGTTACACTGCAACTGCACTAATCATAAAGCCATGGCTCCTCAACGGTACAAAAGCTCAAAATAGTCTCATACTTAAAAATGTTATAATTTGTGCTCTTCTTCAGATTAATGCTGATGCTGATAGGCACAATAAAATGGAAAAAGATGCAATAAAAATAGAACCAATTGACACAGAGTTATGTGTGTCAAAAACATCCATGACATTCCTGAAGTTACGAGTGTGGTGAAAGAAGAAAGGGAAAAATTGTTAACAAATGATCAAATTAAATAAGAGATATAGTTGATTAAAAGAACCAACATACCTAAAAAAAATTATCTTCTGATTTGCAAAAGGAATTAAAAATATTATGCATATACTTCTTCCAAGTATGCTGAAAAGAACAGATATATTCTCTGGGTAACTCAATGGTTTTGCGGTTTCTGGCAGATTTTTTCTTGTTGTTTTTAATGTCATTTTTCCCCAGTAACTGGGGCTCAGGCAGTGCCCTTCACAGGGACTTGGATTTGGCAGTGAGGAATTTCTTGGCCATATGCCCTTCGTGATGCCAACCAATGGCCTTTTGTGAAGTTTTAATGTCGCCCACTCTGGGGAACAAACCCAGAATTCTTCATTAAGGTGACTTACTTGACTTGGATTGGAACGATTAGGGCATAATATAATCTGGTCTTTATTTTATGAGGTATTGATCGGTTTTTCCATATCCTCTCATTGAGTCTTCCAAATGCTGAAGATGCTAAAGCAATTTTCCTTTTAACATCACATCCCCAAAACACGACGTTTTCAACATTTTCCACTGTGTTGTCATCAAAAGTGATATGATCATTTTCACTGGTTAGGACTTTGCACTTTGTGTGATTTACTTTTAATTCCCATCTCTGGCAGGATTTTGCTGATGACACTACGAGGGTCATCAGCATACAGTATGTCTGTGGAGAGTGTTGAGTTTAGTTGCTAGGGTCTGTGAGGCCAATGTCATTTTTTGACAGGTCAAATCACATGACTTCTCTCCATTCAAAGTCAAATTCTTTGCTTTCAAGGTTTTGAGCACTTCTTCAAAAACTTGATCATGTCCGTCAACAGTTTTTGCATGAATAATAATATCATTAGCATTCACACAGTTCTGCAAAGTTTGCTGAATCACATGTGGGTAAATCTCAGGTGCGGCATTGATGCTGAACATCAACTTTTTGTATCTGTATAGTCTGCAGCGAGTCACAAATGTGGTAATGTCCCTCAAATTGGGATCCAATTGAACCTGGTGGTATCCCCACATCGAATCTAATTTGCTAAAGACTGTTTTTTTCCTGCTGAGACTGTGTTACACTTCATCAACTATTGGAATCAGGTGTCTTTCTCTAATAATTGCCTAATTTGCATGCCTCATGTCAACACATAATCGAACTTCTCCATTTGACTTTGGTATGACAACTACCGGGCTGACCCATGGTGTGGCCCCCCCCAAAAGGCTCAATTATATCCATCTTTATCAGTTAATCAATCTTGTCTTTTACTTTGTCTCTCAAACTGAAGGGAATATGCCTTGAAGGTTGAGCCACGGGCGTAACATTTGGGTCAATGTGAAGTTTTAGCTGGTAATCTTTCAATTTTCAATTAATTCAAATATTTCTTTGTATTCAGTCACTATATGTGATGCATCTTGTACATTCATCACATTTGGGCAAACTTTAAGAGTTCCAAGTTCCATCACAGTCATCCTTCCTTACAATGGCTCACCATGACCCTCAATGACAACAAATTCTGCTTTGGCTGACCATTCACCTACAAGGTGTGTGCAGTAAAGCTTCCAATTATGTCAAGTGGCTTAGAACTACCATAAGCAAACAATTTCTTTTGAAATTTCTAGGAGTGACACTTTATCTTTTTTTCTTTCAGCTTTTCCCACAGTTGTTTGTCAATAATATTCACACTAGCACCAGAGTCGACAATCATTGGGACCTTTTGGCAACCAACAGTCACTTTAACTCTTTTAAAATGATCTTAATGTACACTAAATACATATCCATCTTAATCATCAACAAAACTGATCTTACTTTTCTCAGCCAGATGACTTCTCTTTGTTTTACATACAGATGTCAAATGTCCACTTTGTTTACATTTGTTGCATGTTTTATTCTTTGTTGGGCAATTTGGATTTCTTGCAAAATATCCCTGCTTTCTACATCTGTAGCACATCATGTTAATAGCCTTCTGTTCTCCCTTTCCTTTATCTTTGTGATGGCCTGATTTAACATTAACTCTGTTCACATTTGCTTCAGGAGCTGCCATGGTTTCAGACTGTTGTTGCACAGCTTCAAAAGTATGTGCTGTGTTTTGTAGCTTGTTCAAAGTCAACTGTTGGCCTTTTTCCAAAAGTTTTCTGTGTAATTCCTGTGAATTACATGTTGAAACAATTTGGTCTTGTATTTGGCTACACATTTGGTCTCCATAATTGCATGATTCGGCTTTCTGCTTCGGATGAACCACATACTGATCAATGGTTTCTTCATCTTCTCATTGCATTCCTCTAAACAGGTGTCTTTCATAAGGCACTTTCACTTGAGTCATAAAGTAATCATATAACACTTTCTCTGCTTTATAGTAATTCTTTGGACCTTCTGTGTCGGGTAGCACATCAAATATATTCTGAACTTCTTGTCCTACACTGTGTAAAAGTAGTCCTTTGTACTCAGTTACCATCTTTATCATTGATAATAATTAGACCTTTGCCATCTGCATATAACTGAAATCCACGAAGCTATCCCTTCCATTTCTGGCTTGTACTCATTGGATCACTACTCGCATCGAATGGAGCAATTCCACCTAATTTTAATTTGGCCATTCTCATTGCCAGATGTAGTGTTGGCAGCTTGATTTAAGATTTAACTATAGTAAAAACCACCCTCGTGCTTGCTATCCTCCATCTTTATTATTCTCCTGGCCCACAAATATCATGCAATACAGAATACATTATAATACATTACATTCCTTACATCATTATTTAATGAAATCCTTGTGGCAAGTAGAATGCCAAATGGGTGGAGAAAAAGCATCCTCATTCCGATATTCAAAAACAATGGTGATGTCCATAACTGCTCAAACTATCAAGGCATTAAACTACTATGTCATACAAGTGAAGCTCTGGGAATGGGTGTAGATCATAGGGTAAGGGAAGAAGTGCAGGTCAGTGAGCAGCAATTTAGCTTTATGCCTTAAAGTTGACCCAATCTTTGCACCAAGGATGGTGGCAGAGAAATTCAGGGAATGTTAAGAAGTATCACACTACATATTCATTGATCTTGAAAATGTGCATGACAGAGTACCCAGTTATGAACTGTGGTCTCTGTGAAGCAAAGGAGTTAATTAACTGTATGTGAGAGCAATACAGGAGATGTAGGTGGAATGTTAGACTGTGATCCAAAGTTCATTGGAGATGAGAGAGGTACTCTAGATCAAAGTAGATTTGCACCAAGGCTCAGCTGTTTGCCATAGTTAATGGACAAGCTAACTGACAATGTGAGAAGAAACTGCCCACACAACACAATGTTCACAGATGGTGTAGTATTGATAAATAAGGAAAAGTATGAGGGGCAAAGGGAGCAGAAATACTGGAGCAATGGATTAGAAAGGAGAGTGCTGAAGATCAGCAGAACAAAAACTGAGTATATGTGAAATCTATCACCAATAAAGGTTGCTGGTGAAGATGTGCACAAAGTTGAGAAACCTTGTGCCTTGGTTCAATGATCCAGAGTGATGGAAGGAGCGAGAAGGATGTGAAGAAGCATAGTCAAGCTAGCTGGAACAACTGGAGAAAAAGAACTGGTGTTCTATATAACAAACATGTACCAGCCAAGCTGAAGGGCAGGGTTACAAGGTCTTGGTTTGACAAGCAATTGTATGGGTTGGAAACTGTGTCTCTCACCAAATGACAAAAAATCCATTTTGATGTGGTGGAGATGTGAATGCTGCATTTGGCAAAGGAGAAAATAAGAAAAAACAAGGTTACAATAAAGGGATAAGGAAAAACTTAAAAACCTAAAAAATTTCTTTCCTACATACTCTTTATCTCTCCTTTCTACCATGCCCATTCCACCTCAACCATACCTCTTGCAACTTCTTGGAAGCTTCCCCAACATCAACCCCTCTCCTTATTTCTTTATTTCTGACACAGTCCAGTCTTATCACACCAGATGCCCAGTGCAGCATTCTCATCTTTGCTATGTCAAACTGGGTTTATTGACTTTTGGTTAGTGGCACTGTTTCCATCCCATATAACATTGCAGATCATACCATGGTCTTGTATACCTTGCCTTTAGGTTTCTTTGGTATGTGCTTGTTGCATAACACACACATTGCACTCCTTCAGTTGTTCCACCCAGCTTGAATCCTCTTCTTGACCTTCTCACTTTCTCCACCCCTCTGGATAGTCTGCAAGATTTTGTTATGCAACCCTTGTGCTGAAGTAAACTCAGCAGTGTATGATGGCATTAGTTGAATTACCTTGCATTAGCTGTGACAACCTCATCTTCTGCAGTTATGATATTGACTGCATCAGCCACTTCAACCTCAACCAAAAACTCCTCCAATGTGGACTCAATTTTCTCTTTTGAACCCCATTTTCCTCAGGTGCCTCAAATCCTCTGGCCAGTTTTTTAAGTCTCTTTGCCACTTAGCCCCAAGCCCCTGTTCTTAAAGGAACCAATTTCAGAATTAACAGCTTGTTAGTCACCAGACCAAGCCCTTACAATACCTTTTGAGTAATGAACATCAAATGCTAGTGTGTCAACTCTGAGTGACAGGAATTTATGTCAGTCTACTAAACATTATCCAGACAATGTTTGTGGCACAGAATGCTGGCTATACACAATTTTACAGTAAAAGAAACAAAGCCAAGATCATACAAAAAAACTGGAGAATACAGTTTTTTACATGTATATACCTTCAAAACAGCAAGATCAGATCTAGAGGAGGCTTTTTCCATAATGGCACACAAGTTCTTTACCTCTGTTGTGCACCCTGGGTTTGTCACAAACTGTTAACTTTATGGGTCCATATTAGGAAGTAAAACCAACAGTGAACTCTTGGTTTTACTTCTTAATCTAGGCCCACAACTAAAGGGAACCATCACAAGCTTAATTAACTCCAGCAACCACCAAACAATCAGATATCTGACAACTAGGATGATGTAAAATCATCCTTACAGGAGACCTCTTTTTTTATGAAAACTGAACCATCCATACTGTCCTGTCAAAGAAAGACATTGTAATTCAATAGCACCTCTTATGGTGGCCCTTAAACCCTTAACCATATGTTTACTTTCAATTCAACCCTTCCAAAGTTGTCTGTCAGGATTCCTGGCATCTCAGACCACATTACTAAGATAACCAACTTCAATACTAAGACCCATATCAATGGACAGCAATACTGGGACTGGTATCAGCCAAGGCAGTGGCAGTAGAATACAAAGCAAAGAACAATACTGAAAGCTGGTAGTGAACTTTAAGAGCAAACTGCCATTCTCCATCAACAAGAACATACTATCCTTTATGCTAAACCAGTTATCTGTCTCATTACTCTACCTGACCACACCCATCAGAAAAATGTTTAAACTGAGAAAAAGGCAGTTTCATTGTGAAGGTGGATAAAATGAAGTGTGTGGCACACATGGGGCATGATGTAGGTGTGATAATTGTCTGTGGCTGGCCACCATGGGAAGGTGTGAAAACCGACCATGTACACTTCATAGTCAACCATGGATCTCGAAATTACTTCTGCAAGATGCAGGTAAAGCTCAAGAGGCCTGTCAAGTAAACCACCAAGCCATGGTTACTGGATTTTGCAGAAATGCAAAGAAAAGAAGTGCAGTCAAAATGCAATGTTGTGGTGTCAAATAGGTTCACACTTCTCGAAAGAGTAGTAACTGGGAGAAGCAGAAGCAGACATAGAAGCCCATTGGGATTGCCAGAAAAGAAGTGAATGAATGATGAAATTCTTAAGCTCATGGAAGAGAGGTGCAAAGTCATATGCAAGAGTGAATACAAAGCTCTAAATCACTGTGTGAAGAGGGAATGTATAAAAGCCAAAGAAAAATGGATCGAGAATATAGAGATAGACGAAGCAGATCGGCAGCACAATAGCAAAAAGGTTCATGAGCTTGCCAGGGAGCTATCAGAAAAAAGAATACGAAGGCAGGCTTTTGATGGGAAGATGCTATTTAAGACTGAGGATGTAGCATGCCGTTGGGAGGAATACATTAAGGTGCTTTATTCAGACAATGCGAGAATGAAGAACAAGCCAAATGTTTTGGTCTACACTAGTGAGCATGAAATCATGGAGAATGAGATTCCTGCAGCAGTAAAAATGCTACGTTACAACAAGGCAGCAGGGAAGGGCAAAATATGCACTGAACTTTTGAGACACATGGGAAAAGCTGGGCTTAAAGAGCTGACATTCTTCTTTCAGCAAATTTACAACTCAGGCTATATCCTTAAGTATCTGACTCAGTCCATTTTTATCACGCTGCTGAAAAAACCTGGAGCCACAAAATGTACAGATTTTAAAACTATTAGCATCATGAGTCAAGTCACAAAGGTTATACTAAAAATTGTTCAAGAATGCATCAGAGAAAAAGTGGAATTTAAACTTGCTGAGGATTAATTCTGCTTTCGAAAAGGTAAAGGAACAAAAGCTGTGTCCTGCATAAGAAATTTGCTATAATGAGCAATCAAGATGCAGGATACAGTGTACCTGTGTTTCATGGACTACAGAAAAGCATTCAATAGGGTAAGACACAATCAGCTTATTGAAGATCTACAAGGCATACATATTGACGGAAAGGATTTAAGGATCATCATCAATCTATATTGGAACCAGCAGGCTTCTGTAAGAGTGGGAAATGACTTTCTCGCTATAGAGAAAGGAGTTTGCCTGGGATGTGTCCTGTCACCAACCATTTACAACTTGTGCACCAAGAAAACCAAGAAGTATAGAAGACAAGGAAGGCATAAGAGCAGGGGAAAGAAACATCAATTGCATAAGATATGCAGATGACATGATCCTTATCACCAACTTGGATGCAAACCTGTGAGACATCTTACTTAACATTGATAGAGAAAGCAGAAGCATTGGCTTGGAAATAAACTCAAAGAAAACAAAAGTAATGATGGTACACAAATTACTAACACCAATAGCCACCAACGTCATCTTAAATGGAACAGAACTAGAGCAAGTAGACAGGTTCAAGCTCTTAGGATGCACAGTTTGCAAGGATGGCAGATGTTAAGAAGAAATAAAGATTTGTATAGCCATGGCAAAATCAGTATTCAACTACTTCTGTAAAACCCTGACGTGTTGCAAAATTGATCTGTTGCTGCACTTAAGACTAGTAAATGCTTATGTTTGGTCTAGACTACATTATTGCTGTTAAGTTTGGCCACTAACATCTGCTATGGAGAAACGATATGTGGTGCTACTGATGACAGTTGGGAGTGAGCTGAAAAGAAATGAAAAGAAATGAAGAGATATTGGACACAATGGGAACAGTAAAGTATCTACTGGTGAATATCATAAAGTGGTAGCAGTCATATTTTGGCCACATAGTATGGCAAACTGGAATATAGCACAATATCCTTGATGGCAAGATTCCTGGAAAGAGGGCTCGAGGCAGACCAAGGCAGAAGTGGACAGATAAGTTAGCACAGACAACACAGCTAATGCAAATGTAGCTGAGATGCAAGGTGCAGGAACAGAAAAAATGGAGATCCTGGGCTGCCAACCTCCGGGTTGGGGATGGTACATAGATGATGATGATGATGATGATGATGATGATGATGATGATGATGACCTGGCAAAATACCTAATTGCCTCAACCCAGACCCTTGTCTTTTAAATGTCTCTAAACTCTGGCTCTCTACCTTATTTGAAAATTAAATTTTGCCTTAAATGAAATAGCTGCACCACTTATCTCCCTATCTCCATATGCTGCAAAATTCTCAAAGAAGATGTCATGAAGCACCAATTTTGATACACTTATGGGAAAGCAAAAGCATGGCAGACCTCAACCAAGTTAACAAACCCATCCTCAATTTCTCAAAGGCCTTCCATAGAATCCTTTGCTACAATTTACTTCATAACTGACAAGTTACAGCATGTATTGCTCTAGGTACATATGGCTACAGTGTTTTCTCACAGAATGAACCATGCAGGTCTTCATAGTTGGAACCACATCAGAAACTACAACAGTTGACTCCAGAGTATAAAAAATACAGTGTTTGACCTTCTTGCATTTCTCTGTCATCAATGATATAAAAGCAGCAAGATCCTTGGTCACACTCTTTAATGTCTTATTCACAAAGCAGTCAAGGGCTTCAGTGAACATCACAGACTACAACCAGACTAAAAGAGGTTGATGACATGAGCAAAGGGATAGAGTTTAGGCTCTAACACAAGCAAATATTAGATTACATCCCTGCCATGCACTTGAACTCACACCTAATTTTTAATGTATTCTGTAAATGACACCATCTTTCAAAAAATCATCTACATACTATGCATCTTGGTTCCATATCCTAAGACAACCTGATGAACAGTGAATATATCAACCATGTCACCAAAAAGGGAAATTGTACCCTTAACTTTCTCTGCAGCAACCTCTTACACTGCACTACTTTGTGCAAAAGAAATCTGTTCCTAGCCCTTGCCTTCCCTGTTCTTGAATATGAAGGAACTATCTGAGACCTCTACTTCAAGCAGGATACTGACGCAAAGTCCAAGAAATATCAATGTGCTTTACTGCTTAGGACAAAAAGTCAAATAAATCTGGCTTTGTGGGAAGACTATCAAGAGTATCAAGTCCCAACCCTACAACAAAGACAAGGGCAACTTAGACTTACCTCCTTTACAGGTGACTGCAGGGGTGGTGAATGCTAAAACCCATGCCTGATTCCTGACACCACAGAAGGAAGGGTCCAGAATTAGTAATTACTCAACAACAATTTTACCAGAAATTAATGGGGGTGGTGTTTAACTGTAAACTGAAAAACAGTGGCAGTTGTTCATTCTCTACAACCTAGTTTGTGGCTTGGAGCCACTAAATGATAGCATTACCAATGATACTTCTGTTGACACTCAGTATTGGGTATTGTTAGGTACCAACAGGTCCACATCAGCTATGAACCTATGTTCTGTTCAACTGATGTCAGATTCTAGAGTAAAAGCAAAATATTTCACTAATATATAAATAGACTGCATTGTATTACTAGAGAGTGTGGAGAGAGTGGGAGGTAATGGACTGGGTATACACAAATGAAACCATCACCTTTCACAAGTGAAACAGATAACAAATGCAAAACTGGTGCAGCATGAAGCTTGGTCATTCACCAGGAAGGCCTAGCTGACCTAGAGACTGCAAACAGGGCTCAATCTAGAAAACTCTAGCATTTTGTTATTTGTTTGTCACCAATGTCTGACTGTCCTGATTAGTCTTCAAACAATGGCTCGACAAGTTCTAATCATTTTATCTCCACACTCTGGCTTACCTTTGTTTACAGTGCCCCATTTCTATGAAAACTGGAATTCATTTATTGGGGTAGGGGGCTTCTTTGCCACACTATCATGCATTTCGTCACAAATATCGTGAGGTTCTGTAAAATCAAATCGAAGATACAACTGTCCTGAGATGCTCGAGATCACCATGAAAGCATAAGCCTTAAAGTGTTAAGATAACTAAAATATTAGCATAAAAAACCCTTTACAATTAAAAAAAACATTAAAAGATTAAGTTTAATCCAAGACACATTTGAAATTGCAGTAAATTCTATTCTGCGACAAATCTTTCATTGAAAAAAATTAATCACTGCTGGTGCAGATCGATACTAAAGTGGTTACACCATTTAATGCTGTAACTACAACAATTCAAGGTAACCAAATGACATGTCATTAAATTATCGTTTCACCCGATAAAGTATAAAAACAAAGGCTCTGTTTCTATTTGGGGTACAGACCAGGAATAGGCTAAGACCCATTTCATTACTTCAACTGTGTCACTTGCTGGACACGCCACAAAGCTTCACAGTTGACAAAACGATAACTAGGAGGTATTTTGGTCAAGTCTACCCTAAAATGGCTGCAACGAAGACACAGAATTGAAAATTTAGATAGACAGGTTGAATTGAAATATGACGAGCAACACTAACATTATCTAAAAAATCTCTTGCCTAGACCAGGGCGAGTTGATCAAATGGATATTATGGTAACAAAACCCGGGAACCCAGGTCCTTAAAATCACTTAACGTTTCGAACACTTACCATCACCATGGCCTTTGAGAGAAGCAGGAACAAATACTGCTGCATTTACGTTAGGTACAAAAGGTTTAGCATTCACATTCAGCTTTGAAACGTCTTGATCGATAGTTTCCCATGAATCTGGTGGTCTTGTGTCAGAAGCCATACTGTATTGAGTTATATTTTATATTTACTTGAAAAACTAGTTAAGTTCCTATTACTAATTACATAATCCAAATAGGCTAATTCCAGACAAGACCAACCTTCCTAAAATGTAGTCACTTTCTTTTGCCCTTTAATTTCTATGGTGCAATTTTGCAACCAACACTTCACATGGCTTATTCCGCTGACCAAATCTCTTGCGAAATGAATGTGTCTCACCATGTTGGTTACACCAAATTTCTTTTTGTGAGTCAAGGTTTGACACTGAGACAAGATGTATTCTATTGATATAGCCAAAACAGCTTTCACTGAAATGAACAGAGTACTTAATCTCAAAGAGAATCGGGTTACCAATGAGTAAAAGGTTAACTCGCTTTTCTCTTTTTTCTGTGGGTTCAGTTTTGACACTGAGATTAGAAGAGGTGTTGAAACAGTCAGAATAGCTATCACTAAAATGAGGAGTATTAACATTGAAGAAATTCGGGTCACAAATGAAAGAAGGCTATTTCAATGCTATGAGCTCTCTACCGTTTTAAATGGTTGTGAAATATGAAAATTGTCAAAAACATCAGTTAATAGACTGAAAGTATCTGAAATGTGGTGTTACAGATGAATGGTTATAACATGGATAGAATAGTGTAAGATCAATAGTGAATGACATAAAAAATTGGTATATTTTGGCCATGCAATCTGCATTGTTTCCAAGGTACTTTTTTGGATTGCAAAATTAATCGAAAATGCAGTCGCAGAATACCAAGAATTTTTAGGCTAAAAATGTCAATGAATGGGCTTGATGGAAGTCTGGAAGTCTGGTGACAGTTGGACAACATCGCACACTATGACGGGGTTGTCGTTAACATTATATGGTGGGGCCTATCCGAAAAATGGACATTTTAGTTTTGAATTTAAAACAAATTGAATTTATTCCCCCAAAATGAAGACCTCGTATGTTTAAACTTTAAAGCATAATATTAACATTGTTTTTCAACAGTTCAACAGAAAGTATTTTGATTCTTTTGCTGTTTTTTAAATAGAGTAGTTCTTCGTTGAAAACTTGAAAACCTAATTTTACTCGAACAAAAAAATAGATGCTTAAAAAGGGAACTTGTGGGAAAAGTAAGAAAAAGTATTATGTAATGTTAGCTAACTATGAACACAAACAAGTATATATATATATATATATATATATATATATATAATTAAATTAATAACAACTGACATAATTTTTATTCCACAGGAAGGCTCAGTGATAAGGGTTTGATAATGAAATATATGATTTATAAAATGATATGCTCAAGGAACAATAGCTCAGCTGGTGGGGAATGCGGCAATGACAAGCATAGGCACTGGTCTTATAAACATTTTATTCAGGAGCTTCTACTTGCTTTTCCAGGAGTATTTACCATTTCTGATGACATTGGTATTTTTGGGAAAAGAACGCAAGGAACATGTAAGTCATGTTTTTTAATGCAAACAAAACAAAGGACTCAAAATCATAATGAAAATTGTTTGTTTCATGTTTCTTGTCCTGACTTCTTTGGTCTTCAAATATCCAAATACGAAATTTCTCAACGTTAACATTCGATGAAGGCCATACAAAATCTACTTTCTCCCAATCACCTACAGAAGTACACATTTTTCTTGATCTAATCAACTGTTGTGCCAAACGAATCTCTAAGTTTGGAACAGTTTCCAAGCTTATTCGCCATTTGACACGTCAATGCCAACCATGAACATAGTCATCACGGGAACAGAAGCTTTTTGTACAAATAAAACAGTAGCTCATTTCATCTCCCACCATAGATCCCAATATCCACGATGTCCTGCTCAGCTTAGAGTTTATCCAAGATCTTTTGATCTAGGTCCCATTCTAACACAGACTCGGCGTAATTAATGTTAGTAAACCAGTAGCGTATGCTAGTGGAACTATTTCCGATGTTGAAAATCTCTAAAGAGAACCCCTAGCAGCTCCCAGAGGCTTCAAAAAATTCTCATTACATCTTTTTAGGCAGAATTCGACCTTTATACATACCATACAATCCATTTACCTTTATCTACCACTATAATGGTAAACCAGCAATAGGAGTTGAGAGCTGGGTATTACGTCTCCAGCTATTTTAATTCAAAATCCAGCCGATGCTCTCTCAAGCCTTCTGATACCATCATCTGTTGGCCATTCAAATGAAAATTAGTAGTACCTCCATGAATTTGTCTCTTGCCTTGTTTCAAAGGCTATGGTACTAAATGATATAGGCCAAACATTTCAAGGTAGCCCATTATAGTCATAGTCATCACGGGAACAGAAGCTTTTTGTACAAATAAAACAGTAGCTCATTTCATCTCCCACCATAGATCCCAATATCCACGATGTCCTGCTCAGCTTAGAGTTTATCCAAGATCTTTTGATCTAGGTCCCATTCTAACACAGACTCGGCGTAATTAATGTTAGTAAACCAGTAGCGTATGCTAGTGGAACTATTTCCGATGTTGAAAATCTCTAAAGAGAACCCCTAGCAGCTCCCAGAGGCTTCAAAAAATTCTCATTACATCTTTTTAGGCAGAATTCGACCTTTATACATACCATACAATCCATTTACCTTTATCTACCACTATAATGGTAAACCAGCAATAGGAGTTGAGAGCTGGGTATTACGTCTCCAGCTATTTTAATTCAAAATCCAGCCGATGCTCTCTCAAGCCTTCTGATACCATCATCTGTTGGCCATTCAAATGAAAATTAGTAGTACCTCCATGAATTTGTCTCTTGCCTTGTTTCAAAGGCTATGGTACTAAATGATATAGGCCAAACATTTCAAGGTAGCCCATTATAGTCATAGTCATCACGGGAACAGAAGCTTTTTGTACAAATAAAACAGTAGCTCATTTCATCTCCCACCATAGATCCCAATATCCACGATGTCCTGCTCAGCTTAGAGTTTATCCAAGATCTTTTGATCTAGCCCATTATAAAGGAAGTAAGAAACTACCATAAGAACAACTATCTACCTGCTAATGGTGCCTTATCACCCTACTGTGCAGTCCGACTTGAAGTACAATAAGATTTTATTTGAGGGACAGAATTAGTAAAACCTTCCCTTTACAGCCCAGAATTTCACAATTTTTTTAACAGGCACATCTTAGAATTGGCAAACGGAAATGTCTTTTGTGTAGCAAATTTTAGTGGTCTGGTGTTAAAATAGTAATTGAACAAGAAATTTACTCCTGTATCTTCTGCCAATCACATTCCTGTAAACCACCAACTTTACCATTGCATATATTTGCTGCACCCACTTTCATCTAAGATGCTCATTGAATCATCGTTGACTCTTTTCAGTGGCAACAAGTTGAAATCATACAAGCGATATCAGCAACCACTGTCCTCTTACATCTTCTTAGGATTTTCTGTCAATTTGGATATTCAGTGGAAACCTTTACAGATAATGGAGCTCAATTTATATCCCACGAATTTGATTTGGCAATGATTAATAATCTCTACAGCCTCAATCAAATAAACAACTAGTTGTTCAGCACCAAACTGGGATACACCATGGACTGCATATTTTCATGGTTGTGTATTTGAATAGTTTTAACTAGATGATTCAGTCAATGTGAAATAAATGGGGGGAGAGAAGCAATGTAAACCTATTAATTAATACTTGAAGATATCTTTATAAAGATACAGTGTATGAAAATGAGGCAAGGCAAGGCAAGGAAATCTTATTTTCCTAATTCAATACAATTGGTATAGTGTCTTATCCCTACAAACGTTCTCAGACGTACGATATCATAAGTATTCTACATTTAATTGCCTTTCTGCACTGGTCTTATTCAATAAAGCAAGTTTCATGCACTTTTCTACGTTAAGAACCCATTTTCCGTGTTTTTCCCTTTTTCTGACGAATCCTTTCAATCGCTTACGGCAATTGTTAATGGTTTTGTCTTTTCTCCCCCACCCCCCCAAACACCACACCCACACACCCAAAGCGAGGACAGGTAAAACAGTACACTTGGTCGGTTTCGCTGCAGCCTCTGCCAACTGCTGCTTTGAATACCAGTGATGACCTCTCAGGTTGGATTGTTTTATTTGAAGCCTTTCTGAATAACATTTCTTGTCTGGAGTGCGATCTTCAAATTATGCCTTTCAATTTTGGGCACGCTGCTGAGAATTCGGAAGACTGAAATTTTAGCCAGTCAGAAGGGGCTCATTAATTATTTATGAGAAACACGAGAAAAGAAGTCAAACTGAAATAGGACCTATCCTCGGAAAAGTCGTGGGTACCGTTTGTCGTATTCTTGAAACCAGCAAATTACAGATCAGCTAGAAACTAGAAACTGTTAACTTCCTATAAAATAATTATGCAATCAGATGAACGAATAAGAAAAACTCTAACTTTACAGTACTCAGAGTTTCATGTCTTTCACAATCTTCAGCTGTATACAAATAATCACTTGAAAAAAAATTTTCAGCAAATATGTTATCTTGCAGGCACAATGAGCACGTTTTTGTTAAGTTTGAATATGCCTTGACACGTTTTATGATTGACCAATAAAAGGAAGGTTTCAAATTCTGCTCTTTTAAATACCAAAGGTACGTTGATAACGTAGTATGATTTTCATACTTTTCGTTGTTGAAGGACTGCTTGTGACCATTAAATTGTTGTTTAAACTCTTTTTCGGTCAGCCCAATGTAGCATTTTTGTTGATTGATTCGGTGCCGTAACTTTGCATTGGTAAATAACGGATGATGTTCTACACTTCCCTTTCAGTGGACAATTTTCTTTGATTCTGCAATTGCACAGAAGAATTTCTGCTGTAGCACGTGACGCAATTTTGTTGTTGTGAGAATTGATGATGAAACGTATATTTTCCGTACAGCTATAGCTGACTTTTACATTGTTCTTATCAAAAATTTTTCGGAGGGTGTTTTTATTCGTAAAGTGTTTATCAATAAGGTTCAAGAATGATTTCGCAACATTGGTTGATACATCCTTATTAAAGGGTGGGTTGAACCATATATTTCTTTTCCTATTCCTCTTGCGGTGGTTAATTTTTTCAGGTTTTTTGTAGGATAGGTTCTGCGTACTGTAACCGCTGTTTCGGAGAGCGTCTTCGTATTCTGTTTCAGCCTGGTCAAAAATTGCTTGATTCGAAGAGTTCTTTGCGAGTCTATCGTTTATAGAGGTCGGAAGTTGTCTCAGTATGTTCGCGGGATGGTTTTACGAGGTATGAACATACTGCAGGTGGTCGTTTGGCTTTTTATATGGTCTGAAAGTGCCGGTGGTCAAATCTAGGGTACCATTTAGAAAGTCAACCATTTTCAACTTAGCGTGGATATCGATATCCAATGTTTTTGAAGATCTTAATGATTTCTTTACGTTTGATGTCCGCAGTCCTCCTGGTTGAATTACGTAATAACAATAAATTATCATCGCGGTATAGTCCTGTGTCTTCTTTGTTCACAATCGTGAAGAGCTATATAGAATGAATATACCAACTAACTCACAGATCTCAGCTCCATCGAAGCTTCCTATTGTTACATCAAACGGACCATGTGAGGCTTTTTTCTTCCACGCATTATCACTGAAAAACAAGAGCTACTTCCGGCAGTGAAGGATAGTTCAAATGTCCTTGTCTGTGATGGTTGTATATGTTTTGGCGAAGTTCAAGGTTTATCTAAGATATCCTTTGTTATGGATGGATAGAATTCCTTGATGTCCATTTGAACGAAAGTACACGACGATTTGTTTTTAATTGATGAAAAACCATTCTAAAACTGCGTCTGTGTTCTTCCACAGATTAACCAATAGTTTACGACGAAGGTCCGAGTTGATGCGATCGAGGATCGTTTTACTGATTACACCAATTCACTTTTGCACGGGTTGATGAGACGGCAGGGGTTGAAGTTTTCCTTGTCGTCATTTAAGCTGATAAACGCAGGTGAATTGACTAAAGATTCTGCAAGGTGGTCATGCAAATATTTTTGGCTTCATGGTTTTTATATGTCTCAAGGAGATGAAACCTTCCTTTCATTGGTGAATCATAAAACGTGTCAAAGCATATTCAAACTTAACAAAAACGTTCCCATTGTGCCTGCAAGAGAAACTGGAAATCCTTAGTTACGGAAATAAAACTGAATTATTAAACAAACGAACCGAAATTGTTTCCAAATGTCGACATATGAATAAATACACCCTCGCAAATTACATATCAAAAGACTGAGAACAGATAATGATTTTCTAATGCCCGTTTCCTGTTTTGCAGTTGCACCCTCAATGATTCATTTGTTATCAATAGTCGCTTTTCAAAAGGTCAGGTTACACAATTGTTTGTTTTACATCTTTGCAGAAAAATTTTTTTCAAGTAATTATTTGTATACAGTTGAAGATTGTGAAAGACATGAATCTCTGAGTACTGTAAAGTTAGAATTTTTCTTACTCGTACATCTGATTACATGATAGCTCATACGTTTTAATGTGGTAGAGCACTGTTGTTGATGGCATTTCATATTCATTTGTTAATATAAAATAATTATAAAGATGTCAAATTAGGAGTCGTATCCTGTACAGTTAAAAGTATACAAGTTTTTTCAAATTACTTGTGAAATTTTTTAAAGAAAAGGGACTTTTCTGCTGTGGAATAAATGTCTTTTATTCTTTGTGAAGTCTATCGAGACATAACCCTTGATTGTGAGAACTTTGGTATTTTAGTGATAAAATGGTACCTTTCCTCGATATTCCTGAGATACTGGTGGAATCGCTGGACTTGAATTTTGCAAGAAATAGCAATTTCAAGTGGTATTGCACCGAGAAAAATCTGGACTAATAGGATCAAATTTGAGAGTATTTTTGGATTCAGCACGTCCAATGTAGAAGGAATCAGCTGTAAAACCCAATTAAAATTTTGAAAATTAGAAAATTGTTCCCCAGTGAAAATAATGAGCTTCTTTTGACTACTTGAAATTTTAGCCTGCCTGAAAATCCATTGCTCATATAGCATTGCATTGGCTCTCTGTGGTTTGTAAAAAGAAATACAAATCTTATCATTGTTGTGCTGTTTAGTTTCTTGTTTCAATTTTCTTCATGTCTAAACTGCGCAGGTTTTGAATGCTTGAAATAGAGCAAACGTCTATTTTCCCATTTTACCAAAAGTCGAGAAGATAAGGTATAATATTTACTTGTAATTTATATACAATATTTACCTTTAATTTAATTTTAGCAGTGTTACGACAACAGTCAAATTGTTGGACGTCTAGAACGCTTTTGTGTAGTTTATGACGTATACATATCAGGGATTTTGTACATCTATTGCTCTTTCACACATAATTCTTAAACAAATAATAGCATTTTTAGTGCCTGGCACTTAGACAAAACCAAACTGTGACTTGAATACTTGAAGCCTGATCAATTTTCTTGATGGTAAATTATTTATCTTTGCATTTCTTGTAACCCTATGGACCAAACAAAATTCTAGTCCCTGCAGGGAATCCACAGTGTTTCTGCGGATCACTGAAATTTGAGAATACCTGCTATTTAATGATATGTGAGAGGTACTGCAGTTCCATAATGAAAAAACCAAAGAGGAACTTGATGTTTTCCACCACTTAATGTCTTTTAAAAGTGGTCACTCTGCCTTTTTAAGTGAAGCTGCAGATTTACAATGGAGTCGGGGTAGAAAATTGGCCTTGGAACAGCATACCTTTCTCAATTTTGGCTATATAAGGTCACTGGTATACTGACATACATACATACATACATACACACATACACCCTCCCCCCATATATATATATATATATATATATATGGGGGGGGAGGGTGCATGTGTGTATGTGTGTATGTATGTCTCTCTTTACATACATATATATATATATGTAAAGAGAGACAGACAGACAGGCAGACAAAGACAGAAAGAGACACACATAGAGGGAGAGAGACAGAGAGACAGAGATAGAGACAGAAACAGAGAGAAAGTGAAATATGAAAAGAAAAAGAGTAATAATTCCAATTTGTTTTCGTGTGGGCATTTTGGAATGAATTTTGATCTGATGTTGAGAAGGTAGTTTTCGACGTTTTTTGTGATAATGATCAATTTATTGGTGAGACAAAAGAGGCATCTTTTATTGTTGTTATTGAAGGTTGAGAAGAATTTAAGGACAGGCCAAGATGTTTTTGGTACTTTTCCTGTCTTTTTCTGTGCTAAATTTGCTGTGGCTAAGTAGTAATTTTTATATTGGGAGTATCTTTGTTTCCATTGTCGTTCAGTTAATCTTACGTATGCCTTTTCGATGTGTGGTGATGTTGTTGTACATGTGTATTACGTTGGTAATATTGTGGCCTTGTAGATGATGTTTGGAATCGTGCATTTTCTTGGAAGGGGACACTGTTCTTGTTCTGCAGTTGCAGGTGTGATTTGTTGTTGTTGTTTTTCAGGGTTGATGATGTTATTTTTTTATTTTCTGATGATTTGGGACACATCTTCTGTGCAGCTGTAGCTCAGTTTAAAAGTGTTTCTGTTGAATATTATGTGGAGTTTTCTGAACGCAGGGAAATGTTTGGAGATGAGATGTAGAAAAGATATCTCTATGTTTGTTTGGACACATGTTCTTAGGGGGGGGGGGGTTAAAACAGATAACGCTTCGTTTTTTTTGTGCGGTTTGTAACTGACGTGGTGTAAATGATGAACATGTTAGATACCCACTACTATTAAAGGCAACGCCTTACTCAGACTTTGTGTTGTTGAGTTTTTCGTCATTGGAGGAGGATTCAAATAATTTTTTTCTGATGTTTTCTGGTGTCTATCTGATTATGGTTGGTAAATAGTTTAAAGAAATATTAATGTAGAGAAGTTGGTCGTTTTCTTTCTTCTGCGGGCAATGTGTGGCGGTGGTGAGATCAAAGATGATGTCCATGAATATATATATGTGTGTGCGTGTGTGTGTGTGTGTGTGTGTGTGTGTGTGTGTGTGTATAATATTTTAACTTCAGGACTCATATCAAAATTTTGACACGAAAGCCACTTCCTCTTTCGCAATGTTCTTGTCACCTCACCTACTTATTCTGTAATCGAGGTTAGCTGCAATTTGGTACAGAGTAATAATAAATATCGACCACATCAACACACGGAGGTTCAAAATACCAAGACTAGTATTGAATGCAATTTTTCTTTTCCCTGCTTAGAAACTTTGCCCAAACACTTATGAGTTTAAAAAATGACTTACAAAATCAGCTGTCAAGTCCTGGTTTCTAAATCTAAACGCTAGTATTTAAAGAAATATAGCAAGTTCTGTTTGGCACTGTAAGATAAAGATAAGGTGAAGGTACTCCAGTGCATCTCTGATTGTTTCGGGTTGTCAACAATGATCTTCAAACAGCAAATGAAGCTGAAACTTCTTCTTGAAAAGTGCAATCCAAACTAACTTTTAAGGCATTATGGTTGTTTCAAGCAACAGCTGTCAATATTAAATCGGCAGCATCTTACTGATAGAGAAGATATTTATTAAAAAAACCCAAACAAAACAGTAAAAATTTTATTGTTGCCTAAAAAACTGTTTAACTCAATGAACCTTTTATAATCGGAGAGCAACTTGATTTGCCGTAGGCTGAAAGGATGGAAGGGATTATTTTGGAATAGCAAATTGCAAGGAATGGAAGGACAATGGAAGGACAATCTTTTTGTGAAAGAAAGAGCCGAAGCGCATAACTGAAACTAACAGAACATTGGTTATCATATGTTTAATAAAACAACAAAACCTTCTTCCTTTGGTATTCAATTCATTAAAACATTCAACTTTCCTCAGTGCTCTGAGATACAAAAATAATATAGCCTTTGGAGGAAAGGGTTTGGAAGTATTACAGAAAACATGTCTATACCTCTACAACTGAATACTTCATGTCTGTGCAGCCACATACTTATAATATACTATATATATTTATATAATTAAAACAGTTCGAAATTTTAATGTTACTTTTCTCTGTTTAGTAAAGCAAATTGATATCGATGTAAATAGAAATCTTTGTTGTTCTGCTGATCAGCATTTAGTCAACAAGTGAGTTAGTGCATGTGTGTGTGTGTGTGTGTGAGTGAGAGAGAGAGAGAGAGAGAGAGAGAGAGAGAGAGAGAAAGAAAGAGAATGAGGAAAAAATTAGTTAGATAGGAATAGAGAAATTATGTCTGATGAAGATAAAGAAGGCATGCAATGACCACACTTTCTTCTTCACTTTCACATTGATCTCAAGCAGATTTATCTTGAAGCACTAGTACTATCGAGAATAATGTTACGTACATCGTTTATCTACTTTGTTCAGGTTCGCAATTTTTTAATGCTAGATTGCAAATAGTAGCTAGATATTCCGTTCTCTAATATTGCTGTATAAAAGTAACCTTTTAACTATCAATATGCATTTTGGTCTACCCTACCTTTTATTAACCAACATGTCTCTGGTCATTCTCATAGATCTCTCTTTTGTTTACAAATCTATTTGAAATTTTAAATTCATAATAATATAGACTTAGGCTGAATAGATTTTATCTAAAACTTAACAAAGGATATGATATTCAATGTATTTGAAAAAAAGGACATTGACAGTGGAAGAAGGCATCTAAGTGAATTAAAGACATCAAATAAAATTGTCATATATATTCCTTAAAATTGTCTTGAAAATATCCCGATGTTGCTCCAATAATCCCAGGAGTCCAATCAGAAGTTTTTGCAACCTACTGGTATTTCCCATTTTTCAAGGTCTAGCATAAAAAGAATCACCAAGGAATACAAAATTGTAAAAGACGCAGTAGTCGTTTTAAAACAAGGGAGCAGGACGAATTTGCCCATAGGGTACAGTTTCTAAAAAGGACAGCTTTTCAAATATATCTGATACTACTTAATTACAGAACTCTCATTAAAGAGCGAAAGCTTCCTCAAAGGTATAGAAACAACTTACTGTCCATGACACAATTAAAAAATATGGTTCAAAAAGCTTTTTAGGCTCTGAATTTTGTATTTCTATAATCAATAGTTAGTGGAAAGCATATCTTAGATACTTACAGGGGGTATAAAGCATTGTATTACTACCCCCTATAAAAGCACTGTATTAGGGTCCCCTTGAAAAGCACTGCATTACTACTTCCATAAAAAGCAGTTTCGCCCTTCGATACATTGCATTCGATTTATGCCATGAATCCATGTAGTTGATGTCAGAAAAAGATTTCTCTTAGTCTTTTTTATACCAATGATTTAAAGAGTTAGTCAAGCTATGATGGATTTGTTATAAAGATGTCATATATCGATTTCTTATAATAGTATATCTTAGAAAAGTTTTAATGTTGAACAGGTTGATACAGCAGTCATTTAATAGTTAAATCATAATCAAACATATAGATTTATGCTATTCACGAATTAAATCATCTTATGCTAATCATCTTATGTTAAATCATTTAAGTTAATCATGGCGTTGATTTCTCATGATAGTACATCTCAGAACATTTTTAATATCTAAGGCTTGTTAACAGCAATTATCTTGTAGTTAAATCGTCTCATAAAAGCAGATAGATTTATTGTGTTATTACATCACAAGGTTCCTTTGATCTTCTCATATTTGTCTCTTACAACGTAAACAATAATAAAGAATTGTAAGACTCACAAACAATTTCAGGCAAGATTAAACTTACTTATAAACGTTTGTAGTAAACTATTAATAAATTGTAATAATTGTTTCCTAATAAGAGTCTAGACTGAAAAAATGATGTCTAATACCTCTTAGTGATAACCATCATTGAGTTAAATCACTATCAAACAAACATATTTTATGTTACTATTACATAAATTGTAAAATGATTATCCATTATTATAAATTTTTGTTAATTAAGGCTTCATTAAAGTTTTGTGGTAAACTGTTTTTAGTAACCTTTGTGATAATAATTATGGTAAAGTTTGTTATTTATCTTCTAATAATTGATTCAACTTTACCACCAATCAAATTTAATATTTTATTCCAATAATCAATTTAATTATTCCAAATGGTCTTTCTAAAATACATGTACAACAACCCTAACCGGGTTCTATGTAACCTATTTTTTGATAATACTCATCAAGGATATCATTAATTGTTACTAATTCACCTAGTATATAATATACTAGTAACTGATAAATCATTGCTGAATTCAATATTTGATCATTAAAAGTTAGATAAAATTCTTTTACGATATAAAAAGTATCTTTGAAATAATTTAAACAAATTTGAGGATTAACTGTCTTTATATTATTAGTAGAATGGACCCGAATGTGAAAGCGCAGGAAACGTGGTAGACCAAGGAAAACGTGGAGAGATACGTTCAAGGACGGTATACAACAACATGGGAAGAAGCTATCGACCTTGCACCCGATCGTGACTACTGGCATCGCCTCGCTGCCCTATGTCATGTCCAGGACCGGACGATCTAAGGTCCAAGGTCTAAGGTATATTATTAGTGTATATAATTCAGCGGAAAGTCATTTTGTCATGATAAATTCTATACCAGTTTTCACAAAGCACATGATGATGCAATTGAATATCAATATCTGAAATAACGCTCTATATAAACCGGTAAAATCAACAGAACCAATTAATTCTTCAGAACAATTTAGACCTTTGTCTCCAAAGGTCATTTAGTTAGATCCTAATGATGTTCTTGCAGTAGAAACACCTAATTTCTTCCCATTACACTAGACACTAGACCCGTTTTCTAGTACATTTCTGTAAACACTTAAGCTGATCCATTTATCTAGTTCACCAGTATTTGCTTTACTTTGATAATTTCCAATTGGTGTTTTATCATTGAAATTATTTGGTCCAATGGCAATATGACCATTTGTTGTACCACCAACAACTAAATGACCAGAAAGAGAAAGGGTAAATATTTTATCAAAACCTCCATCGTCGTGACCAAGTAAAAAATTTCCTGTCCAGTGTGTACTGTTAAACGAAATCAATTTATAGACAATGAAAGCAACTATCTTTAGCTGGGTATAAACTGTTTGAATTGCTAGAAACATTTAGATTAATAGTGCTTATCATACGTTGGCTACCATTAAATTCAAGATAATGAAAAGTACTGATTTTATTGGGTTTAGTGCAAATAGTCGGTTGATTAGCTACATTTATTTGCTCAGCATTATTTTCAGACAATGTTTTATCAAACAACCTTTTATACTTGTCTTGTTGAAGAATTATAGAAACCTCATTTGACTCACATCTGTCTAGTTTATAAATGGAAGTACCATGTCTAATGTAGTAGTATTGCCACAGAAGAGTTTCACATAATTCATTGTACAGATGCAATTTGATGTACCGAAACTTACTACACCACTGTCGAATTTTGGTTTACCTTGAAGACCAAAAAGATCATTATTGTTCATATCAATCCCAGATTTCATTTTACTTCCAGCGTCTTTGTCGAGATATTTCGCATTGCTAAATTTCAGAGTTGCAACATCACTAGATGAGATAGGGTCCTTCAAGTCATTTATTCTCTTATCATTAGAAATCCATTTATCAGATTATATTGAAATAATGCTAGATGATGTAACATTTCTTGTATACATCCCATCGAAAATCCCAATATTCTATATTATTAGTTGAGCTATTTTTGAAGTATTCAACGATGAATCGCGTTTATTTTAATGTTAGAATGTGAAAGTGGTATTTTCGTAACATAAAACCTATTACCTTCATAAATCTCGTTAAAAAAAATTAAAAGACCGTAATAGCTACATAAAAAACATTCAAATCCTTGATATTGAATTATTATTATTATTTCCTAATATTTCAACAGGTGCATTATATCAGTTTACATAACTGTTTTTCATATAAGTCCTGTGTATAAAAATAAAAAATAAGTATAATACAATTAAAATAATGAATAAAGGCAATTAATTTACAAATAAATATTGTACAAGTTTTGAAATCAGTGGTTAAAAGTTAAGCGAGTGAAAATTCGTCAAGATGTATCTAAGAAACTAAGGAACATCTGAACAGGTGTGACATTTGAAACACTAGGCAATTGGCGACAAAAGTTGTTAATGGATGAAACTTCTTCATTTGTCAGTTTACGAATAACAGATTCAAGTACCATTATTGAATTTTGTTGAGATGGTTGATGGTAGAAGTTGGTCAACGAACAATGTGTAATTATCGGAACAATAAGGGCTTGTTAGATTCTAAGGGTGGTTATGTCCGTTATAAAAGGTCTTATTCTTTTCAGTAGACGTATGCGTGTAGATGTCTTTTTGCAAATTGAATCAAAGTGTTCTTGCATGGTCAGTGAAGGGTCAAGCTGAACACCTAGGTATTTATAGCCAGATGTTATATTTACTGATTCTCCTTGGTACTGAATGTCCATTTTCTGTTCTTGTTGATTCTACCGTTTCTTCGTTCCAAACATCAAAACCTCTGTTTTCCCCATTTTCATGTTTATGATAAGTTCATTATCTTGTAACCATTTCGACATAACACACAGTTCTTGTTTTAATACTTTCTCGATTTCTTTCGGGTCCTTGTGATTGTAGTAAAGGACAGTGTCATCTCCGTACATTATCACTTTACAGCATTTTAGTATCGATGGAAGTTCATTGAAATAAAGGAGAAAGAGCAGGGGGCCCCAAAATTGAGCCTTGTGGGACTCCACAGTAGATTGGGAGTGGTGTCGATAGTCCCCATAGTTGACTCTCAAGTTCCTGTTGAATAGAACTGTAGACATAGATAACACCTAATTTACCACTTAACATAACAAATTCAAAAGTTGGTATCATCCCAAATGAATCGAAGTATTCCAATAAATCATCTTCGATGCGCATACCAACCCAGTGTGTTCCAGGGCTTCTTGTTTCATTGAGGTTTAAGATATAGAATTCTATGCTACTTTGCTTATGAATTTGATCTCTGAAAAAGACACCAGTAAAACTTTTAATTTGTAGTAATTTGTTTATTCAATTCAATAAATATATATTACTCAATGGTTTATTAAGTAATTAAGGTTTTACAATAGTGCTCCGATTAACGGGATACTGTTAAATGGATTGTTCTTCCCTAGAAGTAAGCCAAAACCTTTTTTGAGTCCTTTTGCTTTTTACACCATTACCTAAAAATGTTGGTTGATATGGCACAAACATGTGAAAATAAGGACGTTTTTGTAATCCAAAACCGTTGGTTTTGGTTTTCTGTTTTGGAGGCCACGTGTTGAGCTTCTATTCTGGAGGCCTTTACCACTCCTAGCATTCAATAGCATCAAAACGCCAATTGATTTAATAACATTCCAAGAAAATCACTTCTTTGCTTTTGCATTGGCTTGACCACTAGTTGACTACCAGTTTGAAGACTTTTCACACTGTCTCTGCTTCTTTGTTAGTAAGTCTTTATGTACAACCAGTTGATTAATCTTATTTTGTGGAATCAGAAACCTTCCTTCTGTCCATTTACAAGGATTTTACACGTACCGAAGGAGCCTAGAGCTTGGTCTGCGCCAGTTGTGAGTCCTGGGAGTACTTTTCCAATAGCCTTGGTAGCTAGTGGAAGCAATTTAGTGCTAAGTGATATCAAACTAGAGAACAATGACCCGCCCTTTTTAACAACATGACAAATTCCTGTCTTTGAAATTTTCAGGTCAACACTTCTTTTATCGATTTTAGCCTTCTAAATTCTCTTTATCAATGTTGTGAGGTATAGTGTATCAGGTCCACTCAAGTATTCAGTCATATATAATATGTTAGATACATTTCATCAATATGAATCTTTTAAGGTATCATACAATTATAGTTTAATAACAGCTTTATTTCCTAAAAAATCAATTCCCAGCTCCTCTTCATTTTATATCAGAACATATGATGTAATTTGCTGTAGGTGTGCCTGACCGATCGTATTTGTGTGAAAGCTAAACCAAGCTATTTAACTTCTCATGGTGACATGTTGTTGTACCATAATAGACGATGCCATGCATTTATTGAAATGATGCCAGATTAAGCTGACGATCATTATGAAGCATACTGAATCCTTTCCTATACTCGATTACTGTTTGGTACATTCTGCAGAGTTCTGTGCTTGGATTTAGGGGAAATTGTAAATAAGTAGTTCCATTATTCATTTCTAATCGAACTGAACTAAATAATATTTTTGAATTATTAGCAATTGTTGTAGCATACGTGCAATATGTTAACACATTTCCTTGTTGTGAATTGATTTTAGTCTCATTAATACATGAAACAAAAACATGTTTTGGTTTTCTGATCGCTGTTGCTGGTTTAAATAAACCATTACTTTGAGATGTTGTTAACCTTGTTAACCTAAACTCTCTCGTGATCATAAGTCCATATATGAGGTTTACCATACCTTTCGAAAAACAGTTTTTGAACATCAAAATTAAATGTCAATTTTGGTATCCAAAATGTGAATTTTGTTATAACATACCTTACACCATTAGTAGCTGTTCCATCATTTGGAAAGATTACATTGCTATCATCTTCTAGAGTAAGATGAATTTATACTTGCCAGAAGAATCAATTTGATGTTTAAAACTTTTAAAAAATCCGTATCGGTTTAAAGGTAAAATGAAATTAACAGTCTGGCCCCCAGTAAGAAGGTCGTTTCTTTTTGCAAAACCCAGATTAGTGTTTGTGCTAGTTGCATCAGTAACCTTATAACAAAACACAGAACTGGCTATTATCTTAGCATAACCATGACTAAATTCAAGAAAGTTCTTAATATTAACAGCACAATTGACCTCTTAAATATCGTAGGCGTTGACACCGTCCGATTCAATGCGAAGAGAGCGAATCATACTAACAGCACTGTCAATAGTTCCTGTACTTTCAGCAACAGCAAAATTAGTACAATCTACTGCTTTGCTTACTTTTACATTAATGTCTAGATATGGTTTATACATCTCATAATATTTTATTTCACCACCTGAATGTACTACAATATCACAGCCTCTTTTCTTTTCTTGTCCAGTTAAAGGCGATATAATTAGTGCTGTTAGATTAACTGATAAATATTCGTACAGTCAATGAATTAACGGGCAGAAAAGGCACAAGTAAGGGGCGCATCAGGGCAAAAGATCCTGAAGACCGCATCAAAAAATGGAAGGACCACTTTATCAAACTTCTAGGACAACCTCCAAAAGTAACAATTAGGCCCACTGTTAATGTTATTCATCAAACTCTTCCCATAAATACAAATCCAATTTCTATGGAAGAGTTGGTCAAGTGCATCAAAAGTTTTAAAAACAACAGGGCCACAGGTCTTGATAATATTCTTACAGAAGTATGAAAAACAGGAGCCTTAAACAAACAACTATTTGAGGTTTGCAACAGAACCTTTAATGGAGACAAACCTGAGTAATGGGTGAAAAGTGCCATCATCACCTTACCCAAAAAAGGAGGCCTTTGCATTACAGACAACTACCGAGGAATCTCCCTCTCAGTTATGGTAGCAAAGGTCTACAACAAGATACTGCTTGACAGAATAAGACTATACCTGGACCCCTTGTTAAGAGAGAACCAGAACGGATCTCGCTCAGAAAGGTCAACTCTTGCACAAATCTTCACCCTTCGAAGACTGATTTAAGGTATCAAAAGCAAACAACTACTAGCTGTGCTGACATTTGTGGACTTTAGCAAAGATTTCGACTCAATCCACAGAGGAAAACTCATGGAAATTCTAAAAGCTTACGGTATACCATCAAAGATAGTAAATGCCATCAATATTTTCTACAAAGATTCTGAAGCACAAGTATTGACACCAGATGGAGACACTGACTTCTTTGAAATAGTTGCTGGCATTCTTCAAGGAGATACGGTGGCACCTTTTCTCTTCAACATTGCGCTTGATTATGCTCTCAGAGAAGCAACTAGAGATAATTACCTCGGGTTTCAACTGACAACTCGACAAAGCTCCCGATACCCAGCCAAACACATCACTGATGTAGGTTTTGTTGACGATCTTGCTCTCATCACCAATACTTTCAATGAGGCTCAAACTCTCCTACTAAGACTTGAAAGTGCTGCAGAAACAATCCGTATTCATGTAAATTATAAGAAGACAGAATAAATGTCGTACAACCAATCAGATGGTGGACTCTTTACTTCTCAAGGAAACAAATTGAAGCATGTTGATAATTTCAAATTTCTTGGTTCATGGTTTCACTCGAGTCAAAAAGACATGGAATCACGAATTGGTCAAGCTTGGTAATCTCTATACAAGTTAGACAACGTATGAAAATCATCACTGGAAAAAAATCTCAAAATTAACTTTTTTCGAGCGACTGTTGAAAGTGTACTTCTTTATAGAGCAGAAAGCTTGACAATGAATAAACAAATGACCAACAGATTAAATGGTGCATATACTAAAATGCTGCGGAAAGTTCTTTGTGTCTCATGGAAGGGTCACATATCAAACGAAGTACTATGTGGAAACTTACCAAAGGTCTCGACCACTCTTAAAACCAGAAGACTGCGTTTCACTGGACATGCTTGGAGAAAGGAGAGTGAACTTCTCCATAAAGTATTGTTATGGGAACCGAATCATGGCAAAAGAAAAAGAAGAAGACCTACAATGACATACATTGACCCGCTCAAACGTGACACAAACATAGACCTAGAAAACATCAAGAACTGCATGGAGGATAGAAACACATGGACAGAACTAGTCAACACAGTTTGAGTTCGCTCGAATTAAAAATAATAATGTATATAAATATAAATCAGTATTAAAGTAGTTATTAGCTATCGACAGTGCTCAATAATATAAGAATATTAGAGCTATCATATGGTGAATGACCAAAAAAAATCAACAAAACTTAGTTTAGAACTGTCAGTTTCACGTTTTCACAATCGTCAGCTGAACAAAAGGGTTTGTTTAGTTGACCATTGTAAAAACATAAAACTTACAGTTCTAAACTACGTCATGTTGATTTTTTTTTTGTCATTCACTATGTATGTATATATATATATATATATATATATTTGTGTATTTTTGTATGTTAGTATCAAAATTTGCTTAATGCATATAGCAGAGCAATATGCCTGATGATAGAAATATTGTGAAACTATTAGGTCCAATCACAGTTTTTATTTTTCTTGTTTTACCTTATGTATATATATGTATATATATATACATATATATATAATCAGATCTATGAGTAAGAAAAACTCTAACTATAAAGTGTAAAGTTAGAGTTTTTCTTACTCATAGATCTGATTATATGATAGCTCCTACGTTTTAATGTAGTAGAGCACTGTTGTTGATGACATTTCATATGCATTTGTTAATATATATGTGTATATATATATATATATATATATATATATATATATATATATATATATATATAAGGATATATAAATATGACACAAATAGAAAAAAAGACACAAAACCAAGCTTANTTTTCTTGTTTTACCTTATGTATATATGTATATATATACATATATATATATATATATATATATAATCAGATCTATGAGTAAGAAAAACTCTAACTATAAAGTGTAAAGTTAGAGTTTTTCTTACTCATAGATCTGATTATATGATAGCTCCTACGTTTTAATGTAGTAGAGCACTGTTGTTGATGACATTTCATATGCATTTGTTAATATATATATATAAGGATATCTAACTATGACACAAATAGAAAAGAAGACACAAATCCAAGCTTAAACAGTTTTTTGAATGAAGAATATCGAATGTTGATTCTGGTGGAAATCAATGCGGAAAGACTAATACCCTTATGCATATGCTAAGAGCACCTCTTGTACGTAATAATAAAATTATATACTGTATATATAAATATAAGTATAAATATATTAAAATATAAGTATTTATAAATTGTAGCCATATGATACTCTACACTCCAACAACAAAAATCATCGTAATGTAATTCCTAAAGAGAATATGACATACCCAAAATTATTTGATAAACTGAATCCATATTAGTTTCTGTTTCTTTATAAAGAAATGAAGAGCTGTAAGAAGAAGTTCAATGAGCATATTGGTTAAAACATCTAAATTAATATATATGCGTTATTGTGTGGAATGCAAGAAACAAACTAGTAGTTTGAATTAAAGATATGTAACATCCAAGAATAAGAAATTGATGCTTAAATCAACTTGTGTTATTTGTAATTGTGAAAAGGTTAAATTTGTCTCACAGAGTGATGTACATAAATTTGAATCAAAAACGTTTTTACCAAGATCTTTTCTGTCTGATAGTATGATGTTTTAAGGTTTGTTATAGTTTAATAATTCAAATTTTTCACTGATTCTTTTTAGTTTTAACCATAGCATTTTGAATTTACACCAGAAAATAGAAGAGGGTTTCTATTCTGATCTTCTTTAACTATAAATTAGCTGTAGTCTTATAAGAATATTTTTGGTTTTTTATCTGGTACAGGTAAAACTAACCCTTGTAAAAATAATGCAGAGGTTCTATTTATTGCATCATATAATAAACTATGTCAACAATAAGAAAAGATGGATATGACGCATTAACATTGAATGAATTATTAGCAATCGTTATTGATGATGATCAGTATATAAAAATGAAGACATATCCCATAGCTCAATACAAGACACTAGTATTTGATGAGATCCTTTTATATAACCCTGCATAATTATATTTAATAAAGATTTTCATCGATAATAACAAAGTCAAGGGATTCCATTTTACTGGAGACATTGACCGGAGAAAACCATTCAGCTTCGATTGCAACAATGTTAAAGATGAAAATGCTTATCATTCATTATGTCTTAACCAAATAGTTCGAGATTAGACCACATTGAAAATAAACAAGTAACTAAACTATGATTCAGTTAAGAAAACATTGAAAAACCCAAGAAAAGACATATTCAACCTAAATAAAATACCAATCGACGTTCGAAAAAATAGCGGTATTACAGTAATAAATAAACTTGAATCAGTAAAAATAACAAAACACATGTCTCTTCAACTTCAGGTGGAATCAGATAAATTTTTTATTTGGACGGCTCTTGCAAGACATAAGATCTACAAAACATACAGTTTGAACACTCTAAACAGGAAGTTATGTCCCCAGAGCTACATTTCATTAAAAAAAATAAATGGATACAAACAACAGGAAAAAAGGCCGGTAGAAAGTTGTTTAATAAAGATTATATAAATGCTAAATGGTTTAAAACTCAGTACCGAAATACTAAAAGCTGTCCATTGTATGGATTATTATTCAGAGTAACAATGTAAAAGGATAGTACTGCAATAAGTAATATTACAGTTAGTAGAAAAGACAAAGTCAAGTGCGTACAATTTCAAATTGTCAGTTGATGTGTGTGGGTCTTGGGTATGACTTTAAACTACATCCTGTGACAAGGCTTCAGTTTGGGGGTTCTGAAGCTTTGGGGAGTGTGGTGTTACCCCTTAGTTGTCATTATTCCCAGGTCTGCTCTGGCCCGGAGCGGTGGTACCTGTCAGGGTCCCATCTATGGGTTAAATAGATTTCTGTGTATAGATGTCCTTCACTGCCTTGTGAATTAGCTCTTTGATAGGGGTGAAGGCCAAAGGTTGCAACCCTAACAGAAAACAGTCAGTCAGACCGTCGGCGACTAAACCGGCAGCCCGGCCAAATAAAATTGATGAGGAGGGTGTCTAGACGCCCCGCAGGATTAAAAACAAGACCTGTAAAAGGGTGGATGAGCCCAACTGAGGGCCAACGGCCATCCATACCTGGAGAGAAAATGGGTAACACCAGGTTCTTTCGCCTATAAAAACACTTATCATGCTTACACCAAACAGAAATCACATACAGGATCGGTCGCGTGCTCCATTGTTGCCCAGGGTGGGGTCGAATAATATGCTACTGGGAATAACCAAAACGAAAAGAATAAGATATGCAAAACAGGGTTAATAGTAGGAACCTGGACTGTCCGTACCATGTATAAAACAGGGAAAGTAAAAGAGCTTGAACATGAACTAGAGCGGTACAAATGGAACATCGTTGGACTTGCTCAAACCAGATAAAGGACATAAAGTATGGTTTAGTGGTGAAGAAGATTTACATGAAAGAGGAGTTGGTTTTATTGTTAACAAGAACAGAGTGTACACCTCATGCCGAAAAAACCCCAATCCGTATCAAAGCCCAGCCAGTCAACCTCTATCATACAAATTTACGCTCCGACAAGTGACTACGATGGTAACTAAATGGAACTCTTCTATCAAGAATTGAATGAGACAGTCCAAAGAATCAACAAGAAAGACATTTTGATCATCCAATGTGACTGGAATGCAAAAATTGGTAGAGATGCCTACGAAAGTTGGCAAGGCATTGTTGGGAATTTTGGCTTGGAGAACACCAGCGATAGGGGAACTCGATTCCTTGAGTTTGCCAAAGAACATAAGCTAGTGGTTGCAAACACTCTTTTTCGGCATACAAAGTCAAGAACAATCACATGGCATTCCCCAGGTGGAATCATACAACACCAACTTGATTTTTATATTGATACCAAAAAAATATCAAACAAGCATCAATGGTGCAAAAACCCGTGTTTTTCCTGGAGCAGATATCAACAGCAATTAGCTTCATTGTTATCATAAACTTCTCATAATGACAATGGAGCTAAAACTTAAAGTTTCAAAGAAAGATCAAATGACTCGTATGAAGTATGATCTAGAAAAACGTAAAGACCCACGGGTGTTACAGCGGGGAGATTTGTACCCCTCCTACTTCTTCAAGAAACATCTTCAGAGGACCTTGCCTTCCGAATTGAAAAGTCAATTGATGAAGCTGCGATCAAACATCTTGGTAAGAAAAGAAGCGTCAAAAAGCCTTGGATCACAGATGAAGTACTTGATAAATGTGACAAGAGACGAGAGCTGAAAAGATACCGTTTTGAAAATGAGGAGGCTGCTAACAAATACCGTGCAACAAACAGCAAATTAATTAGAGAAACTCAATCGGCAAAAGAATCATGGATAGATCAACAATGCTCTAGCATCGAGGACTGTAATCAACGTTACAAAGTGAAATGCGCATATAATATAGTAAAACAACTCAAATCAGAATAGCAACCTAAATGCTCAGTGGTAGAAGACAAACAAGGAAAACTCCTAACAAAGCCGGAAGAGGTGTCTGAAAGATGGAGGCAGCACTGCGAAGAGTTTTACAATTATCAGACTAATACAGCAGATGAATGTCTTGATGAAATCGTCCGAAATCTGCTACCACAAGAATTTGAAGAACCACAGATACTCCGAAGTGAAATAAAAGAAGCCCTGAAGAAACTTAAATGTAATAAGGCACCCGGAACAGACAACATTCCGGCAGAGCTAATGAAAAGCGGAGGCAAAAAATGATTGATTTGCTATTAAAGATCTGCAATACGACACTAGCAACTGGCAGATGGCCTACAAAATGGACGGAGTCAATAATCATTCCACTCTCAAAAAAAAGGTAAGATACGGAAATGCGAGAACAACAGAACGAATCGTCTACTCAGGCATCCGAGCGAAGTCCTACTGTATGTCTCACTAAATCGAATGAAACCAACGAATGAGGGCGCGCTGGGTGATACGCAAGCTGGATCTCAAGAGGGTCGCAGCACTACAGAGCAAATTTGCAACATTAGGATTCTCTCGGAGAAATACCTAGAACACCAGAAACCTTTATACCATAATTTTATTGATTTTAAAAAGACTTTTGACAGAGTTTGGAAGAAAGCACTCTAGATAATTATAGAGAAATACAATATTAGCAAAACCATTATCCGTTCCATTACATCGCTCTACGAACATGCCAAGAGTCTAGTATGTGTTGGAGGAAAACCAAGTAAATGGTTCAGCTCGAAAGTAGGCTTCCGACAAGGCTGTGTTTTGTCTCCGGACCTTTTCAATCTCTTCTTGGAGTTTATTATGACAGAAGCACTGGAGAGTTTTGAGGGAGGTGCTAGAGTCAATGGACGAATAGTTTCAAACTTGCGCTTTGTTGATGACATTGACTTGATTGCGTCAAGAGAAGAGGAATTACGAGAACGTACAGAAAGGCTTGACACAACTGTCAGAAAATATGGCATGGAAATAAGTTCAGAAAAAAAGAGGATGATGGTAACAGCCAAGGAAGAACTAGAGTTAAATTAACCAACATTAGTTTCAAACCAGGAACTTGAACAAGTAAACTGTTTTAAGTACTTGGGGAGTCAAATTAGTTGAAACCTACAACCATTAACTGAGATCACAAGTTGCATTGCAATAGCAACTGCTGCGTTAGTCAGGCTAGGCACGTTATGGAAGAATAGTGGCATCACAACCAAAACCAAAATCAGGTTCCTGAAGACCTTTATATTAGCCACAATGACCTACGGCTGTGAATCATGGACACTGGATGCATTGTCAGAGAAAAGAATCAATGCTTTCGAAATGAAATGCTATCGAAAGGTTTTGCGCATTCAGAACAGAACAAATGAGACTGTAAAAGATGAAATCTGTCAGAAATTCGGCAACGAGGAAACTTTAAAAAAAACCCAGTGGGTTGGACATGTCACGGCATAACCTCTAGAAAAAAGGAGACGGTATAAAGCTTATCATAAGCGGAAAGCAATTCTTTGGTGACCAACTTCAATGAAGATAAACAGTTGATAAGTCCAACCTGTTTTATTGTGTTACGCAGTAATTTATTCTTGGGCAAATGTTTTTCTTGCTGATGGCATGTTCAACTTGGTTATCTGAATTCGTGGAGCGTCTTAAAATGCATTCCCTTCTTTCTGAATGAATTATTATGTATAACTTTAGATTAAAATTTGTTGCAACAGCGTAAATAGATTTTTCCTAAAATGTAAAACTATCACCCTCAAGGTATCAAAATTCTTGTGATTCGCCCTCAGAATAATAATGGTCCAGTGACATTCCATACATCTGCAGTGGAAAAGAAATTTTTAGCAGCTGTCGCATAGTCAGTTTTGCGCTTTAATTTTACTTAACAATTGAGGTGAGGTGACAGAAACTAGGGATTTTTTATTTAGATTTAGTAAACAGCTTCTGAAATTTAGACTTAAGAAGCGGTTGTAGGGGTCACAACCAACAAACCTTTTTTTCAATACAGAAGTCACCGCGTAAAATCTCACCAATAATATCTCGGTTCGCTCAACATCCCACACTGTCCGAAAAACGTAATATTTACTATATAAAGTTCACCCTCTAAGATCCCGGTTTGTGTAGTCAAGTTCGGCTAAGATCGTGCTTTCTAGAGTGTGATCAAGAAGGCACAAAGCTTTTTTCCGATATCTCAGTACCTATTTACTGCATGAATCAGTAACGTCTGTGCGCAGGTGCAGTGGGGTAATTAATCTTGGTTCCCACGTCTAGCCGAGAGCTGTCATCGCAGCGCGGGAAGCAAAATCGATTATCCCGCTGTACGCGTGCCAAGAAGGTTCTAGGATGCGTGGCTCATCGAGTGTAATTATCGCTCAATTAATCAAACACTGTTGAAGCAGCGACTCTGTTGCAACAGGCGAGACAAAGGTAACCTTAATGACATTGCATAACATGAGTAGAACAGTGCTTACTTCTTAAGATGGATTATTCTGGTCGGGTTTTTAATCGGTGTCGTTTATTAGTTTGTCACTTGTTTTTACTAGTGAGAGCGTTCACTTCAAAGCTCTGTCAGCAAAGGTGAACAAATCAAAAACCCATCATGACTGCCCGAGAAAATGCTGTTGATCTAAAGACAAAAATTGAAGTCATCAGTGAAGTACAGAAACAAGAAATAGTTAGAAAGCCCAATTTCACAAGAATCGGTAAAAAGTTCAGTTTGGATAGGACCACTGTAGCAAAGATTGCTAAAAGCAGAGAAAGCTTCAAAGAGCAAGCATCATCGTGTCAGCTATCCGTGAAAAGAAAGCGAGCGTTTAAAGAAGAGGAAGTTGATGATCCACTGCACTTGTGGGTTAAACAGAAACTTGATCATGATGCACGATTGAACTTGCCTATTTTGAAAACAAAGGCTGCGCATTTGCCTGCAGCAATGGGGAATGAGTTTAAAACATCTGATGGATGGTTGAATAGATTCAAAACCAGGCATGGATTAAAATTTAAATACGAGCACGGTGAGAAGCAAGCAATAGACATTGCAGCATCCGAAGAGTTCAGATCAACAATCGCCCCAAACATTAAAAAAAATTTCAAAGCAGAAGACATATTCAATGCCGACGAATCCGGAGTTTATTTCAGAGGTCTTCCAGACCGCAGCTGCACGTTTAATTCTGAGACATTAAGTGGGGTAAAGAAGTCAAAAGACAGGTGCACTGTGTTGTATTGCGCCAACATGCCTGAAACGGAAAAAGAAAAATTAATGGTTATAGGAAANCATCAGTGAAGTACAGAAACAAGAAATAGTTAGAAAGCCCAATTTCACAAGAATCGGTAAAAAGTTCAGTTTGGATAGGACCACTGTAGCAAAGATTGCTAAAAGCAGAGAAAGCTTCAAAGAGCAAGCATCATCGTGTCAGCTATCCGTGAAAAGAAAGCGAACGTTTAAAGAAGAGGAAGTTGATGATCCACTGCACTTGTGGGTTAAACAGAAACTTGATCATGATGCACGATTGAACTTGCCTATTTTGAAAACAAAGGCTGCGCATTTGCCTGCAGCAATGGGGAATGAGTTTAAACCATCTGATGGATGGTTGAATAGATTCAAAACCAGGCATGGATTAAAATTTAAATACGAGCACGGTGAGAAGCAAGCAATAGACATTGCAGCATCCGAAGAGTTCAGATCAACAATCGCCCCAAACATTAAAAAAAATTTCAAAGCAGAAGACATATTCAATGCCGACGAATCCGGAGTTTATTTCAGAGGTCTTCCAGACCGCAGCTGCACGTTTAATTCTGAGACATTAAGTGGGGTAAAGAAGTCAAAAGACAGGTGCACTGTGTTGTATTGCGCCAACATGCCTGAAACGGAAAAAGAAAAATTAATGGTTATAGGAAAAGCAAAGTAACCCAAGACGAGTTCACTTCCTGTTACATATCAGCACTCAGTAAATGCATGGGTGACAGGACAAATATTCAGGAATCATCTCGAACATTTGAACAGAAAACGTCAGAGCGGTAATCGACAGATTTTATTGCTGCTTGGTAATTGCTCAACACACCCCGGAGACATGGCATTCAGCAAAATTACAATTCATTTCTTACCATCCAACACAACATCAGACGTTCAGCAGATGGACACAGGGATCATACGCAATTGAAAGCACCAGAGCCCTGTTGTAACAGGATAATTAACCAGTTTGATAGCTATGTTACGACGAAGGCCAGCAGCCTTGCAAACTCCAGCTCTCTGTTGGACGCTCTCTGTATACTGAGCACAGCCTGGAGAAATGTCAGCCAAGAGAAAATTGTTAACTGCTATGCAAAAGCCGGATTTGTAGAGCCAAACTGTTCTGGAAGATCCCCTACTTGTTCCACAAAACATGACCGACGAACAGTTCACTGATTTGATTGACCAAGACAAAAATACAGAGATTTGTGGAACTCTAAGTGAGGTTGAACTGATCCAGTGTGTAAAAAAAGTAGACTCGACGAAAATGCTGACGTTGATAGGGAATGTGAAAAAGCACCTCCAAAGCAACACTCGGCAAAAGAATTAATTTCTGCAGTCACAACGATTCGATCATTCCTACAATTAAAAGGAAAAACTGACATTTTGGAGAATTTTGATGAGGTGGAAAATGAGGTGTTCAAATATGTTACAGGTAGCAAAACGCAGTGAAGCATCACAGATTTTTCAGTAAAGAATGACTTGCAAATCCACTTAACCCACTGTAATATAATACATTCATTAAATGTATCTGTTCATACATTACTTTTTTCTTTTTCTCAACGTTTTAGTTCAAAACAACTTTATGCAGCTCGAGGAGGGATGGTACCCTTTGATGGAGGGAAGAGCCTGAAACTAACTGATCCCACTTGTCAGCTGCAAACCCCCCCAAAACAAAAAAAACCCCACAACCCCCCAAAAAACACGCCACATAGAAATAANAAAACGCAGTGAAGCATCACAGATTTTTCAGTAAAGAATGACTTGCAAATCCACTTAACCCACTGTAATATAATACATTCATTAAAAATATCTGTTCATACATTACTTTTTTCTTTTTCTCAACGTTTTAGTTCAAAACAACTTTATGCAGCTCGAGGAGGGATGGTACCCTTTGATGGAGGGAAGAGCCTGAAACTAACTGATCCCACTTGTCAGCTGCAAACCCCCCCAAAACAAAAAAAACCCCACAACCCCCCAAAAAACACGCCACATAGAAATAAAAAAAACAAAACAAACCCAAAGCGTGTTAATCAATACAAGGACTTTGGTTTTATGCTGCTTGCGCTCACAAAAAGAAGATGATTCATTCTCCCATATCACTTATTAATACATGTAGCCAATACATGTACATGTATAGACCCTTCGAATTCGGTTTAGATCCCGTTCGCTTAAGATCCCGCATTTTTCGTCTCCCGAGCACAGGGACCTCAGGCGGTGACCACTGTACAACAATAAATATCCAGTTTCGAGGAAAGAATGAACTTCAAATTTATTACGTCTGACTGTCTTTATATACATTTTGGGATCACATTTTAAAAAAACCCAGGTTGTTTTCTAGCCTTCGCTTTCCTGAATTAATAGGTAACAGTCTAAAACCCATAGAGAAGAGGGGCATGAAAATATGTTCAAAGTAAATTCAGCAATGACAGAGAAATTGACAAACAAAATCTCTCAATTTGAATACGATACAGCGGCGAGAGTAAATTTTGAAAGACACTAGTCCAGGTGTGGGATCTTCACTACATTAACGCTTTAATATTACGGCATTACAATATACCTGTCTTTCTCTATTTGCAGTTGGTTTACTAAAGTGGTGACATTTTGACCAGTCTTTTTTCTGGTCTTTTTCCCCTCCCATCACCTGTTTAGACCTATATGTGCCCTTGACCGTGGGTGCTTGTTCACTCCTTGTCTTTCTTTAATGCAGGTTGGTAACTGACACTCCAAAAGAGTGAACACTTTACCAGTGGTTGTATTATCAATACCTCAACAACAAAATACACAAGGGAATCTTCGTTTTATGGAGAAAGCAAGTAATGATAAGTAGTAGTGGGGCACCTTTCTTAAACGTCTTGTGGAAACGTACCCTTTCAAACGACGTTGTACAGAGCGGTCTTCGATGTCTACGTTGTCATCGTACGCTGTGAGCTTTTCAATGTGGACACATTACCATCCGCTGGTCTCATTAGCTTCACTTTCAAACCAAGATTCTCGACTATAGATTGAGGAGCTTGATTCTATTACAGATCTTATAGAAATGTCCAATTGTCTCTAGTCGTAGAAAAAGCAGCATTTGCTGAACAATCAAACCATTGAAAAGTGATCCAACATCTGCTAGTCTTATTTTTTATTGTTCCATCCAACCTTCGATATTGTGACACATTCGTATGGCTTGCAAGTTTTTTTAATAGAAGAATGACACTTTTTGATGTTATCTTGAATGTTGCTTAACTTTGGACTAAATTTGGTTGTAGTTGTCATTTCCCTCTGTAATAGTTGTATGTTTAAAAGACTAGACTAAGCTTAATTTACTATGGCATTTGGATTTCGATCACTGTCAAAACTTTTAGCTTTGCAACGAAGCCCCTCAAATATCAGGCCTGTGTTTCTTAATTGTTCGTTTCTTATGTAAAAAACACTGTGCCGTCCGCAGACACATGAAAGTGTGACACCACTGTCTCCAAAAATATTGCTTTTACTGGCACGAGCTTCCACTTGCACAGTTACCACGTTGAATAAAAACATCTAGAGATAAAAAAGGTGGAAAAAATCTAGATAGTGTGTTTGGATGAATAGCGTGGAAGAAAACAGTGAGGAAGGCACAAACAACCAGTCACAGAAAACATCAACAATGGCTGTCTGTTGTTGGTGGGCTAGGGTTATCCTGCCCCTACCCTTAGCAAAGGACCTGACTTCATAATTAAGCTTGGATTGGATTAATGTCATTACCATCATCCTTAAATCGCTCTTCTGCCAAGGCGTGAATCAAGTAGTATTAAAAAGAAAAGCGATTTTACTGAAGAGTTTACTCGAACCAAAATATCTCGTTGAAAAATTCATGTACATTTATACAAAGCCTCTTCTCTGGAAAAAAACAAAAATGACGTGAGAGTTATCGATGTATTATTACAGTGGTTCCAAAAGTCCAATTCCATTTTCAAAATTTCTTCTGTGAATCCCCAGATGAATAAAAGCCATTAAAATCAATTTGGAGGAGAAAGTCATCTAGATGGCTTTGATATCCACGTTGCACCAGCTTTGAAACCACTAAAAGAAAAAGTACAAAACAATTGCATAAAAGGGATTTAGAAATATCCTCTTAGAAACCTCTGCTTGATTACTAGTCTGTTTTATAGTAAAAGGCTCAATCTTTCTACACGTTCCTGTTTTTACAGTGTAGAACAATAAAATCCAAGAATACAGACAACATACAAAAAAGAAAACAGATCTTCCTCGGAACATCAAACAATTTACCTTGTTAGTTAAAAACAGGTGCAACGCCAACTGTTTGAGTGACCACAGTTCTTTAAATAGAATTAAAGGAAGTAAATGATTTTTCTTAATACTTGGTTGTCGTATGATCAAGGTCCAGATAACTACAAAAGCCCTTAAAATCCTTTAAAACGCTTAAAATGGTAATAAATGTTTAAAAGCACTTATTTTGCTGTCAAAGGTTAAAAAGCTTAAAACGATAAAAAATCCGAGTCAAACGAACTCAAGTTAAGAACAAGGCCTATACAGAAAGCTTCGTATCAGATTATCATCAAACACTATACTCAGGAATATAATTGCTACAAGACTGATGGAAAAGTTCCAATTTGCACTTTATGTAGCGTGAGCATTAATCATGATAAACGGAGCAATGCGGTTTAACATCTTAAAGGTACAAGGCATATCCAGAAAGCGCAACAGCAAAGGCAGACTAATATTCACAAAGTATTTTACTACCAACTGTGAACAAAAACAGGTCAGCAGTACTGGACATAGATCTATAGTATATATTGCGGTGATTCTGAACCATTCTGTACATTACCGGTACTAGTCTTTTTAAATTTGAAAACTTTAAAAAAATTAAATCTAAGTCAAAGTTTGTATAAAACATTGCACAAGATATAGCCTACGATATTCCAATCTACAAAATATATGAATGCGTAAAGTAACCTTTTTATCTTTGTAACGAATAACCATAATTGAGTTACAGAGTCGGTTTATCTAATGACGCGACAGAAAAATTTGTATACTTAATAAATTGAATAGATTAACGAAAACTCAAGAAATCCACTGTACAGATGCACAAAACGGAGTGAAAATTCGCATCTCACTATTTGGAGATTTCGTCAGGCGAACACGATCTTAGTAGTAATTTCAAACGGAAAATTGTATTAAGCTTATTGGTCCTTAGAAATTAGTTGTAAAAATAACAAATCAATGGTTCCAAGGACGTGAATACAGATAATAAAAACTTGATTTATTTACAAAAATTCATTTTTGAACTGATTGCAAAATCCACGTTTTAGTTCCCTAATTTAAAGAAATCGATGGAATTTTGAAATTCCAAATTGGTAAAGAAGTTCTAGAAAACGTCACCTATGTTGTCCATCTGACTCAGTAAGAATTGCCTATTTTCTTTCAGGGAATTTCGGAAGTACCTGACCCGGATGTCACTTGATGTTGATATTCCGTCTAATAAGTCCGAGAATTCAACTCCACGCGAGTTTTTCAGAAAGTATTGCAAAAAGTTATCAGATGTGAGTACAATGTGGAAATCTTGCATTCCAGAACTTTACGAGAAGTTGGCAGAACTCCATGAAATATTCCAGAACAAACGCGTGTGGGTGTCTATCGATGAAACTACTGACTTGGTTAGACGTTACGTAGTTAACGTTGTTGCAGGTCCTTTGGAAGAGAATTCAACTTTTTATCTCATCGATGTTAGATACTTTAAAACTAGCAATTATTCGACCATTGGGCACTTATTGATAGAGGGGCTGAAAAACCTACTCACTAGAGACGAGTGTTTAGAGGAAGTACTTGTTCTCACAGACTCGGGAAGTTATATGGATAAAATGGCTAAGGGTATTTCAGCACTTCCCCACTTGCATCCATATAACATGCCTAGCTCACGGCATCCACGCATACCCGAGGCCATACGAGCATCCCATCCTGACTAATTTCAAGCTTCATTGTAATTTATATGGTGTGCTTATCAATAGTTTTAACGAGTTGCGTGTGCAGTTTTACAACACGTATTAAAAAGTAATTTCTAACTCTTGTGCTCCTCTTTGAAATACTGGTTTTATGAATTTGTTGTCATCTTTAAAGAATTCGAGAAAATAAAATTAAAAACTGTTAATTATCGTATTGAACAAGTATTTTATTAACCTGATACAATCAGAGTTTGTTTGAGTTGTGCATTCGAGACAGAGTTAACATGTCTGAAACGATTCTCAGCATTATTAAAGCTTGAATTAGTTACTGTGACTAAAGATGCTTTTCCACTGACCGGATTTTTTCGTTACACTCGGCATAAAAGGTAAATTGCTTTACACATAAAATTTTTTATAGGTATGTCCATTTAACTGTCCATGTAACTAGTATGTACAAGAATAACTATAAAAAATAGTAGCGTTTAAAACACAAAAACCAAAAAATTAGCGCTCGAAAACGCGTAAAACATGACAAAATAGGTGCTTAAAATCCGGACCATGCATGTGGTGATATTGTCAAGTTGATATTGTCAAGTTGATATTGTCATGCATCAGCATTACGGTATCACTATACTAAAAGTCATCTTTACATTGCGTCAAATGTTTTGGCTGTCTATATCAATAGAAAGAACGCTAAAATGTATTTTGAAGCCTACGTTAAATCGTTCAACAATAGTATCGTGTTCAAAAGGTAGTGATAAACAACAATCTTTTGTTCCACTTCGAGTCGGCTGTGATCCAGCATTTACTGGGAAGCCTGAAATAGAGCAACATTTCTGACATAAACAGACTTAAAATTGTGGCAGGTTTCGAACTGATTTCCATATTTTATGGATTAAGGTTGTGGGTATTCCACCAAATTAACAAATGAAGATTGTTTATGGACTGGAGTTCCACTTGTTAATTCTCATGTTATGCACTGTTCTGACGAATAATACACGTACAGGCTGCGACCGAAATAAAATGCTTTTATTAACGATTATGTAACGCTGCAATATTGGTCTTTTTTTGAAATAAACATAAAGAACGTCTGTCAAAAAAACTGTATTAGATTAATTACTGGCCCAACAAACATATTTCCTTTAAGTAACAAAAAACGTAAGCCTGTCAATTGTCACTATTCGTCCTTAAAATTAAATTTTAGTAAAACCAAAGAAACTGATGTAATCATTGGTTACATGTTACCAATAAAATAATGGGAGTGTTTGAGAAAAACTACAAAACAATGATGGTAAATAAGTCAGGGACTAAGAGTCTGAATTGAGATGTTTCTTAATCCTGTGGTTCAATAAAAACAAGACTACTTAAACCAGGATTGGAAAAAGAGAAAGAAAGTCTTACAGCTTATCACCAACTGAAGGAGCTGATATAAAAGAACCTCCGTCGGGCTCTAATAAATCCGACAAAGAAAGGGTACCAGGATTACATTGGTAAGAAGTACGTCTAACAGGAACATAGGTATTGAAGGCAACCGATTTTTTTTTATGTAAAAACACTTTGACTAGTGGTTAAACGTCACTTCAGCAAACTTGTTCAAGTCATGATCAGTTAAATCAAGGAGTTTCTAGACCGTTTTTTTTTTGCGATATCGCATTTTTTAATAAAAAGTGTTGGGATCTGGAATACAGATGGAGATAGCGTTTATTTTTGCATTGCTGTGGTATATGTGCTCTCATATCAACTGTAGAGTTCGCTGCGCAGCACCATTTGAACCCTAGTACCGTGCATTATCTCTCCATAACCTCCACCTAAATATTCATATGTTCCCACTTTAATCTCCCAAGTTGGGTGTTAATCCAAGCACCTTCTGACTCATCACTGCTTAAAATTTGTTTTAGTTGTGCAGCAATGGTCAAATTTAAGATGCACAAGCCAGCATTTTCTTTTTGATCTTGTCACTTTTTCTCAAGGGTCAGGGCCTTTAAATGATGCAAAAAACAATTAACTTTCCATTTGTTCATAACTGTTTTTCAACCTTAGGATTCCTATATCAAGCATTATTCCTGATATGTCCCAAAATTTAGCCTACCAAACAATTATTCTTCTTGACGTCCATCCTATATCTCATGTTCCTCTCTAGTACTATTTCCAGGTCCTTGATTTTTTCTCTGTTTTTAACCAAATAAATTACGTTAACTAATCCAAACAATTTTACTTGAGTGTATGAGGAACTGACTTCTTTTACTGTCTTTAAGATATTTGTGTTTGGTTCTAATTTTATTAGCATTTCAACAGTTTTGCTTTTCAGCACTAAGCAATATCATTAAGCCCATCTCCTCTTATGGTAAGTAACAAATGGGAAATGCTTTTGTAACTCATGACAAACTACCAAAGACAGCTGCATACATACTTTAATAAACAAAACGTAGGTCATACCTGTAAACAAAAACCCTGCATACTGCTTGAAACTCGTATGCGTAGATCTCAAAATCGCGAAAGATGGATGAACCTTATAGCCCATAGTAGCGCTTATCCTCCACGGAGCCGCTAGCAGCTGCGCGTGGAATTGTAATATCATGGAAAATATTTTAGTAATGATATCCAATACCCCAGCTGCATTTTTTGTCAGTAGAGATCTGGAAACAAAGAAAATCGTGATTGTAAGAATACAAGAGTAATACAGGGGAAAAACAAGTGTAAATGGGCTTATCGCCAGATGTTTTCTGGCCAACTCAGTAAAGTAGTCTAACTTCTGTTTGAACACAAATGTACTTATTTTTAACCAAATGCCAGAACTCTTATTTTTATAAATCTGAAATAACCACCAACTAACAAGGCAAACATGTCCTAACAAGTAAGAAGTAATGAAAAGGTTCTAGAGTCACCAAACTCTTCACCACCAACAGCTAAAATGGACCGAGTATGGGTAAAAACAAAGGTCCTACTGTAACAGCAACGGAACAGATACACGAAATAACTTCCGTTATTTCACAAAATAATAAAACGTATTGGTTTGAAACTTTTATAATGACTGAATTGCCCTGTGTGCCATGTCATGGAAAACATTGTTCTATTTTGTAGTAGGTACTATCCGTTGGTCTAAAGCAAAACCTATATGGGTGATTTATGGTATTACGGAAGTATAACTTTCAAAAACTAAATAAACTTGAAGATTCTTAAAAAAAACTACTTTCAGAATACATTTAATACCAAATCTTCTTTTCTGAAAATATCATATTTGATGGCATTTTCAGAAAACGTGGTAACCATCTCATGTATTTATGTCCATTTCCATTTGAATCTTACAAATCTTCATTGTACTGGAATCCTTCAGCGATACCCCTTTCATTACTTTGTTGTGGAGTCTGATATGAAATATGACAACTTCAGAAGTACCTACCCTACTTGTAGCTCCCATAGAAAAGAATAAGTTCACCTAATAGATATTGAAAATAAATTCAGCATGGCATTAACAACAGAACACATTTTAAGTGATGCTGAAATCGAGTCTTGCAATACAAAACCAAATGACGCATATATGTTTTTCTCACTAAATTAGTCTGTTGGATAGCATCTGATGATGACAAAGATGCAATGAAGTCGCGATTGACATAGTCAGGCTTGTCTTCTACTAAAGAACGTTGGCAGACGTTAGTTATTTTACTCTTGTCGCGTCGAGTTTCCTCCAAAGTACTCGTTTATTTCACAATAATTGGGAGACTGTTTCTGTTATTTCTTTTGATTGCATTAACCTTTTAAATAAGGTTCAAACTACTACTTCCTTTTACTATTCAATCACAATTATCAAATAAATACCATCTCTAATAAATATGAATAAAGAATAAAAATGGGCATAGGTGTAGAACGGAGCGAAGAACAGCAAGATGTTAGGGCGCAAAGATAGGCAGATAAACGTGCGCATAAAGTTTTAGATAGTTACTACCCAGAACGTGCCAGTCAACTATTATCAAAATATAAAGCTCCAAATGTCAATAAATCCGATTCTGGCATACTGTATGGTAATTGGTTTAACTACGCTAGCAGTTAATTTCTTAATAATGTAAACCCCCCTTCACCAAGAACTCTAAAAAATGACAAACATACCTGAAGATGATATTCTTCAAATAGTCTACGTGGGTACGGTGTATATCATCAAGGTTATGGACCTGGGTATGGCCAGAAAAAATATCACTAATCATAGTCATTGAAAAAATTGATCGATTGGAAAAACTGATCAAGCATGCTACCAAGAAGCACTACGGATCTGCAAACAAAAATTAATACACGTACAATCACAAATGAAGTAACCTGCATGTGAGAACTTTCTCTCTTTATTGTCAACTGGTTGTCTATCTTTAATCAACATGTAAAGCCCAAACAAACATGGCGAAAAAATAGGAGTTCAAATTTATCATGCATGATTCAAAAATAAAACAGGGCACCTGTAAAGAGTGAAATAGCCAAGCAGTCTAATCTGCATACATCGGATAATCAATTATATCCCGTGATGACTCGAGCGGTATTTCTTGCACAAAGAAAACAGTATAGGTAACAGAAAAAGAAAAACTCGCTCTTTAAACCGTTTTCATAGCAGACGATGGCTTTGGTGTAAAAGCTTTGGGTTGCAGAGTTTGCAGCCTAGGCCGCAAGCAACAGGATTATGCGACACCAAACGTTTTAGGCTAAAAGGAATACTTTACTTAACAAGGTGCCTGATCTTAAGCATTTTCATAACTTATATAATTCCTAGAGGAAAATATAGATCGGCTATAATTAAAATGCTGCTTTATGCAATCCAAATTTTATTTAAAATTTTCAGTTTTTGGATGTATTCTGTTTTTCCGTTTTCTCGTCTCATTCAAATGTAAGCAAAGTCGGTACACAAGAGTCAGGCTCGTTCAATGTAGGCCCCAAGCACGTAATCTTGTACCAAATTTGATGGATCCTACGTTTAGACAGATAAACAACAAATAAGTTATAACAATAATTCCTCCAGGGTATACAATTAGATATAAAACAGTGACTTCAAGACCTACAATGATCTGCTGCCATTCCAACTAGAACACTGTTGTCAAAAAAAATTTCCTCCGGTAGAAATCAAGCAACCGAGCATAAATTTAGTCCCATTTGATCAAATTAACATCAATTCTTACATTTGTTCGTAAATCTTGAAGGAATTCTTGCCAGCTGATATCAAGAATTTGAATTACCAAGTATCTTTCAACATTGTTGACAAAATGTTGCATCTCATGTCTAGAACAAAAAAATCTGTCACGTCAACTCGAATATTAATCAAGCAGTGCAACTATAATACATAAAGGAACTAAAAAACAGCTTTTATTTAAAAGATGCATTAATGGGATAAAAAATTACAAAACTTGCTGCTACAAACCCAATCCCCATGGAAATGCTGTCAACAACATTATGTTTTCTATAATCCACAAGAAGAAAACGTAGTAAATGATCTATCTCAACCTCGAATAAAGTTCAGTTTCATGCAAAGCAATGTAAATATGGATAGAGCTGGCCCGACCTTATTATGTCTTAATTTATAATGACCACATTATTTGTATCTTTGATCAATTTGCCTTTTTACCCCGAAACGATTGAAACTACTTTAATGACAAACAAGAAATGTCCAATACAGTTGTCACAAATCATACATTCGACATTGGGTAAATTGGTTTATAGTGGGGAAGGAGTAATAATCTTTGCGGGAGTGAAATAACCCTACAAAAACCCGACACCTCAGTCAAAAAATGTAGTTAAGTTTATGCAAGACAAAGCTTTTCACAAACAACAAAGGGGGAGAAGGCAATCTTATGGCTTTGGTGGATGGCAAGCGTCTATTTTTTCAATTTTCAAAAACGTATGAATTTTATGACTTTTATTTCACTATTTTCTTCACCTTATTCACAATAAAAACAGATAAAATTGTGAAATTTGTCTCACTACTTGTGAAGTACATTTCAGAAAGATAAATCGGACCGTACGAGGAAAAACATAACTAGGACGTAAATAGCAACAAATTTAACTTATATCAAAGATCAAAACAATCCCTTTTCCAAAAATTATCGTATAGTCAAATACTGACCTTCCTCGTGTACGTGAGTCAGTAATGTTGTCTGAGGTTAGGATGGGGATTGCGGTGAGAGGTTCTCTTCCCTAAGAAAACTGTTTCTCCCTAACACTAAACTAATGTATGATGTAATAGTAAGATTTTACTTCAAAATAACCAACTATTTCTTCATTACAGAGTCTGCATACTGCCTCCTGAATCACTTCCATTGCAGGTACTTTTGTATACAACGAAGTAACATCAAATGAGACACTAACTTCGACGTCATCTAATCTGACATTCTTTAAACTCGCAACGATGATCTAAGCTCCTTAAATATTTCATCAGTGATCTTTCATTCAGCACTACGATTATTAAGAGCATCATTAAGGTGTTGTTCTTCTTTTAAACAAGCTTTCTTAGCACTTTTTCTAGTTTGATGTACTTTCTAAAATGAACTTTGTTGTAAAATCTCATTAAGTTTTTGTTGACACATTCCATGTTTCATCAGACAAATCCCGGTACACTTGTCAAGTCGAATAGCTAACAAGTTATTTTCCTTTAAAAACCGTTTTCTCAAAAGAAAATGTCTCGGTGTCTTTTGATTTGAGCACCTTTTAATATTCTTCAACGTAGCTACCTTAATTTCATCCAATGTCTCATTAGATACCTCAACCTTTTAAAATCGATTTAGCAATAAATCAGTTTCGGATAACAGTTCCTTAGAATTAAACTTGTCCAACACAAGATTTCTCAGACCTTGAGCAAGTGTATCAATAATATACCTGGAAGGTTTCATATAGTTACCAAATAATCTAAAAGTGTCATGAATGGCGTTGTTGTTGTCTCGACATATTTTCAGATTTTTTTCTTTGGATCGTTTCCGCTTCTTTCCGAGCTTGGCTCATAGATGGCCTACTTTACAATACAACAGAAGGTATAAAGTTGGTACCAAATAACTGTTTAAAATTACCTCATTTTGTAAGTATTTTTCCTCGTGCTCTGACAATGAAACTTTTGACTTTACCAGGTCCTCTTTCACCAGACGTCTTTGAAAATTATGTACAATCGCAGGTCAAAACAATCATTATTCGGGATAAGAAATTTCAGAGACTTTGGAATAATATCGTTGCGTAAACAAGCTCCCAAGAAATTTATAAACAAAAGTTCTTTTCTCGTTTTAATACTTATCGCAAATTCAGATCTTTTCGTGCTAATTTATTTAGCCTTAAGAATATAGTAATTATGACAAGAACGAAGCGCAAACTGTAATAGCTATCTTATGAAGGGATTTCATTGTTTGTATGTGTGATGGAAGGTCATGTTTTTATATTTTGCGACAAATTTGAATAAATGAAATTTTCTTGTTAAATTATAATATACTGAAAAGGGCTGAAAAACCCGAAACAAATTTATATTGCATTGGAATTTATTTGAAATATGTATTTATGTTCTAACGCAATGTATTGAAAAAAGATGTTAAAAGCTTTTATTTGCATCTGCTCTATCAACGGACTCCTTTTCCCTTAGCCTTCATACTATTCGGTTTTGCTGCTTTTTATACTTTCAATGTCCTTTTCCACAGGTTCTGGAATCGAACGGTACCTACCTGTGCTGCACCTACTGAGTAGTGATTAATTTCTTGACCAGGCACCCTTTCTAAAGCCAACCAATGACAAACAAACAAGAAATTTAAAACGCCTCATCCTAGTTCTCTTCCTAATTTTCAAACGTATAAAATAAGTTTTATAGAAAAAAATCTCGATATAATCATTATTTAGATTATTGACTTCTATTTTGGTGATAAGCTTTCAGCGAAATAAGTCAGTGGGCACCCATTAAAACCCCTTAAGTTAATATGATAAATTAACCAATATTACAATGAAGATATGTCATTAATGATGGGATGCTGCCTGCAATTACTTTGTTCGAGGTAAAAAAGCTTACTGAAAATTCTATCTTGCTGGAAATGATCAAGTACTACAAATGACAATCACTGTCCGGCACTAAACTAAATGAATGGTACCGGAAAACCATTCGAAACTTTGGGATATCTCAATTTCTCTAATTCAAAGCTCAAGAGGTCCAGTGAAGAGCAATTTAGATAATACTAGAAAATAAACGTTTATTCAACAGCTATGTTTACAACTTGAACCCGAGCCTGATACCCAAAACAGAACCTACCAAGGGAAAAAAACCACAACACACTAATAAAAATTGTTACCAAATACACCTGTCTAAAAACTAAGTTAAGCAACACATTTTTCACTGCCTATCTATAAACAGACTTGCCTGAACAATTGCAGCTGTCGCAGTTGCGGCGATAATGCTGCTTTCCTGTCCTGGCCTAGAAAAAACAATAAAACCACTTAATACAACAAGTCATAAAATAAAAAAGCTAACGTGAGACTGATGTCTATCAAACCTGCTTATTGTTTGTCTTCCTGCTGTTCTTTTGCATTAACTATAGAATTAAGAAAGATACCAACGATGAACTGTAATGTAGTTATAGATAAAACAGCTTTATAAAGTCAAGTTACAAGCATTTTTAAGCTGTTTTTCGACAGATACTTCTTTCAATCTTCCATCACAACAATGATCTGGTTAGGAACAAGTGGTGATAGCTCAGGTGATACTGCATGTTGCCACGATACGCATTGGTATGGGTTCCAATCCAGTTTGGTGCAAACATACTTTTCACTTTCCTACAATTCCAAATTCTCTCCATCTATATTACATTATTTTCACAAAACAAATGTACACCTTAAGTGTAGTAATATTTCAGTTCTTCATTAACCTACAAGAAACGCAACCACCTAAGGAATTACAGCAGGTAAGTATGGATGGGAAAAATAGAGGTTTTAATAAAAACGTCAACTTCCCTAATTGAATAATAAATGGCTTCATACAAGACAAAATTTTGTTAACACCTTGCTCGTTACACTCCAAGTAGCGGGTACCACATAATATTTTGTGGGGATTATGTCTCTTTCTTTTGCATGACAGAACCAGCGAAGTATCCAAAGGTGAAATACATCTTAAATAAATTAAAGGCCAAGTGGACCACGTAACTCGCTCGAAGATTTCCTGTCTCTTTGAGTCACATTACACATTTATAAGACCATGTCTTTTTTGACCAGAAAATTTGAAAATACGCACCATGGTAAGCTGCAGAAAAAAAAATCGTAATTCAAAGTAAGATAAGTTAATGTCCAAAATAAGGCTGCCGAATGTTAAATTGACATAACGAGTGCAAACAGAATTGATAGATGGAGTACTGTATTCATTTAACTCTACAAGGCTGAATGATTGGTCGGACGAAAGCCAGTGCGCTTTCATCCAGCCAGTCATTCCAGAATTTGATTGAAGAATGGACACAAGAAATAATATACTTATGGTTGTACACTAACCTGCTCTTTTAAGATTCCTGAACACATCTTGGAGCACCCAGTTTACTTTTTTAAGTTGCAGCAAAAATGAGAAAACCTGATAAAGGTAGAAGCAATCATTTCAAATGTTTTCATTGTGTTTCCACATTCAAAAAATGAAGCTGCTTTAATACAGATTAAATGTTAAAGAGGTATGCTTAACTTTTTATTTCTTCCAAATTATGGTTTTCATCACCCTCCTAATTTTATAACCGAAACTAGGTACAGTCTGTCACTTCTTGAAATAAGCTTGATTGGCAGCTTTCGGTCAAGTAAATTCCTAAATGGTGAGGTTATGATGTAGAACTTGGTGACTACTCCAGTTTTAGGTAAGGAAAGTAATAATTCTATTGTCAGCAGGTTATTGATTACGAAATTTGCTTAAATAAAAGTGCATGTCAGCTTTAACAATTGCATCAAGATATATATAGTACATTACGCTCCAAATTTTGTCTTCAGTTTTACGTTCATTTCCAACACAAAAAACTAATTAAACACGACATGAAAAAGGAAAAGAATGGTGAACGACAGCATATCATAACAGCGTCAGACTAAAACAGACTTCCTTTACTGTTACATAAAATAGTGTCAATTGAGTGAAGAACCAATACTTAATAGTAAAGCTCGGGGTAAAATAATACATCAATGGCCTTCCTGGTAACTTGCCTCAGTTCATAAGCATCTTCGCTGATGACAGTACCTTGTACTCTAGCATTGACCTTCGGACTGTGAGAAAATGGGGAGGACCATGGCTATATTTTTAATGCGCCTAAAAGGCAACTGATATCATTCAAAAGAAAGCCGAATCCTTATATTCCTCCAATATCCATTAAGCATCACTCTTATGTACACTATGGTGAGGTTACTTCTCCTCTTGAGGAATGGGGATTAATGAGAATACTTAGTTTGTCATTTTCTTCTGATCTTAGGGTTCTTATATGTAATCTATTGGTAAATCTGCTTCTAAAAAGGCTGGTTCTTTGTATCAGGTTAAAGAGTACCTTACGCCTGACGCCATTATGTGTCTGTATACGTCAACAATCCGTCCTTGCATGGAGTACTGATGTCACATCTGGACAGGAGCTCTCTCATCTCATTTTGATGTTTCTGACCGAGTTCTGAGACGTATCTGTAACTTGATAGGTCCGAATCTTGTTCCTGCTCTTTAACCTTTGTCTAATCAACAAAATGTGGCTTGTCTTAGTCTTTTGTGTAGGTATTATTATGGTAAGTGTCCTGATGAGGATTCCTCGCCGGTTTCTCTCAACATCTTTATTCTCATTCAGTTGTTGCTCCTCCTCATAATAAATCTTTGTATAAATGTAGTTTTGTGCCTCAGGAGATTGGGTTGTGGAACTCTTTGGCTTATGAGTGCTTTCTCGTATCCATTGGTTTGAGTGTTTTTAGCTCTAAGGCCAACTCCTATCTCTTGGCTTTATGGCTGGAATGTCTCAACCATAAAAAATCGAAATGTAACAGTTACCATACAATGACTGAGGTAACCACAAACTTTTTTGATGACAATCCTCATCGGCACCAACAAAATGCACAAAATAATCCAGATGATGGCCAAGTGAGCCGAATGCTTACTTAAAAGTCACAAGACCAGTCTTGTATAAAGGTTAAAGGAATCTGAGTAAAACCAGGTTAAAAGCAGATGTGTAAAGAAAAAAACAATAAGAAATAATCTTCAACACTTGATGTTAAAAGATTTTCTTGTTATGGTACTCAATATAACAACAAAATCCATTACTTTAAAACAGCTCTGTAATCACTTAAGCATTTTGTACACAATTAAATTACCTTATTGTACTTTGATATGCATGTCTCGGTAATAACGATATTGCATGGCCATGGGACCTGCAGAAAACAACACAATATAAGAAGAATGTTAAACATTCCACACAGGGGAGTCCTGTTGGGGAAACTGGGGATCGGATTAGTCTTCTGACTACCAACTGATTTATCATATTCGAAAAAACAACAATAATATCATTAATTGCAGCTTATAAAACTGACTACCTTGTCAGCTTGAAAGAAATGCTTAATGTAAAACCATACTGCTCACAGTGAAAATGTTTTTTCTATGCCAGCAGTTTCCCATTCTTTTCCAATGCCCAAGAAAAAAAATTCCCCTAATGGTTCAGATGTAAAACAAAAATATTTAAGAAGATATAAGTTGTTGTAATCAATTATACTAATAGTCTTACAGTTTTTATTAATTCTTATTTGCTTATTTCATAACCTTGTTTGCACCTGGCACTAGAAGTCACTTGTGTGGTGACGGTTACTTATTCTCATTTGATATTTTTTACTTCGCACTCTTTGATCCTTTTATGTGTTGCTTTCTTCCCTCTCCTAACCCTATCTCCGAAAATATAAACGACTCAGGAGTATACCACTAATAATAGTGAACGGAATTGGGCACAGTACGTCTAGGTATATGACTGAAGCTTGAACCTAAAACCTCTCGCATGGTAAGCTGTCGATTTAACCACTCGACTAATACTGGTTTAAATTAAAACGTATACAAAAGGCTACCACATATTCATACAATTTGGCCTTACCTTATACTTTAGTTCCAGGAAGTCTAATACCGAAATATCTAGAATGTATAGAAAGAATCAAATGGATTACTTAAACATATGGGAAGTAAAAAAGCCTTATACTTTGCTTTAAAATCTTAATTACTTTATATTTCTTGACAACAATGCGCAGAGGAAGATGAAAATTGCACAAACAAGGGTAAAATACATTAATTGAATCTGGACTGAATATCACAAAACGGGTTAGGATCATAATAGTACTAACAACTTATAGCAAATTTTCGTTAATAAAAGTTTTGTTTTAAGTCTAAATCTAAGGCTTCCATTAATAAAGACGAAATGTTATTGAAGTGACTGTAAAAAGCGAAAATCGAAAACCATCCTTTGAAATTATCTACGAATGCCGTGCTAAGATAATATTTTCGGAGAACAAATTTCTTAACTAAATCCTCTTTTATCATATTGACTAGAATATTTCGATTTTTAAAATGGTTGACTCTTAATTAACTGTGTAAATCTTGTCTTTAGTGTGTAACTCACCGGTGGTGCTAAAAATGTCAGGCAACCATTTCAATGAAAATGTCAGCTGTTTGGAAAATTCAACTTTTGTGGCGCACAACGACTGTGACAACGCTTTGTTGACGATCTGGTTCATTGAATAGCTCGTACAAAGTTGTTTGGGAAGGATTCCTGAAGCAACCTACAAAATAGTGGAGAAGAAAAATCACAACACCACGTCAACACAGAATAAAAACTCTTACAGTTATTTAGAAAATTTCGGGCATTGCTATAAATTTCTCTATTCAGTTAAACAAATATATATATGAATAATTGTGGAGTTAACCATATAGTGTGCTTAATATTTCCACAGCGAATATATTTTTCGTTTAAAACAAAACAAATAGGCAAAATTTAGCAGCAACCTAAAGTTTCATGTTTCTTCAACAATTATTGCACTCCTCATAACTGCAACAAAAGATTTAAATACAGATAAATTATATTACACAATACTGATCAATACCCAAATGGGATTAGAGCCTAAATATACAGTTATTTATGTTGCCGATTACATATTTGTTCTAATAGTGGCATTTATTTATTAATTTGTTCCTTCTGTTTAGCGATTCCTCCGAGTCTTTCATTACAATAAAAACTTTTCCGATAAAGACAGATCGCAGCGTCTTCAAGCACATTTGCATGTTGCTGTAGCTTATAGCTAAAGGGCATTTTATGTAGAAAATTTTGTCTTTATCTTTCAATTTCCAGATGGTTTTTGGAAGTTCAGAATTGTTTCTGTATTTCAAATGGCAGAAGGTGTTGGTGTGGTTGTTGTATTTGAATTCACCCTCCGATGTTTTGTAGTATACCATTTTGTTGTTGTCAGTAGTGACTTTTGCCTTATAATTGTAGTTAAACATTAGTCATTAAGCGGGCAATTGACTTTTTCTCCGCAATTACAAGGCTTCGCTCGGTTGGTTTGGTAGTTGCTTAAAATCTTGTTGTCGCATTGTTTGACAATATTAGTCATATTTGGTGTACATGAACAGCTGATTTTCAGGGTGTTGCGATTAAATATTTTTGTAGTCTGTTGGTGGTGAGGACATGGCTTTTAATTGAATTAAAAAACATCTCTCCGAGGTTTCATTTCACAAAACTTTTAAATGGTGGGTGAAACCAAATAAGCTCAATTAATCGTCTTCTTTTACTTTGATGTTTGGTATTCTCTTCATATTTTGAGTTGTTGTTAAATCCGCCATCAGCCAAAGACTTTATATAAATCTTTATAACCTTATTAAATTAATTCTCGTCAAAAGGCAATTCGGACACGCGTTTCTTTATCATTCTTGATAACTGCATTTTGATCTTGGACGGGTGTTTGAAACTAGCATTAATATATTTGGTGGTATCGTTTGCTTTTCTGTAAGGAAAGTATTTTCCGGTTTCAAAATTAAATGTTAATAATATCCTTTCTCAACTGATTTAATTTTGGACGAGTAGCGTTATGAATTACTGAAAGTCCAATATCACTATGGACGTCAATTTGGTCTCTCTCAATGACAGTATTTAGTTTATTCAACAAGTAGAGGCCCACCAATTCACAGATGTCATCACCATCGTATGATCCCAAGGTGACACCATACTTTGGGTACCTTTTATCGTCCGATGTCACCTTGGATAAATAGCAATGATTTTCTGGCGAGCTTGATAATTTCTGTTGCTTCACCCAAAATTATGATTGTTTTTGCGAAAATAATTCCACGCTCTAATACGGGATCGGTAATCGATCAAAAAATTGTGTCACACCAAATTTAATAAATTTTGCTTTACTTTCGTAAGGGATAGCTTTAAACCAAACTGTAATAGTCATTGCTTTGCACCCGTACTCTTCCGTACATATGAATTCGTCAATTTGTTTGTATTTGAATTGTCACGATATTTTTTTGTTACAGTTACTATTTCTGATTTTGTATGGTTGATAAGTCTGCACGTCAGTTTATTTTGTAAAGTTTTCCTTGCGATCTTTCAGGCTAATGCAGGCTGATTGATCGGCATAGCATTCCATTTCATTTTCCAGATGAATATTCTTTGCAAGTCGCTTATAATAGGGTTAATAGAATAATAGGGATACATATTTCATATATATAAGTATCAACCAGACATGACGCTAACGGTATAAAATAAATAAATTAAAACCAAAACTATACAAATACAATAATAGGGCTATATCTTTTGTGTTTTGAAATCCTATATGTCAGTTTAGGTAAGATAAAGGGTATCAATCAATCAATCAATCAATCAATCACTTAATGAATTAATGAAACAGAAAACTTATGGTAAAAATAGCAAACACGACTGAACTTAAACTAGAAAAGATGACCAGAACAACGGAAAATATGTCACAGTATAATATCGGAGGAGAATATTAGTCAATATTCATTTAATCTCCTATAGTGTATTTGGTGTATTAAAAAATAATAAAGAAAAGACTAAGCAGCTGAAAAACACCGCCAGCAACAATTGGGTGAAAAATTAAAGCCAGCAGTGAAACAAGCATGCACCAAATATGAATAGCTCTACCTTTTCAAAAAGCTCATTGCATAGAGCAAATCCGAATTCTCCATCTTCCAAAAGCAAGAATTTGCGAAATGCTTCAAAATGAGACTTTATTTCCAGCTCTTCCATAAAATAGTCAACAACTGCACGGTTTACAAGGGTAATCCTATACATCAACAATAGACAATTAAAATTATACCCAAATTCCACTGGTAACCTAAATACACATTATAATGCAAACCTAACTTCTTCGAACTGTGAATACATGGCCACTGTCCCTTTAAGTCCCTATATTGCAGCCTTCGCGGCCCTATCAAGATCAACTATTTTTCTTATTAAGTAATCCTATTTCAAGGGAGGCCCAAGCACTTAAAATATAGTATTAGGTGTGGCTTTCGGTAAATGAACAAAATAAGATGACGAAAATCAATTGGTTTGGTGGTTGTGCCATACTTGTGAGTGACCATGTACTTTATAAAGCCATTGAACTTCCCATCACAACATCCTTATGTATGTAGGTTCTTGATTTCACTCAAAGGCGTCAACGATATCTTTACAACTTAACGTTTTTACAAATTGTCTGAAAAACAAAAAGTTCAAGTTAAGTAGGGGCACAAAGCAAAGACTGCGCCTCCATCAAAAGACTTAAACTATAAAGGCTTTAGTTGAAGTCGAAACCATTACCCTTTTTATGAAGTAATCTATGCTTGTTGTTTTCAAAAGTATACACATTGCCACTCATCAGGCCCAAGATATTAGAATAACACAATGGCATGTATTATGCTTCTATTATTCAGAAATGTGGATAGAAACCAGTAAATGAACTCATAGTCTATTAATATTAACGAATTATCGAATTATATTCCAAGAGTCACAGTTTGCGAATTATAAGTTTCCGCTCTCAAGTAAGTAATTGCATCTAGTTCATACGTAAACGTCGCAGAAAATGCGCGGTTATAGTTTATCATGGCCCTCTTTGCCAATGAACATTACAAAGTAAGCAATGTTAAATCTTAACGATTAATTCAACATCCGAAAGAACATTAAACAGAGAAAAACGGTATAAAAAAGATACTCCACACCTTCGAATAAAACTCCCAAATAATTACTACCCAGTAAGGTAAAAAACCGTCAATAAGTGACTCCGAAAATCAACCGTTATCTTGTCATATGCTCTTTAATTTTTATTTTTTAAATTTTATTTTTTATCTTACCATAAAAATAATAATTGTACCAAGGCAACGATTGCAGCTCTTTGGTTTTAAAAGCACAGGTCTTTCAAGTTAGCATTACAACTTCTGCCAGAAAGAGAGATTAAGCAATAACCTTATATAGAATTGTTCTCTACTGTCAAAACAAATGAGATATAAAAGACACTGTTTCGTCATTTGAAAATGTACATATGGTACGTTCTGCAGCTCTCTACAGGGGTACGAAACAAACCTGCGAGGTCAGAAATAACTCAAAAATGTATCTTACAAAGCTTCTTGACCTTAGGAAAACTATGGTGAAGCCTTAGGTAGTTATGTGTAACTTACTGTGCTCTGATAGGAATTGTCAAAGATCGCTCAATTATTATTTCCAGAGGTAGATTCTGTACAGCATCCACTGCCTTATCGCTGGCCCTTACTTTCTCTATTCCAACGGTACCTTTAATATAATTATTGTAAAGGTCTGGTTGAGGTTCGTAATCTGCGAGGCAGAGATAAAAAAGTTTAATACAGTGATGGGTACATATATGGTATGTTCAATTAAATATCTAGACACTTTTGTAGGCGATAGCTGTTGATTTGAATGAAGGTAAAACGATACGGATTTGGGAATCAGTCATGTAAAATTGTAATGAATCACTTTCTATAATATCATTCCATACAACATAAAATTAAATTAATCAATATCAAATTAAAAACCAAAGCGATTTATTGGTCAGGCTTTTTTCCAGCCCATTCCAAGGGAATTGAGACCTTGTTTTGTGTGGAATTGATTTTTACTTGCAAAAACAGGTAATTACTTATTGTTTGCTTTCTCAACCTCACCAGGAACAATCTCGATTTTGAACGATATCAATTGTAGCAATCCATTGAAGAGGCCTTTCATTCAATCATCGTTACGATTAAGAGCAACAAGACTGTATAAAAGTGATAAAATATGATGTCTCTTTGGTGAGGTATAAAATCCAGCAAGGTAAGTTATTTATGAGGGCAATATATTCCGCCTAAAATCTTAAAAAAGCTTATATATAGGGAGTAAAATATCTACAATGGGTTAAAATTAATATCTGAAAAAACGTTTACAGAAGCACCGTAAACGTTAGTTCAATTCATAAAGGAACAAGCGGTGAAATTAAGGCTTTTGTGACAACCATCTTCATATACCAATCAGAAATCAACATCTACGCTACCCAGAATCAGTTTTAAACGGCAATGATATAAATATCTATGTATTTTTTTTAATGTAAAGAAACCAGAAAATCCGATTCATTTGTAAAATGAGCGTTATTTAGTGTTATCAATGACTATCATTTTGCCTCAAGTAATTGTGAATGTATATTTACGTAATAATAAATACATCAAGTAGAGCGACAAGATAGTCGTTATAATCCAACCAATTGATTTAAAAAAAGCAAGATTAAATCCTTTTGAGTAAAATTTGGTTTTCCACTGTCAATATACAATCTCTGTAGGATTCTCATCTCTCGCCAGATTGTCTACGTAGGGCTGAAAGAGGCATTTCTGTTAAATATGATCAAATAAGTGAAATAAATAAAATGATAAATAATAATAATTATTATAATGAATAACCAAATGCCGGGTATATAATACGCATCAGTGGTACTTCTAACAGAGGCCTACTTCCACAGTCGGCATATATCAATAGCAAAGCAACTAACAATGAATAATTCCATCCTGTGTATATATTAGGAATAAATGAATAAATAAGGGGGGGGGGGTGTGCTCTGTGGTATCCTACGTAATATTCTGGACCAAACAAAGCAATATTTCCGCAGGCATTTTGATTTATATATCTACACTGTTGGCACTAACTGTTATTTTCAGAAGCATCTTATCCAAGTGATTTAATCAACAGAAAGGCCTGTACCTACCTAGTTCCAAATAACTATCCCTTAAAGGGGCCACAGCATGATCCATCCAAATCTCATCTGATGTGAACGGTCGGCTTTCTACATCAGTCATTAATTTTTCTACCAAAAGCAAAAAAATATATATAATTAATGAAAAAAAGTAACTACAAAAGCCAATTAAAGCAAAACTTAGTGATGTGCACAATTTTTAAGGATAGAATGTACCGAAAAATTATTCTTGAGGTGCTAGCTTCCTTCTTGAATTAGAATTAATAAAGTACCCAATACCGCGATTTTTCTTAGAGAACTGAATTTGTAGCAGGAGTTTAGCAACCACATAACGGGGACAAAGTGAACTGATGTATACCCGGATATTATACCAATTTACCTTACCTGGTTGATATATGAGTCTGCCGCAGTCCTGATAAACTATACACTTTCATATGTTTCATTTAGAAATACAGTCGACTCTATCTCGAACAAATTCATCAGTCCCTTCAGAATCTAGAAAATTCTGAACTTTATGGACTAAGAGGAAGCCATAGTCGTAAGACCTTTACTATGTCTTGAGTCGCAAGCTTTTTCTGAGCTACGTTTCGAGAGATACTTCTCCCATCTTCAGGCTGGAGACAGAGGCCACTGTAAGTAAAAACACCTTGAAAACCTTCTATTTACAAATTTTTCTCTCACGTCCACGGCTAGAAATTCTCATAGCAGTTAATATTTAGGTCTGTACGAAATAAACAGCATACGAACGACATTAAGTACAGACCGAAATATTCTTGAGGAATTTACTGGTTTTGATTTTACGTTACCCTTTGTTATTTGTAGAGACCTGTTAATGCCATATCACCTATTATGGTTTGTCCATGCTGAAGACAATGTTTGTAAACAACGAGCCTCTGCGAGGGGTAATTTACTAATATATAAGAAGAAGCAATGCAACAATAATTCTAGAAATTCTACCTTGTCATCTTCTATCATATTCTCTCTCTCTCTCTCTCTCTCTCTCTCTCTCTCTCTCTCTCTCTCTCTCTCTCTCCCTTCTCCC
>RDPX01000001.1:7943388-7993210 GCA_003991215.1 Morbakka virulenta | reverse complement strand
CTCTCTCTCTCTCTCTCTCTCTCTCTCTCTCTCTCTCTTCCCCATGGTGCCAATTTGAAACAAGCTTAGGCAAGCCACTATTGCATTGGCATGTGCCGTCATTGTTCTAGGTCTTAGACACCATCCCATAGACCTCTGCTGGTTTTGGAATAATGTTGAAACATTACAATTACTGCAACTGTAAAAACTGAAGTTTACAATCTTCCTTATTTAAATCAGAAACGAATTAAAAAGGCGTGGTTAAAGACCCAAATCCAAAAAGATGACTTCATTGCTAAGAAAAATCACCAGTAGATAAAACCAAATGCAATGATGTAGTTTATAATAAGGTTAAATACAAACATGGGAAGAATGTGTAAAAATATAGGAGTACGCTTACTTTCTTTAACATGTGGATATAAAAGAGCTTTTATCTTTGATTCGGGTTCCAAATTCTTCCTTTTGAACCCAATAAAATCCACTGTATTTCCTTTTATACTGTCATCCGAACAAAGTATTGACTTCATTGAGCCTTGATCACCAAATGGCTTTCTCCGTTCGAAGCTCTCCACTATCGTACTTTTTCTTGCTACCTCTGCTGAGATAAAATCAATATTTTGTGATGATTGGGGAAACAACAATTCCTTAGCTTTGTCTCCTTCTCCTTGTGGGGTGGACATAAATCTTGAACAGGTCCCATGGGTCTCTGGGAAACAAAAATCCACTGTATTGCCTTGACTTTTGCCGCCAGCAATAAGTACAGATTTCGGTACATCATGATCACCGTAGGGTTCACTTTGTTTAAAACTTTCCGTGCCAGTATTTTTCACTTTAATATATCCTGATGACTCTGGATACAATAATGACTTAGCCTCGTCTCCTTCTGACTCTGGAGTTGAGCTAAATCTAGAACACTCTATCTGCGATCTTAAAGGCTCAATACCATATGTCGCCTGTGAAGAAGTACTGGTGGGCTTGTAAGCATCTGGGTAAATTAAATCTTTAATGTCTTTTTCATTACTGGTTACAGACTTACTAAACTGATGGGCTTCATGGTGTGTTGTGGCTTCGGTAGTGACGTTTTCAGTGCTGGAGCCAGGATAAAGTAATGCTTTTGCTACAGATTCGTCGTTACGACGGACAAATGTCTGCGGAATGTTATCTTCAGTTACTGATAAAGTCTGAGTATCCGATTCATACGGATCATCATGTTTACCTGCCTTGGTACTGTTTTCACCAACTTCACTTGGGTTCAAATCTACGGCAAAGTCTTCAATCAAAGTTTCCAAAATCCCCTGTCCCGGCTTTACTGTCTCTTGAGGTGCCGTTGGGTCGCTGTATTTTTCTACTTTTTCGGTGGTTTTAGGTAAAAAGTCACTAACAATTGTTTCCATATCACGTTTTTCTCCTTCAACAAGTATGCCGTCTGTATCATCAGGAAGGGGCGTATCATTACTTCGACTTTGGAAGCCACCAAAAAAAATCTCTCGCTTTGCCATTAACTCTCTTCTTCTTATCTTCCAGTCAGCTGCTAGTTTTCTCGAAACAGCTTTCCTTTCAAGTACCTCTGCCAGTTTTTCCTCTTCCGCCTTTTCTTCAGCTTCTAGAGCTTTCGCGTCTTCTTTAAGAAACTCAAGACGCTTTCCTCTAAGTTCAAATCGAGCTATCATCCACAGTGCCTTTTTCTCTCTTTTTTCTGCTTCATAAGATAATTTTGCATAATAGGCAATTAATTCTTCCCTGAAATTAAGAAAGGAACAGGACCTTCATCAGTTCTTAAAAAAAACCCAATAAAGGGTAACCAATAAAAACAAGTATGAACTGTATTACAATGCAACTGGAATTTTTCAGTGAGTCTGAAAATGTTACATGTTTTTGAAAACTACAGGATCAAAAGGAAACCTGGCCAGTGTTTTTCCGTAAAACAGTAATCTCATTCCAAATAAAAAAGTATGAATTTATATCTATATCTATATCTATCTACCTATCTATCTACACACACACACACACACACATATATATATATATATATATATATATATATATATATATATATATATATATTTGTGTAATATTGTGTATTCGTATCAAAAAGTGCTCAATGCACATAGCAGAGCAATATAAGATATTTCGATCATCACGCCTGATGATCGAAATATCGTGAAACTATTAGTTGCAATCACAGTTCTTATTTTTCGTGTTTTATCTTATCTTATATATACATACGTATAGGCTTACAAATTGATATACATACCTACACAATATAGCGAGGTATGCAAAGCCGATTTTTAGCCATGACTATTTACATTATGCATGCATATGTCGTATAAGTACCTATCTATAAAAATGGATTCATATGAATCCATCTCTGTATGAACTGTGTATTTTTATGGCTAAGAAGCATACATGGTATAATGCAGTAGGTGTGTGGAACTGTGATGAAAAAGACAGAACAGAAAGAGGTTGGGCAAAGAGACAACGTTGACATTTGACCTGAGAACATTCAAGTCATATGATTGTGGAAAACACTCAAAAGCCAAAGAGTTTTACAAATTACTAAATAAAACAATATTTAACGTACTTGCCGCTCAGAAGGAAAACGGATGAAATCACATCTCACCCTTCGTAAGGCATTTCTCGCATAATGAATGTTGTATCTTTGTACACACTCATACATGCATTGGTCTATAAACATATACAAAAATATAAGTTATTTTTTTCATTTAATGTCTCCACATGTTTTGCACTCTGTCAATGTAATCTTAAGCTTGATGGGATTTAACTCTGGTTCGTCGGGATTCTGACACTCATCTCCATAGGTTGGCCGTTCATCCTAATATACATTTTCCATTAGTCATGGTGTCTGGTATTGTATAAATGTTGTCTTTGGTTTCTGTACCCCTTCTCCAAGCAACTTGTTACCTGATTTTCTTAGAAGACATGTTCCTCTCACTCATGTTCTGTTATCGAGGTTGCATATAGTGGTAGTGACATGGGCTTACAGACCTATAGATCCGTTTTTGTTTTATTACGATTTCATCATTACCGTAGAAGTTGTTTACATGATTCTCGTCCGGCTGCATAAATGCACAAATGCTGTATTGAACTGTGAAAGGTCTGGTGCACCTTAACTTCTTGATTGACAGTGTCAAGGTGCTCTACGTCTTTTGTAGAAAAATATAATCTCTTTGTTCTCTTGTATGCTGCTAACTAGTTGATTCAAGTGCATATTTCCCTCACTTTACTTCTCGCATAGATCAGCTTCTTGATTCTGTAATCATATCTGCAAAACTATTTGCTACGATGATTTCAAGACTTGATCAGTATAAAGAATCTGGTCCTGACAACATGACTAAAGTTGCCATAAAGCTATGTGTTCTTCTTCGCTCATTGCGTTACTCAATCATTGTCTTGCTAAGTATTGTTTCCCATTTACCTTTAAAGAATCTAATGTTATTCCAATTTCTGGGAACTACTGAGGCCTTCTGATTCAACAAATATCGTCTTTTTACTCACTGAACTGCTCATAAACAACAGAGTGACTGAGATTTTTGTAAATTTTTCTTTCTTTATTTATGTTTAATAAGGCCTTTGCGGCTCAAGTATTCCCGTTTACCTCCTGGCCATTATCACAGATTGTACATACTAAATTATGTTTAAGTTTGAGAAGAGTCGTCCTTGAGGTCGTCAAATACCACAGTCCTTTGACAGGGGACATTATGCTGGTTATCTCGATAACCTCTTTTTTTTCTTCTTTTTTTTTTTATAGTTTTAACGTCATTTTCCCCCAGTAACTGGGGCTCAGACGGTGCCCTTCACAGGGACTTTGATTTGGCAGTGAGGAATTTCTTGGCCGGATGCCCTTCCTGACGCCCACCGATGGCTTTTTCTTTTCGCACACTTCCAAATTCTCCTCGCCCGCTCGGGGCATCCACCCCGCAACTCTTGGTTACTGTGCCGTCNTGGGGCTCAGACGGTGCCCTTCACAGGGACTTTGATTTGGCAGTGAGGAATTTCTTGGCCGGATGCCCTTCCTGACGCCAACCGATGGCTTTTTCTTTTCGCAAAGTTCCAAATTCTCCTCGACAGCTCGGGGAATCGAACCCGGAACTCTTGGTTACTGTGCAGTGCACTAACCATTAAGCCACGGCTCCTAAGGTTTTAGCAAAATGATCTCTGTTGTGTGCATGTAGTTTTGGAAAGCGTTACTTCAAAATATCCTACCAATACCGATGTTCCTGAAGGCTCTATTTTCAGTAAAATAATTGTTTCTCTACAATAATTATCTTCCTAGCAATGGTTTGTAATAATCAACGTATGTGGTTATTATATCACACTCTATTATGGTTTTGCTGGCAATCCCTCCTCCTTGGAACAACTGAAATTTGTTTCTTATCTTGGGGAGGACCTCAAGAGTCCTGAGGCAAGAGGTGAAAAGTGACTGGTAATTTTAAACGCCGAGAACAGCAAACTTTTGTCTTCAAGCAGGTATTGCAGCCCCAATTTTCCCTCCATTTACTGGAATCGCGGACCTGTGGTATGATGCGGTGAAGCAGACTAACTGCCCAAAGGTCTTCTTTAAAATTACGTGATCTGACTTTCTCACCCATTCTTTCTTGGTATCGTTACATACAAATGATGCATCTGTATGTTTTCTGTAAGATCCGGTCAACGCACGGGTAAAATAACTACCTCATACCCAAGATCGTTTTTGGGAAAATCAGTTGGAGTTCTTCTCTGGGAGCAAAGGCCAGTCTCTAATTTGACTTGTAGTCAACCCCACTCCCACCAAATACATTTGCGTCAACTCTGTAGCCTTTGCTATATCGCATGATAACCAACCAGTCCTTGCCTTTTCTATCAATTTTACCACAAGACGTACTCTGTGCACTTTCTACTTTGTTTCTAGATCGTATTGTGACATCTTGTTCAATTTGGGATCCAAAGTACCCTTGTTCTAATGCTGAGTGGATTCACACCTTGTCTTGCAGCATATATTATATATATATATATATATATATATATATATATATATATATATATATATATATATATATATATATATATGTATATCGGATTGTAAATTATGTTACAACAGAAACAACAGAAGCACGATCATGCTTATTAATGTAAATTACAAAATATAATACGGTATGAATAAATGTAAAAACCTTGCTCTTATCATTCTTTCATCATTCTCTTGGTCCACCTTTTCAGCATCTGATAAAATTTTGAGATCCTCTTCTTTTTCTTTTTGTTGATTTGCACGTCTGGCCTAAAAAACGGACAGAAGTTAACTCAGCTTCATCAAAAAGGTAGTAAGAAGGGTAATTCTTTCAACACGGGCACTTTAAACTTGAAAATCCAGAAAGGATTCAGTTTTTTTGATGAGATAATGTAACGTGGGTTCGGGATGAAAAAAACGTTCTGTACTGTAGGGAATAAAACTTAAGGTTTCAGGCGTTCATAATTGTTATCAGCTGGAAGTGTTGTGATATGGGGAAAAGATTGTACACTCAGAAATAACTCAAACAAAACTTTAAAATTATTTTTATACTCTTTTTTTAAGATTAAAGTTGCGAGCACAAGGAATCCAGAAAATGTTATCAATGGTGCTGCGAAATTAGTAACCTGAATAAATACTCTACACAGCAAATGAAAAAGCCTTTGCGTTAAATGAATTTGGAAAATTAACAATATAATGGTAAAAGGAATTCTACCATTCTTCTGACGCTGCTCAAACCCAGTTTGACAAGAAAACTTGGGGAAATGCTTTTCATAACTAATATGGGGGGTCAACATACCAAGGCGAATCGTTTTCCAGTACTACTCACTTTGAAAAATCAGATATTTTATCAAGATTGAATTAATCAACAACTGCGAATTCGACAGAGTGTACCCATTCTCTTTACTGCTAAAGTTTAAACGCAGACATTTTTGTTACCTTTTAGAATCCAAAATATTTCTCTTTCTCCACAAAATTTAATAAAAGGCTCACACAAACACACATATGTCTTGCACTTATGAGGCCTAAGGGCTTTGACCAGAAAAATAAGTGTACAGCAAGCATAGAAATCGTCCAAAGTGAGATTCGACCTCACACTTACAAAAGGTCCGGCTTTTTCCAAAGTTTTCTCCGGTTTTCTTCAGTCCACATCTATAAAGCTATTGAAACTTTCTCGATTAGCATATTTCGTTAATTGACCTTCTCGTATTGTTCTATTTTAGAAACTACTAACTACAGATAAGCCATTGTATCATGGTCAGGGCTAAGACACCAATTGGTTTACAGCAGAAACGTCAATAAAAAAGTTATATTGTCTCGTAAATAATTTTTTACATTTTTGGTATAAAAGCCTTCCAGGAACACAGTTGTCCAATAAAAGGTTAATACGAATTGTAGAGTAATGACAGACCTGGCGTTGTTGTTTTGGTAATAACGCACCGAACCAACTAACTGTACAATTGTGTCTTAGTTTGTTCCACTCTCTCAGTTCTTCTTTGGCTGGAAATTCACAAACCATTTTCCCAAAGTCATAAACACATCTGTCTGATGTTTTTTTATATCAGAACTGCTACAAAAGTTTGCTTTAGAAAAGTAGGACTAAAGATAGAATGAGTATATACAGACGAGTGAGAGGTAGAGCGAGAAAAAAAGGAAAAAGAGAAAGAGTGAGAGAGAGTGTGTGTGTGTGCGAGAGGGGGAGAGAGAGGGGAGGAGAGAGAGAGGGAGAGAGACGGGGAGAGAGAGAGGGAGAGAGAGGGGGAGAGAGAGAGAGAGAGAGAGAGGGAGAGACGGGGAGAGTGAGAGAGAGACAGAGGAGGGAGAGAGTGTGCATAATGGGAGTTGCAAACTGTATGCGCAATAGGAAATACACAACGAACATAAATGGCATCTCTACCTCTATGGCCTTTTCCATTTCATTTTTCAACATTTTAAGTTCTTGGCGTTTCCTTTCTGTTATTGCATCCTTCACTTTTGCTTCCATTTCTGAAAAAAGTATAAATATACCGTCTATTTCAACATCTTGGTTATAAACTATTTTAAGGGATTCCTTTTAAGGTCTAATTAGCAAATGACCTGGGTAACAATAACAGAAATCCCTAAATTAGAATACCATCAGAAATACTTTTTATATTAAAAACAATCTTATTCACATTAAATAAATAGTTAACATTAATAACGAGAACATAAAGTTTAGTTTTGGCTATCAAAAACTAAGTCTCTCCAAAGAACTACATTCGGGCTTAAACTTCTGATGAACTCGGGCCGGTCAAAATTTTGAGCTACTAAACGGTTTTCTTTCTACTTTTAGCATGGTAGAATAAAATGTTCTTAGCAGTAGCTACCTAGAATCCCCCTGGTAAACGCAACTATGGCTCAAAATATTGCGATATTAGTCATGATAACTTTATTTGAAATAAAATTCTTGGCATCTCAAAGCCTCATTAGCTACACATACAATATTTTTGCGCTCTTTCGCAGTCTCTATAATTACTTTTCAGTTTCATTCTTTTGTATTTCATTATTGAATTATATCGTCATGTTTTCAAGCAAAAGTACCCGACTGCCCCAACTGCGGAAAACTCCCATTTTTAGCTACAATTTATAGGTGGTCAACATATTTAGTGACAGGTATGATTTCTTCACCGAAGCTTATTATTGACTTGGGTACAATGTCAAAAAGTGTCGAAAAATTTATACTCTTCCAAATTAAGTAATTCTATCTTTGAAATATTTACAATTAATGTTTTTCCAATCTTTTGTAGCATACCAAAAAAAATTATGTAGCTCCATACAGTAGCATATCACATAGTCTTTTAACTGTATAAAGGTATACAATACATGGATTCTGTTTTACAGCAAAGAAGGGCTGTTTCCAGTTACCAAATGTTTCTTGGTTCTAATGAACCATATATGGCACAAAAGTAAAAATTTTAATTCTCCTGATCTCTATTTAGCTTTAGCCATAGTGGTTAGTTATCTAACATGATTTCATTATAGTTTATAATTTAGTATTTTCACGCGATTCTTTGTATTTCTTGGTATTTCGGTTTATCTAAAGCGGGGTGTATGGGGAGCTCAGGAGGAGCACCATCCAGTGGCAACCAGCAGCCGCATGCTATTCGTAGGATGGATGGACGGACCCACTGGTCTCCAAATGACCCCCAACTCTCACCGATGGCTCCAAGTAGTTGCTTGTGCACAACAGCGGGCGAAGCTCGGTGAGGGTAGGCATTGCCATTTGCAGTGCTGACAGAGGTTGCATTACCTCCCAGTGCACGAAGATGCCATGGCAGGGGCATCGGATGCGGAGATGAGCGGAGGAATGCGTGGTAGCATCAACGGTTATCTCTTAGCACAGGCAAGAGCAATTACTCGGTCCAACCAAGGAATGGTCTGACCACTGCCAGAGTCCACTTACTCCTAAAACAGGTGTTTCTGTCAGGCCCAGCCAGCCGAGTGTAAAACCTCTGACTAATAAAGAATGATGAATCTCGACCGGTCTAATTCAAATGAAGCTAGGGAGTCCCCCTTAAGCGACGCGCAACTTTACCCCCCGGAAGGTGTGAGAAGTAAGCAAGAGGTATCACAGAACGTCCGACTGCGGTTAAAGAAGTTAGGGCATATTTCGAAGATGAGGATTGCGGCATGGAATGTGGGTTCGATGACTGAAAAAGGAAGAGAGTTAGTGGAAGTGATGAAAGCAAGAAAGGTTGACATATTGTGAGTGCAGGACGTTAAGTGGAAAGGAGGCAGATCGAAGGAACTGGGAGAAGGATATAAGATCATATATAATGGAACTGAGAAAAGGAGAAACGGGGTTAGCTTATCCTGAGTGGAGAACAGAAGGAAAACGTGGTTCAGGTCAATCGGGTCAGTGGCAGGGTGATGAGCATAAAGATTGCAACTGAGGATGGGCTCCTGAACGTGGTAACTGCATATGCTCCACAAGTTGGCTGTGGTGATGACGAAAAGGATGAGTTTTTCAGAGAGCAGGACGATGTTATGAGACAGATACCACCAACAGAGAAAGTTGTCATTGGGGCGGACTTAAGTGGACATGTTGGGAAGGATAGTCATGGGTTTGAAGGTTGTCATGGAGGAAAAGGTTTTGGGAACAGAAATGAAGAAGGGGTACGAATCTTAAGTATGGCGAAAGCATTAAACATGGTTATTGCAAACACGTGGTTTGAAAAAAGGGAAGAGCATAAGGTGATGTGTAAGGGTGGAGGCAATAAAAGTCATAGACTATTTGCTGGTCCAAAAAACAGATAAACGAAGGATCATAGACTGCAAGGTAATTCCAGGAGAAGCTGTTGTGTCACAACATAGACTTCTAATAATGGATCTAAGGTGGACGAGGAAAAGAAAACGCCGGAGGAGAAGGAAAACGCAGATTAAGACCTGGACGTTAACGGATGAACAAATAGCAGCAACTTTCAAAAGGGCAGTGAGCACGAAGAAAAGATCAGCCACTGGTGAGGGCAATGCAAACCAAGAGTGGGAGCGGATGAAAGGTATTATCATAGAAGAGGCTAAGCAGGCATGTGGGAAGAAGGCAGCTTCCAAGCTAACTGGAAGAGACTCATGGTGGTGGAACGATGAGGTACAAGAGGCTGTCAGAAACAAGTGGAAAGCATTCAGACAGTTGACAGATGATGAAAGTGATGTGGCCCTGGAAAGGTAGAGGGAGTGCAAAAGAATGGCACAGAAGGCTGTGGCAAAGGCAAAGGAAGAAAGCTGCAAGAAATTGCAAGAGGAATTGGAGAGCAAGGAGGGGCAACAGAAAGTGTTCAGAATAGCCAAAGCGCGGGAAAGATCTCGAAAGGATATGGGAGATTCCACCATTGTGAAGGACGAAGATGGAAATATGTTGACGGGGTATTTGGAAATCAAGCACAGGTGGGTGGACTATTTCAAGCATTTATTGAACACGGAGAATGCGGGGGAGAAGCTGGAGGCAGTGGAAGCAGTTGAAGGTCCAGTGGAAGAAATCACTGTAGAGGAGGTGCAGGCAGCACTGGGGAAAATGAAGAAGGGAAAAGCACCGGGACCATCCGAGGTTATGAGCGACATAATCGGAGCCATAAGAGGAAGGAACCATGTGGCTAACGGAAATCACCAGGACAGTTTGGGATGAAGAGGAAATACCAGAAGACTGGCACAAGAGTATTTTGGTGCCAATCTACAAGCAGAAAGGAAGCATTATGCAGTGCGGCAATTATCCAAGGACCAAGCTACTAGAGCATGGGATGAAGATGTATGAAAGAGTGTTGGATAGAAGGCTAAGGGATTTGATTGAGATAGATAACATGCAGTTTGGTTTTATGCCATATAAAAGTACAACAGATGCCAGTTTCATTCTACGGCAAAAACAAGAAAAGAAGCTGGAAGGTAATCAAAGGATGTTCATGCCCTTTGTGGACTTAGAAAAGGCATATGACCGGATCCCAAGAGAAGCTGTATTCTGGTGTCTACGGAAGAGGGGAATACCAGAAAAGATTGTTAGAGTGGTGCAAAGCTTGTAGAATCGAAGCAAGACTACTAACAGAACTTCTCTGTGCAGATGATCTCGCGATCACAGCGGAGAGTGAAGCTGACCTGCAAAGAAAACTAGTACAATGGCAGAGACCGTTGGAAAGGAATGGACTGAAAGTAAATGCAAAGAAGATAGAAACATTAGTGACCAGCGAAGATAGAGGAGAGGAGTGCCACATGGTAGATACACAAAGGGGGCGCGATAAATCAGGTAGATCAGTTCTGCTACCTTGGTTCAACCGTTGAGGAACGAGGAGGGTGTAGTGAGGAGATCAGGAAAAGAATCAAGAGAGCGTGGATGAAGTTGGGGGAAACAAGTGGAATGGTGTGTGACAAGGGGATGCCAGTTAATTTGAAAGTGAATATATATAAGTGTGTGATCAGACCAGTGCTGTTGTACCGACTAGAGGTATGGGATTGAGAAGAGTGGAAGAAAGGGCACTAATGTCGACTGAGATAAGGATGTTAAGATGGACGATAGGTCTGTCTCTGCGGGAGCACCGAACTCACGAGGATGTTCGAAACTTCAAGAAGGTTACCAGTATACGAGAGAAGGCAAGAAAAGCAAGGTTGCGTTGGTATGGTCATGTCATGAAAATGGGAGAAGAGATGGGGGTAAAGAAGACATTCGACAGCAAGGTAGAAGGCAAGAGGGGCAGGGGAAGGCAGAGGCTAAGGTGGAACGATGTTATCAAGAAAGATACGGAGGAAGTTCGGGCCACAAAGGAGGATGTCAAGGGCAGGCGAAAGTGGAGAAGACTGTGTCGAGCGGCCGACCCGACCTGACCCGTTGGAAAAGGCCGAAAGGAGGAGGAGAAGAAGAAGAAGTATTTCGGTTTATCTGAAGCGATAAACAGGAAGCAGTTTTGGTGAGCCTAAACTTGACAACGAATGCTGTAATTAATATGTTCCTTAGCATCATAATATTTAAAATATGTGACACACGGCATCAAGCGGAAATCACGGGTGAAATATATTGCTTTATATCTAGTTTGTAAATATACGTTTATAATGCGAAATAAATCCGAGAATTTAACTTTGTTTGATATCCTGTCAATTATTTTATTTAATAAGTAATTTAGGTGCTACTGGAATTCTGACCATGGAAATATGGTTACACCTTTAACAAGATCTATTATGCAATAAATGTTCAACGACTCAGATTAAAAGCTCAAAAACATTCTCTTTACCAATAACCTTTTTAGAGAATAGTTTGGCTTCTGTAAACCAAACATCTCTGGAACTGAAGTAAAAAGGTTTATTTACTAATGAAGAAGGCCACACATATTTGGTATCTTTTGCTCTACATGGATAGGCAAATACACTGGGGTCCATAAGTGCGGAAAATAAACCTGTCATCATAATCTCTAACCATACACAGAATTTATTCACCAAGCAAGAGAATCCTAAAGTCCAACTTCACTGAGACGCCTTTTCACAGTAGTCATTTGAACTTCCTTCTCAGTTTTTGCTTCCTGTACACAGCTAAAAAGTTCTCCTGTTTCCAAAGACCAAATACACTCAAAAGCAACCTAATAACTCTTAGAGTTATTGTTGGCACACCTTAACGAGCCACTGCTCCGGCTTTGTGTTCTCCAGAATTTAGGCAAATTTAGGCAAAATTTAGATTTAACAGAAATTTTCATAGTACTTGAATATGAATACTCAACAAATTTTTTTATGTTTGCAGATTAAAAGTTCTAATTTTTACCTGTTTCAGGGGGTTTCTAACATTAAAAAAAGAACAAACATTGGAACCAGCGATAACGTTCTCTTAAGCGAATTTAAATAAAAAAGTGGATAGAATTTTGAGATTACTCTCCAAAATTGTTTGGAAATTGCTACCTGAAAATATAAAGCTTATGCAACGCCAGTCAAAGTGTCAAAAGCCACTTCCCATTATGATTTTTACCCCGAAATCAACTCTGTGACAGCTGCCTTGTGGCTTCATTATACTTAACAAGTTTATGGATGCAGCGATAAGACATAGTTTATTAGTACGTGTAGGAAAGTGTTGTGAGGCAAGTTGAAGTGCACTACAGCAGACAAAAATACGTATAAAAAGAACGTATGCTGGTCCTGATGGCACAAGGTGAGGAGTGGATAGGTATCATATACACAAATACACACAAACATATACATGCACAAAAACATATACATACACACATACACTTATCCAAACACACAAAAGCCTTCATAAAAGTAGCTACGAACCGAGAATGCATAGAAACTGTTTAGGGTAGTCAAGAAGCCCTTTTCATTTCGTTTCAAAGGGATACAATTTTGGCATTTGACAACACAGACACATATACATACACGCTTATTTTCGTATTATGACGCTATCAGAGCTAAATATATGAAGATCGAAATAGTAAAATCTTAGTATATCTTTGATAGATATTTTGTTACCTTTCACTGAACGTACTAGCTCTTCTATTTTGTACCGCCTCTTTGCAAGATGAGCTTTTTTCTCAATTTCTTTTTCAACTGCCTGTTAAAATAAGATATATGGCCATAAAAGTATTTAATGTGAAGGCAAAAAAGTAGATGTCAAATATAATAAAAACCAGTTCTACTACAATATGACAATACACCACCCCTTCTAAAGTTCCCAGTAAAAGAAAACATGCCAGCCACGAGCAAAAAGTGTAAAAATGCATACGTCCAAAATTTAACCAGATAAGAGCTAAGGCAAGGGTAAGTCACTGTATTGCAGAGTGTTTTCTGTCGCTTACAAAAAGGAAGCTAAAGGCAACTCTGAACTTGCGAGTAAAATAATAAAAAAAAGTCTAAAATGGATCTTAGGTGCAACTGTTTGTCCAGAGTTCTAGACTAGAAAATGAAATTGCTATTGTCAAATTCATGTTGCAAAATGCTTTCTATTAGATTACCATGTATTCTACTAAGAAGAACATCAAACGTAACAACACGTCTCTCTCTTCCAACTTTGACAAGATAACTTTCAAGCTTGACACTGAAGTAAAAATAGACGTTTTGGTATTGCTTTACAGGATAGCCCACAAGAAGAGAAAAAACCTTTTCTTAAAATAACTAAGTGATTTACCCCAACTAAAAATAATAAAAAATAAGCCTTGAGGGTATGACCGAAAAATGTCTTGGTTAATTCGTCCGTTTCATCATCATTAAAGATTGCACTTCAGGAATATTTAAATACCTAATCAATCAATTATGTTCAGTTCCTATCTGTGGAATTAAATCTGTCAAAAAATGAGGTGCTTTCTATGTTGGTGATTTAGTTCTTTTTCATAACTGCTACCAAATCTTACGTTCTGTTTGAACAGGACGAAATTTCTCTCCGCAAGCTGGACGAATTTTTCTATATAAATTCGACAACAAAGTGACTTTTCAAATTAATGACTGTTTTCTTGAATATAACAACACCAAAAAATCAGGGGTCTTTAGAAAGATACTTCTAAGAAACGTTTATAAAAGAGCAAAACTAGTAATAAAGTCGTGCAGTAACTCGGAACTAACACACAAAGTGACTATAAAGTTAAGGATTCCTGTTTCTAAAGAAATAACCAGAGGCCACACTTAGTATAGAAACGCCGGCTTGCATGATATAATTGCCACTGAAACTTGGAGTCAAAAGCATGTAAAATAACCTCAGAAATAAAATTATACTTGGAACAATCATAAAGGCTGCTAGTATTTTTAAGCTTTTTATGCATAGTAGTAAGTGCTTATCCGGTATCAATCAATTTACATACCAATGCTATACCTGATGGGCTGAAGGTACTACATAATACAAGTAAAAGTAGAAGAGGCAAATACACAAGTTCAATTTCAAATTGCTTGTTTAAATACAAACAACTTCTATTATTTAACGAAATAATAAATGTTTTTCTTTGTATGACTACCTTAGTCATTATGTACCAAAACGTAAGCAAGATTAGCACACGTTAAACCTGTGAGACCTGACGTTGCACGTACTAGTATGTATTAGTATGTATCTCGTATGCACCAAACAAGTGTCCTAAAATTATAATAAATTCAGTAAAAAAATTGTTTGAGGTCACTGTTAAAAACACATAACTTATTTTCTTCTTTTAGTGCCATTTGCAACAATAAATTATCCCTACTTAGAATCTTCCACACTTGAACCCTTTCCTCCTAAAATTAGTCTGCAGTGAAATTGACATAAGAGCTTTAAAAAATAATTCAAAAAGCGGTCTTTTTTATCATAAATCGGTCAACGTAATTGTTTCGTAAAGTGTAAGGCATACATACCAGTTCTAAATTCTCCTGGCGCCTTTTTTCTGCAAAATCTAAAACTTTTTGACCGTAGGATTGTGAAGAATCCTCAACGTTGTTTAAATGTGCCATTGAAAAATTCAATTTCACTTCTGGGGGCTTGATCTTGCACTCAAAGAGATAATGCTGTATTGAAAAAACCCACAAAGAACAAATAGAGTAAAGGCACACAGACTGGACGCTGTTTTAAAAAAATTGTACTAGCAGTGGAGGACCTATATTTTTATATATTTAGTTGATAGCTACATACATTAGTCCAAATCTAGCTAGAAACAAAGACAGCTTGCTACAAATTACTTTTAAAACCCTTGCCACGTTCCATAATGTTAATTTCATATGATAATTCATATTCCATACGAGATAGAGAAAACAGAAGTAGGCTGGGGCCAACAAAGCAATTAAAGGAGCATTAAACGAAAAAAAAAAAGAAAAAAAAAGAAGATCGATAGCTGCAGACAACACTCAGTAGAATGATATACGTATCGTTGAATATCAATTGTTCATGAGTGTTTCCTTGCAAGAACGAAAACCATTTGTAAAGAATAGCTGTTCATTGGGTGCCAAATTGGAAATAACAAACTCTACAAAATTCTTAACCGGGACAACAACAAAAGATTGGAGCCAAAAACCAAGAGACTTAATAATGAAGTCTTTGGAAACAAATACATCTACATAATCTTTATAAATACCAGCTTGCCCTTCCTATAAAAAGAACCGCTGTGTTCTTGAATAATAAATACATGGGAAAAACGCTAAGATTTCAGAAATCCCTTTTTCAAATTGAGTGGTTTTACAAACAAACGATGGGTGAATGTGAATTAAATGTTCAGAAATAGAGCGACTGATCTAGGTCAATGGAAAAAAATTAAGAAAATTACTTGTGCCAAGATGTGGTCTGCAACCATGTGCATCATAGGTATGAAAAGTGAAAAAAATAGTTACCAAGTACTCGGAGTACACTTTAAGAGCCTTTTGACAATGTTAGATACCACAAACCTTCAAACAGGGTCATTGATGGTTTTATGGTTTTAAATCTTGGTCGCATTACAGAAAACGAAAAATAAGAAGCCCTCACATTATGATGGCAATGTCACTGAAACGATGCAAGCCTTGGATTAATTTCCAAAGATTAATCTGATACTAAAAACTGATATCCTAAATGACAATTTTTATCTCTTGACAAAGAAGAGCTTTTTTGTTAGTTTGGCCAGTTGGCGAAATGTTCTTATTATAAATGTTCTTACTATTCCATCAGTGGCAAGAGTAAATATTCTTGAACACTTCTTAATGGGCGGTATTGTAACGGAAGTAACAAACACGGTTGCAACTTAAATTAGGTTGTTTTCAAATAATTTACCATCTGCGTCTATTCCTTGTTTACCAATACCTTATATCTGTTCCTACCACCTTAAGAGAGTTTGCCACTGAAATCAAGCTTTTAAACTTCTTCTACAGCAGTGTGTTTGGGGCAGTTTATGCTGCTTCTTAAGTCAGAAAAAAAGCTTGGCTATAATTGGATGTGGTAACTGTTACATTTAGCTCCAGGTTTTTCTCCAGCCTTTTCATAAAATTCCTGTCAATCGTTGTGAGATGTATTTACTCACAACTATTTTTGCTAGTATTCTTACAGAACCTTCGCATTCTTAGCAGTTGTGTAAGCCAAATATTCGTACCGACCTAGTAGTGTGCACTACATCCATTTACTTTGTCGTCTCATCTCTTTTTCTGTATTCCAGAGGGAAGCTACAGACCTCATCCTGTAATTTCTCAACTTCAAAATCAATTTATCCATGACAGCAAGAATATCCTTGGATTTAGACTCCTGCTTTTTTTCGCTTCGGTTGCTGGTTGAAGTACGTGTAGCACTGATATCAGTTTATTTAAACTTCAGGGTTATTGTTTGTAAAAATTGGCATATATTGTGACTCAAAAACTCATACCTCTATCGTATATGCCGGCGCCTGAAAAGAAAATATTATCCCCGTCACTGTTAATGTGCATCATCAGTACCAAATTTTCAAACCTCAGAGTTGTGTGGTGTTCTTACATTTGTTGGTATAGTACACATTTCATTGATGGCAGTTAACATAGCGACAAGCTTGCACCAATTGTAGCTCTTATACTGTTCTTAAGTTGTTCCATTGCCATCGTTTTTTGGCTCACAAGGAGCTAAATTACCTTTTGTGACATGGGGTACACCTGTAATATAGTTGCCTACAAAAAAACTGTGTCGAAATACTGTTTGATGTCTGCTTAGGATTAGACACCATGTATTGTCACACCCAATTTAAATGTACCCAACATTACCAATGCCAAAGGAGTTGACAAACTCAATTTTCACTGCTTTCAAAACGTTTTTTGGGCTATCGCATATGAATCACAGGACAATTAATCCAACAGACTGGAGTATTAAGCTTATAGCGTTTACCCACAAGAAAGGAGCTCAAAACTTTCTTCAATAGATCATAAGCAGTTACAATTTATCAAAGCAGTCAGTACAAGAATGAAATCCATAACCTGGGTTGGATAAAGACTCCAGGTTAAAAACCCAATACGTCTGTGCTTTGGACCATGAAAAAAGTCGGTGACAGAGTCAAACACGAACAATATTTCCAACGCAAGATACGCACACTAGCGCGAATTAAAATGGGTCTAATAAAAACGTCTTAGTTTGACAAGTAAAAGTAATCTATAACATAATTCGTATACAATAAACTAAGCCTTTACTTGGAATATGTTAAGCTTCAAAATTTACTGTTCTTCAAAGGCCAAGTGGTAAGCGATAGAAAAAGCCTGAAGGACTAACTTCTGCAATTAATCACCTGTGACTCGAATGGCTCTAAGTAAAAAAAATCACCAAAAACAAACTCATTTAAGGTCTAAAGTGGTCAACAATACCTTTGGGCAAGTTAATCGTAAAAGATTTATTCCTTTGCCACAAACAAAAAAGTCCTCTGCTAATTCACCCATGAAGAGAGGAGGGTTATCTTGCGTCGCTTTCAGCTTAAATCCATGAGTCCAGTAATGCTTATCTGAAAAGAATTGTTAACTATTAGTCTTTTCAAAAACCAGTTGTACCCATGTATTTGATAATAATCAATTAAAAATTAATTAAATAAATAACAAAATACGTCAGTGATTCTGCGTTCGAAACGAAGCAACTGAGCCAAAGTCAGGCCGATTCAGAGCTTATTTAAGCCATCCTAATTTATAGTGCTGAAATACGGGCACTGATCACACGCCAACAATTCAAACTACAATACAGTCATGCAAGTCTCCTAAATCCAGTACCAAACATTGATCGTTGCAAAATGATGCAGTGCTAATAAATTAAGGAAGAATCCTTAAGAATATTTCTCTACTCGAACTCTTGAAAATGATAAAGCTGATAGAAACATTGTTCCTTTCACCTTCATATTCCATGGATTTCCAAGCAATTTCATAAATGGATATTTCGTATCTCCTTTAATAGCACAAATGCCTGTTTTTTACTCTTCGTTATCGAATGGGGCAAGTAAATAGTTAAAATATGAGTGTATTAGGGTCAAAATAATATTTAAATAACCAACGGCAATAAAAAGCCAACCAACAATGGCGTAACGCTAAAACGGATATTATCAAACACCTGATCATTTGACAAAACCGCGTGGTTACACAAATCTAACACACTTCAGACCCCTGCCCCATCCAATACGTAAGATGAAGAATAAAAATGCAAAGCTATTAATCTCGTTGCAGTAGACAGTCAAAATAATGACCGAAACAACAGAGCTACCAAATAATACTTCTCATGGACATCAGTGATTGGATAAAAAGAACAACCAAGGGCGGTAACGTGGGAAGTTTAGAAAATGAAATACGATTACCTTTTCTAAAAAATGTGGTCTATTTCATAACTTTCCTCATTTTTTCATGCTAAAGATAACTGCCGTTACGAATTAAACCATGTAATGACCGACAGGCTCAATCACATTTTCCCAATGTAACGTTATAAAATAAAGATCACCTCCTCCTGTTACAGCAATATGTAATAATTGACGGAATTTAATAATCAATTAAATGAGAAACTTTTGTGGTGACCAAGATAATAAACGAAACGTAAACCAACCTCGGAAAAAAAGGTATTGGTCATCAACATCAATCAAAAATTCTCCATAAGGGTCATTGCAAAATCCGTGAAAAAGCCAGTTTGTGACAAACCTTTACAAATGAAAAAAATAGCAATATATATATCAACGCACTGTCACAGGCAACGTTACAAGATTGAATAGAAATATGAAATCCATATCCAGTAATAGATATTTCAGGTTCATTGGGTAAACTCTTTCGATTATGAAAAGTGCCAGGGGGAAAAAAGGGAAGAAATCAAAGGTACCCATTAAAGGTCTTTCGCTCTAAACAAGGCTTTGAAGCCACTTTCGAACGGGCTACTTTCCTTATTTGATTTATTTGCTTTGTGGTTCTGAATCTTTTTAATTTATTGACTTATTGACAAATTCAGTAGTATGTCACTTGAACGGAGAAACAAACAACCGCAAACCATTTGTATGGTAATCTTTTGATTCAATCCCTCGGACAACACAGCACTTTGAATAAAAAGTGAGGAAAAATACCGAATGATAACAAATACTCTTCCACAAATACCATAACCAGGAAGCTTAAAAAACAAGCCACGGTGCCACACCTTATCAAATGCCTTGAAAATATCAAGAGCTATAGCATGCCCTTAAAAAGACGCATCCATAAATCTATAGATTTGTTCGGTGGTTACAGCCAAAAGGTAACCAGTGGAGCGAGATCCTCTAAATCAGTATTGAAAATTAACAAAATGACCTGGGTCCTGCAAGGAAACCAAAAGTGCATTGTTGATAAGTCGTTCAAAGACCTTACTAATGATAGCAAGCACATCGTACAGGTCAATATTTGCCAGGAGCTGAAGGATTGTCTGCAGTCTTGAAGATAGGGACAACATTAGCAGCCTTCCAGAAAGCCACAAAACAAGGAGAATGATTGAAAAGTTTGGACAGCAAGGAAGTTAGCTCAGAAGCACATTCTTTCAAAATAGATACAAGAATCAAATCTATATCAGAAGGTCTAGACTGATCAAGTTCATGAATAATCTTTGCAACCAACTTTGAGTTTATGATGACAGAGCTCGAAATCTGATCGATTTAGGAATGGGACTCTGGTGAAAAAACAGTGTCATTTTGAGAAGAACTGGTGGAAAACAATCATGTAAAGAGATAAGCCTTTTTTCGAGAGGTCATAGAAAATCGAACAGTGCAAAGAAGTGGAGAAAAAGTCAACTTGCCAGAATTCAAAGCACTATTGTGAATCTTCCAGAACTCGCGACTTCCAAGTTCGTGGTAAGAAATAGATTAACTCGCTCGACGTAGAGAGATTCAACATAAGAAATAATCCATGTTACGGGCATTGCTAGTTCCCGCTTGAAAAAACCCTCTAATTCTTCAGTTCTTTCTATCATGGGTCCTCATATCTTTTCCCCAAAGTCACCGTTCATGTCTATAAGACATTCGTCAGGCCTGACACGGAGCATTGTTGTCATCTTTGGGCTACAGTTCCTGCCTGCCTGCTCGCTCAGTCCCTTCAATCGTAGTTAAGTTTGTATTGAAAACATCATCAGGCCTTTTCTTGCAAGTCAACTGTAACTCCTTTGCCGCGATGTTGCATCCCTCTTTATTTTACCGGTTCTTCTATGGAAATTGTTCCAACGACCTTTCTCTTTTTGTTCCTTACTTTAAGATTTTCAAGTGGTCTACACGGCTTGCTACAAGGGGTCGTCGGAATACTTCCATGAAACGACTCTGCAAAAAGACCCTGCCATTGTGCTAGCTTTTTGCCACGCAAAACTAAAAAGTGAAACTCTCTTCCATCCTCTCGCTTGCCGGATAACTGTGATTTTCCTTTTCTTAAATCAAGTCAGCCTTCGTCTCTTTTCGTTTCTTTAAATAGAATCTTCATTTCTCTCTCTCTTATACCTAGGGGAAGATAAGTGTTCATTTGCACTCTTCCCAAGAATGAACAACAACTACGACAATAACACGAATAGCAATAAAAGGAATAAATACCGTGCTTTTAATGAATGTCTGTGATAAACTGATTTATTTTGCTTCTGTTTTCAATAATCAGCGATAAACACGTAAAACTCTCAGTATTATATGTTACCGGGTGATAAGAGCAAATTGTTAGTCATAATCGACATACTGAAATGAAAATTATTTGCAATAGATTTTCCAAGTACTTAGCTGACAGAGAAATAATCAACTTATTTCAGGAACAACATACCTGATAAAAGGAGCTGAGGTCACTTTTAGTAAATGCAATAACATGTAATAACTATCACTTGAGTTATTCTTTGAGCATAGTTCATACATGTAGGAAAGCAAGCGTAATCCCTGTTTGAGAAATCGAAGACAGGAAAAAGGCTATCATTGTTGTACGTGATAAAACAAAAAATAAAAAAATATTAAATTATAATAACACGACAACACTCCACACCAAGTTCTAGGCCCGAAACCCAAGCTTGTGTTAAAACGGCATTACGTGCTGGATCCCATATGTCCATCAACTTAAAATGTCTGCTGTTGTCAGTGTAAAAATCTCACCAAAGAGTTGGTGAAATTAAAGTTTTTCCCGAATTTCCAACAAAGAATAACTGACGTTCAAGCCTTAAAGATGTAAAGGACATAATTCAACCACGGTCCAGAGCTTGAAAATTCGTTTACAAATGTATTAAAAGCACCAGATGGCAGTCAATTGATCTTAATTAAGGCATCTTTCGAATCTTCACCGTGAAGCACATTGATACCCTGTCAATTTGAAACTTCATACTTAATAAAATACTGAGGATCAGTGTTTACAAACCACTCTTGATGACTACAAAACGATTCTATACAAATCACTTTATGACGTTAACATAAGCGAAATGGGCGTTGCATACGCTCCTTACCCATACATACTCCAAATACATAATAAAATTGTCCAATACAAATTAATTTTAATATGAATTTTGAATTAACTAAACTCTTTATCATATGTCCGCCAGCAGTCTTGGCGTTCAAATTGGTCAATTGCTGGCCGAAGATTCGATTATTGGGATACTTGGCCTGCTGTCAACATTTTGTCAATGTTCATTTATACACCTAACTTCCTTAATTTTTTATCATCCCAAAATGTTTTGATGTAATCTTTCCCAGTAGTCTTTGGCAAGAAACACGTAGCTTTACTTGACAAAAAAGTGTCTTCCAAAAAATTATGGTTTTCACCGACTAGATGTCATATCTTTTCGGCTTTGTGGAGGTGTGCTTAAGGTGGTAAATGCAACAACACAACCGTAAGTGGCATCACAGAAGCTCCACCTTGTCCTCTATTTTTCTCCCATGTTCTAATATAGTATGTAACATAGGCGGGGGAGGGATATGTACACCAAGGAGTGTTTCGGGTAAACGAACGGTTTAAAATACTACATATTTGATAATATTGTGTACCAGGTAAAGTGATTTTGGATATAAAATACAAATTATATCAACATCCACCAGCTCTGTCTGGCCAGCCAACTGCTCGGAAAAGCAAATTTTCGACATTTAGGAGAACGGGCAAGGGTTGAGCTTTTCAGTACAAATTGGATCCCACCGGGTTTACTGACTACTGTTGGTTAGTTTCTGATAGATACCAGAGACAAAAGCAACATCGCCAACTCAGTATCCAGGAATGGAAGGCAGTCATTACTGTATATCCCAGGCTCAAAACCAGACAAATATTAGAGGAAAGCAACTTTTTAATGGATGATGCTGACAGAAGTATACCGTTGTAGTTGTATTGAATACGTAGAGAGCAATCAAAATCAACGAGTTGTATTTCACTGAGCCTAAAACATATTGGTTTATGCTAGACAAAGTAGAAACATTGGGAAAAACCACCTTCCTATTTATAGATCTTTCCATAAAAAGAAAGCTTCAATTTCTAGTTAAAGTATACGCCAATTCAATGAAGTTAGTATTATGAAGGAACATGTCATGATATCCTTTATACACACTGGGGAAAACGACAGTACACTGCTTATATCATGAAAATATTGAGCTGCCACCGATTCAAGAAAACGCTGTTGTAGAAATGATGAATCCGACTAAATCATTCAAGGTTAGGTTTTAAAACGGTACGTGCCAACAAATTGACGATGTGCCCACCATATCACCAGTGGGAGTACCTTCAGCCTATATTTTGGTAAGCTTCTATTTGAAGCAATTTTCGGCAATATTCGTCCGTTAATCGAGTTCAACCACCACAGTACTGCAAGCCCATACACAAATTGTTAATTGTGATTCATCAATTCGCCATGTTGACCCTGTCTTTGTTTCCTTCGGTGATAAAATGGGGCCTGACATGTGAGATGGCTTCGATTCTGGGAAGAAACAGGCACCAAAAAAGCTACCGACTAATATGAACCGGGTTCCAATTCTAATATTAAGTTTTGTACTATGAAACATTTAAAAGGCTCCTTGTCAACTCTTAATTCTTAGTGAACGTCTTTAACAGCCCATCTCTTACAATAATTAGCTTCCCAGTCCTTCAAGCCGACCCAAGTCGGTGTGCAGGTTTGAACAGCAAGAGATGAAAATACAAACTACTTTGTAATAATTAAAAATAAATGATGTGACAACGGCTTCAACTGAAATTAATCCAAAGTAGCACTTTAAAGAGCAGAAGTATGAATTAGTAAAAAAAAACAAACAAAATAGCTTACTCTAAAAAATTTGTATGTACTACTGGTATGGATTAGTTATCTGCCGTACACAATACGAAAGAAGAAACAATAAAATGCAGTCAGTTAAAAACGCACTGTAGGAAACTTTGGCTTCGGCATATTCTTGGGTCTGTTGAACGCCAATGAACACAAACAAATGTCAGCAAGAACCCTGTAAAAAATATGAAGGAATATTCGAAAAATTACTTTCAAGAAATAATAAAGATCATCAAAACCATAATGGAAGTACGTACCAATAACACTGTGCTGCAGTTAATCAATACAGGCACAACTTCTGTCCGTCAGCTCATTCATATCAAAAGATGAAATAAAAATCGCCTTCGACCGGCAATATGATTAATGTAGAGTGATTAATAATTGAAATATGGGAGGGATGTACGATTATTGTTGAAGGGCGATTGTTATGGTCATTAAAAAGATCTAGACGTTTCAGCAGAAACGCACAAGCTCTAAAGTAAAAAGATGGTCCACAAGATTCACGTTTTAATAGGCTCTTTAAAACAAACCGGTGAAAAGAGAAATGTGAAAATGAGGTATATGAAAGGTAAAGTAAAAGTAAAGGTTTAATTAAAAATCTCTGCAATTTATGTAGGAACGAAAGAAGACTTTGCGTCCAATCGGTTTTGGGTGGTGTGTATATATATTAATTTATTCATCCACTTATTGAGAAATTGATTCATCCACTCACTCGTTTATTCATCCATCCATATATATATAAACCTACATACATGGTGATTGCTCCACCTTGACAGATGATTGCCCTCTATGACTTTAACTGTTGTCAGTAAAATTTTCTGTCTTTCCTTGCGTGACCTCATAGGTGACTTTGGAGACTAGCCTCTGACCTGCAAGGCTTGAAACATACGTGACATGAAAGACGTAGCTCCAATGAGTTGATGGTATCACTTTGTGAGGTTTGGTGTCTGTGTACAGCCATGTGCCTTTTGAAAACTGGCGCTGATTTGCAAACCTTCTCACACATCACATATGACAGACTGCATGGCTTTGGAGGGAGGTTAGAAAGTGGCCTTGATCTGACATGGAACTTCAAATGATCATGATCGAGAAAGACAGCTTTTGAAAGAAGAATACGGTCACATTTGTCACATGTCCAAATCATGGTGCCTTCATCAAGGCTGTTCTGCCAGCCTTTGCGCAATCTACGCTTTAACCGTTCATGCTGTCGACGAGTATTTTCAAACATTCCACAACCTGTCTTCACGTGTCTTATCCAAGTCGCTCTTTCCCACGCTAGCCTTTCCTAATTTTTAGAGTCTATTCCAAGTTTCTTTATATTTTCTTTAATACAATCTTTGCTCCTTTTTCTGGGTTTGTGCTGTGGTCGTTTCCCAGTCTAGAGTTGCCCGTAAAACAGTTGCTTTGGTAGTCTATCATCCTCCATACGAACCATATGGCCTGCCCAGCACACGCGAGCGATGACGACCGTAGACTCGAAAGTCGTGTATCATCCTGCTCTGACAAAAAAACTTCACTATCAGGTGCTTGGCTTTGCCACTTGATATTCTCAAACATTTCTGATGCAAGTGTTCAAGTAGTCAAGACACAAGCCTTGTACACACAGAGCTTAATTTTGAAGGTGATGCGGTGATCTGCCCAAACTCGTTTTTCAAGCATCTCAAAGGCAACAGAAGCTTTCTGTATCATTTGGTTTATTTCTGCATCACGGAAACCATCTCTTGACAGGGTGTTGCCAAGAAACACAAAGGTGTCTACCACAGCAAATGAACTGCCATAGACACGGATATCTAGTACCATGTATGATATCTGGTACAATGTATGGTTCACCAGGTGCTGGTGTGTGCATGACTTTTGTCTTCTTCAGACCAATTTTAAGACCAAACACAGTGGATGAAGCGGAAAAACTGCCTACAATGACCTGCATGTCTTCAGCCAAACAAAAAAGAAAGTCAACGTCTTCACCATACAAACATTCTGTGATTATACTTTGACAGTTTTTGAGTTAAAGTTAAACCTTCTCAGATTGAAACACTTGCAATAGTTCTAAATTGCAAAAGAACACCTTTATCACGGTCATGGAATGCATGTGAAAGCATTACAGCAAAGAATAAGAAAAAAATGTTGGTGATGGAATGTACCCTTGTTTTACACTGTTATTAATTAGAATTTCCTCAGACAGTTCTCCATTGAAAAGAATACGAGCTTTCATCTCCTCATGTAACTCCTTGAACATGCTCACAAAGAGTGATGGACACCCTCCTTCCCCAAGTATCATCTACAAAGCATCACAGTTCACAGTATCTTGACACAACGGCATCTGTTGCTCAATGCATTTCTCTTGCAGTGGATGTGCAGTAAATATTATGCCAATGATGCATCTGCCATGTCTAAGTAGTCGGACGGATATCTTCTACTTGCCTGCTTAACAGCAGTTTCGCAAAAACTTTAGCCACAGCTTCTACGAGTGTCATACCACGATAGTGATCGCATGCACCTTTCTCTCCTTTCCCTTCATACAGATACACTAAGATACCTTCTATACAATCTCTGGGTACGTTGGTGCCATGCCAGGCCTTAGTAATAAGATTGAACACTGCATTGGTCACATTTTCACTTCCAATATTTAGAGGTTCAACTGCTAGACCATCTTGACCAGGTGCCTTGCCAGTATTGATTTGCTTGAGAGCGATTTCTACTTCTTCACGACTTGGTAGTCTATTCACTCGAACCTTAACAGCACATTGTGGGAGATTCTGTATGGCATTCATATCCATCACTGAAGGATTATTAAATAGGTCAGCAAAGTGCTCGTGGCAGCGCTGCAGAATCTCCTTTGGTTCTTTGATAATGTCCCTGTTGTCCTTTGACTTTAGAGGAAACATGTAAGATTCTGGAGAGCCAAATACGTCATGCAATAGACAATAAAACAGCTTTATGTGCTTTGTGATCTTTGAAGGCCGCCTCTGTTTCAGGATGAATTAAGTTGCCATCTTTAAGGATCATTCTAGACATTATTATTATTATTATCGTTAAAAGCTGTTTTCATCACAGGCAGATATTATACCGAGTATTTGTAAGAGAACCGGTTACAACAAGTAACCAAAGGTCTCGCACATTCTTTCCCTAATTCAGTACTCCAGTACTTTTCTTAAAATTCTTGCTGTTCCCAACAGTGTAGTTTTTTGGGTCAGTGTTGTATCTAGCTGTATTCCTAGTTTCTCTATGTACTTTTCAAAGTTCTTGGTTACGCTTCCGAGGGCCCCTAAGACTATTGGAATCACTACAACCTTCTTAAGACTCCAAAGTCTTTGAATTTCTCTCTTCAAGTCCTGGTAGTTTTCAATCTTTTCTTGTTCTTTTTCCTGGATCCTTTTGTCCCCTGGTATGGCAACATCAACAATAACTGCAGTTTTTGCAATTTTATCCACAATGACTAAATCTGGCCTCCTTGCTTCAATAATATTGTCACACTGAATATTCATGTCCCACAAAAGCTTATGACTGTCATCCTCTATCACTGCCTGAGGGGTGTGTTCATACCATTTTTCAGTTCTATCGAAATTCAGTTTGCCACAAAGCTTCCAGTGTATTACTTTTGCAACATTGTCATGGCGTCGTTTGTACTCCTTTTGAGCCAGCTTTTTACACTCACTCACCAGGTGGCCTATTGTCTCTCCTCTTTCCCCGCACATTCTACAATTAGGGGAATCTGCAGTCTTATCAATATGGAACTTGATGTAATTTGTCCTAATAGCTTGCTCTTGAGCTGCAAATATCAACGCCTCCGTTGTTGCCTTCAAATCAGATGCTACTACCCAACTCCAAGTTTTTTCCTTATCAGTAGACTCATTTTGATCTCTAATGAATTGTCCGTACATCTGTTTACCACACCAGTTGTCTTTTCTTTTCTCTGCAATTGACTTTTTAAAGTCATCTTTATCAACAGAGGTTTCATGCTCAACAATGCCAACATATTTCACTGCTTGTAGCAGTGAATCTTCAGAGTTCTTGAGGTAAAAACCTATACTATTTTCTTCGCTTCTAACAGTGTCTTCGCAATTCATTAGTCCCCTTCCACCTTCACGTCTTCTCATATATAAGCGGTCAACATCACTTTTTGGATGGAAACCTTTGTACATTGTAAGTATTTTACGTGACTTTCTATCAAGATCTTTCAATTCGTCTACTCTCCATGTCAGTATTCCTGACCCATATCTTAAAACTGCCACAGCCCACGTATTTGTTGCACGGATCTTATTATTTCCATTAAGCTTTGATCTCATTATCAGTCTGGTACGCCTAATATATTCTTTGACAAATTGATCTTTCATCTCTTTTTCCTTTACCTTATCGTACTCTAATATCCCTAAATACCTGTACCCATCCTCATCAATTGTCTTCATTACCTTTCCATCTGGGAGAGTTATTCCCTTACTACTTTTCTTATCAACCTTACCCTTCTTTAAAATCAATACACCACACTTTTTAACCCCAAACTCCATCATAATATCCTCACTAAACATATACACTGTATTCACGAGAGAATCAATTTGATCATGAGATTTCCCGAACAATTTTAAATCGTCCATAAACAACAAATGATTAAGTCGTGTGATCTTGTCTCCAAACTCATAATGAAATTTAACTTTTCTTAAAATCAATGTCAGTGGTATCATACATAAAACAAACAATAAGGGTGACAAACTATCACCCTGGAAAATACCCCTCTTAATATGTACAATTCCAAGTGACGTCCCACCAGAACTAAGTTCTAGTTTCCATTTTTTCATACTGTTTAGCAGGAACTGTTTAGTGTTTTCAGCGACTCCAAACAATTCTAGGCACTCATCGATCCAGCTATGTGGGATCATATCGTACGCTTTACGATAGTCAATCCAGGCCATTGCCAGATTTGTACTCCGTCGTTTACAATCTCTCAGGATCGCCTTGTCTAACAACAACTGGTCTTTAGTCCCCCTACTGTTTCTCTTACATCCTTTTTGTTCATCAGGGAATATATCTTCGTCCTCTAAAAACTTATAAAGGTGTTCGGATATAATTCCAGTCAGCAATTTCCACATCAGTGGAAGGCATGAGATTGGTCGGTAATTATCAACTGCATTGCCTTTCGTGGTATCTTTCTGACACAGGACTGTTCTGCCGAAAGTTAACCATTCAGGTACTTGTACATTCGTGTTTAAGATCTTATTAAATTGCTCAGCAATTCGTTCATGTAACTTGGATAACCTTTTTATCCAGTACCCTTGGACTCCATCTCTCCCTGGAGCCTTCCAATTGGGGATCTTTCTAGTTTGCTTAGTGACCATTTCTGTAGTAACAAAAAGTTCTTCCTGTTTTGGGTAGTTGCATTCTTCCCTCAAACTTTCTAACCATTCAGCCTCCCTATTATGCTGTTTTTCTTCACTCCATATTCCACTCCAAAACTCCTGGCTTTCCTCCGCATCTGGTATTTCATTACCACCAGTGTTACTCCCATTCAACTCAGCAAACAATTTCTTTTGATCGCCTCTAAACAATCTATTTTGCCTAAATTGAGTCACTCTCTCATTATAACGATCTATTTTAGCCTTCTTTGCTAGAACTCTTTGTTTAAGTTCTTCTAATACAGTACCTAAACCCTTTTTCTTTATCCTAAATCTTGTGAACAGTTTCTCAATTTTTACTGTGGATCTTACTACACCATTCCTATATCTGGTGAGTTGGTTAATGCATTTGTTTATATCTTCGATACTGGCCTCTATCCTGCGTTTCCACCATGGCTCATTCCTTGCTTTCCCATTCTTCTTGGATTTTTTAAGTCCGAGCTGCCTTGACACCCATACAGAACATGCAATAATCAGATTATTAGTTTCAGTTATATCCTTAGTGTCAAAGAATCCTAATACGCTGTCAACCTTCTTGACCACCTCATTTAGTCTTTTATATTCAACCTTTTTAAACATCATTCCCTCAGCTGTCTCCCCAGCGTTATAGATCTCTTTCAACTCGTTCACCATTTGTCTCTCCTCTTCCGAGGCTTCCTCAACAGTAATGTTTAAATCATGTCTAATTTCTCGTTCAGTAATATCAACAAGATTATAGCTTTCATCTGCAGAAGCTGTCGTTTCGTTTTCAGATGTTAACACTCTTCTCCTTACCATTTCTAGCTCAGGCTCTGCGAGCCACCCATTCTTTCTAATTGCACGTGCTTGATCACAAATTCTTTGTTCCGTTATGTCAGCAAAAGGTCCTCTATCTAGCCATTCTCTGTGCAATCGTTGCCTGTAACCTTTGACAGGAACACCATTCTCATTAAAAGGATTCGATCGATAGTAACACTCCATAACCACAATATTAACTTCTTTTGTCCACTTCATTCTTTTAGTATTTCGAGGATTTCGTGGGATAACGACCTGAGAAGCCTCGTTTCTTCCCATGCCGGACGAGGGGCCTTCACAAAAAGTTCCAGCCCCATTCACATCGCTATTTGATACATCTTTTCTAACACTCATATTGCAATATATAAGGATCGGTTTGTGTAAGGGTTTCCTTCCCTAGTATTTTTTCGAGACACCATCTCTAGAGGGGTTGCCAACCAAAGCTAAAGAGTCCCCTCCACCCATAAAGCAGACTAGCCCCCGCCGGATGCCAACCAGGTACGTCATGTTCTCGGGGAGAGCTAACAGGTACTACACCTTGCTCAAGGGTGACCTGGAGGTAGTTGTGGCAAAGGGTAACCTCGTTCGCCCACGTCGAAACTCCACAACCGGATGCAGTTTAATGTCAATACCCAGGACTAATTATTATTATTATTATTGAGTGGTGGAGCAATACGAGCCCATAGGGGACTCAGGGGTAGAAACCCTAGCAAACCCATCCGACTACCAGCCCGATAAGGGTAAACTGGGTGCATGCATCACACCTAAGTGTGTGCGATATTGATGTAAATAAAAACAGCACATGACCTTGCAGTTGGGGCCTGTTTAGGTTTCCCAGTTTAGGTGACCCATTCTGCTTAAAACGGTCTCCGTAACGAGGCTTCACCCTAGACCTTAGGGCTAAGTAACAAAGTAAGAACTCGGTACTCAGCCCTTCAGAACAAGAGATCCACGCTCACGAACCCTAGATAAGATGCTCCCCCACTAANACCAGCCCGATAAGGGTAAACGGGGTGCAGGCATAACACCTAAGTGTGTGCGATATTGATGTAAATAAAAACAGCACATGACCTTGCAGTTGGGGCCTGTTTAGGTTTCCCAGTTTAGGTGACCCATTCTGCTTAAAACGGTCTCCGTAACGAGGCTTCACCCTAGACCTTAGGGCTAAGTAACAAAGTAAGAACTCGGTACTCAGCCCTTCAGAACAAGAGATCCACGCTCACGACACCTAGATAAGATGCTCCCCCACTAATCCCGCCCGTTAAACAGAAATGCGTGATGTGTCAGCCCTTTCGGGACATGCACAACCGAATAAGGTCAGGCAACTGACTGGCACGTCTGCGGTTTGAGCGGGAATGTTTGATCTAGAATGGATTTTTGCTCGTATGATCAATATGGTATTTCACATAGTTTGTCCTACGGGCCTGCTCCTGTGCAACACAAATTAATGATTCTGTACCAATCTTTAAGTCACATTTTGACAACCGACTCCATGTACGATCCTTGTTGACATTCTCAGACATATCCCTCGCAAATTACCAATACATCCTCCTTTCATTCCACTTCTCCTTAAGCTCCTGTGTCGTCTGATTCTTAAATTCACGGCTTGGTATCGCTGCGTCAGTATCCACGGTCTTAGCTACCGCTACTCCTTTGATGAAACGTTCAAAAGAATTTGCAACATAAAACGCAAGGCTGTTCTCTTTTGTCCGTACGCAATTCTCTTCACTACATAGTCCTCTCTCTCCCTCAATCCTTTTTATGTTTAACCTATCTATGTCACTTTTCGAATGCAACGTTCCATGCATAGCCATTGTTTTTCTTGTTTTTCTGTATATCCGTTTGAATTCATTTTCTTTCCAGATGATCTCTCCTGCACCATATCTGAAAATTGCCACTGCCCATGTGTTTATCACAGTGATTTTATTCTTCCCATTAGGGTGTGACTTCAGAATCAGTCATAGACGCCTCTTGTATTCTCTGATCGTTCTCCCTTTCATCTCTTCTTCTACGATTTTATCTAGCTCAACAATACCCAGGTACGTACATCCATCTGGTTCCACCTCTTTTATGGTTTCTCCGTTTGGAAGTTAAATTCCTTCACTCCTAAAAGGCTTCTCTCTTTTAAATATCAGTATCCCGCCTTTCTTTATGCCAAATTCCATTCCGATATTCTCGCTATATAGGTGAACAGTCTGAAAAAGTGAGTCAATTTGATCTTCGCTCTTAGCATAAAGTTTTAGATCATCCATGAATGGCAGATTTACTTTATACTCTTTCTTCCCCCATTCGTATCCTACATTAACCTTTCGTAGAATCAAAGACAACGGTATCATACTTTATGCAAACAGTAGCGGCGAAAGACTGTCTCCGTGGAAAATTACCCTTTTCACCTCAATATCTCCAAGGTCCTCTCCATTGGCTGTCAGTGCTAGTTTCCACAGTTTCATACTTCGCTTTAGAAACTCTTACATTCTTAGCTACACCAAACAATTCCATTCACGCAGCCAACTGTGCGGAACAAAATCATACGCCTTTCTGTAGTAGATCCATGACATTGCAAGGTTCGTATGTGTCTTATTATTATTATTATTATCATTATTATTATTCTCATTATTCTTCTTATTATTATTTATTACTATTATTATTACTATTATTATTTATTATCATTATTATTAATATAATATAATATAATATAATATATAATATAATATAATACAATATAATATAATATAATATTTCAACAGGTGCATTATATCAGTTTCTACAACAGTTTTTCATATAAGTCCTGTGTATAAAAAAAAAAAAAAGTAAGTATAATATAACTAAAAATAATGAAGAAAGACAATTTATTTACAAACAAATACAAGTTTTGAAAGCAGTGGTTAAAAGTTATGCGAATCAAAATTCGTCAAAATGTGTGGGAAAATACTGAACATCTAAAAAGGTGTGACAGTTGAAAAACTAGGCAGTTAGGTGTAAATTTTCTTTGACACATTGACGAATTCAAAAATAGATCCAACACTACGAGATATAATTACATAATATATACATACCTGATCTGTTTCATCTGCTTACTAAATAATGCCCAGATTTTTAACAACGACAAGTTGGTTAAGTCTAAGGTAAGAAAAAACAACAACAACACGTATAGAGGAGGCTGGGAACTGATAAGGCAGGGGAATCAAGGAGAAAATCTTGTTGTTTTTAAAGAAAAAGGCCTGTTAATTAAAACTCTTTTTTATTTAATTGACCTCTGACCCATGTGTTTTACAGTCATTTCAAAACCCTCCTCTTACAGCTAGGAAGAAAGGCACGTTTTTACAAGCATCTAGTAAATTTTTATCCTTGATATTACTTCTTATAACAAAATGGCTCCAGAGCCGTTGAAAATACAGTACATAGTTTGTTTATGTGTGGATACATATAGGGGCCTATTACAGTCGGAAACGGATGGGCTAAGGTAAATCAACACAAATAAAGTAACATAGAAGTGCACTGCACTTATCATATTTTTTAATAAGAGGATACTGCGCATCGAACATGCGAAGAAAACAAGAAACGGTCAAATCTTGGGTGACATAATGAAACGCGCAGTGCATAAAATAAAAGAGAACAAGCGGCCAGTATGGGCCGCAGCCAAGGACCTTGTATTAAGTCGAGCGAAGGGTATGTAATACGTCATAAATGCCCATAAAGTCAGCTTTAAGAAGACTCATGTGACAAAACAGGTAGAATAAACGTAAAAAGTCACAATTCCCTTTCTAGGTGATTGAGAGTAAGTCAGTCTGTGAGTTTGGTAAAATCTTAGAAACTATGGGGCATATCAAAGTCCAAGTAGTGTGTGATAATAACGTACAACAAATGACACTATTTCAGTTAATGAGCGTATGAAAAGCTCATAGAAAAATTGCTTAACTAATAAAGTTTGATTAATAAAATTTCCATTAATTTAAGATGAAATGAATGATTGGTACAGTAAAGTAACAGATGTCTCTAAGAGTTACTTTTTCACACTGGTTTTTCTTATTCGTTTTCTAGCTTTTCTCTAGAAAAGAAGAAACTATGCGAAAAAGAACCAGAAAAAGGAAAGAAATATTTGGGCGAAAAGAGGAACAAAGACAAGATAAATGTAAGAATGTTCGGAGCTATCAACCCAACTGACATAACATTGAAATGTTTTTCGACCAGTTAGAGACATCATTAAAGCGACACCATAATTTTTAGGCCACATTGGGTTTGAATTCTGGACGAATTGCGTGTTAAAATTGTTCAAGAAAATACGATCAAAGGTCTATTAAAAAAAGCCCCTAAAACAAGTTGGTCAGGTTACATCAGCAGAAAGGAGCGTTACTATGTGCAGTTGTGAAAAGAAGGTGGTACAGTTCTGTCACCATATGTTGCCAGGTGCGCCTAATAGAAGCACTGGTCTTACTGTACATATTATCTGGATAACAGCAGCCTGGTTCCACCTGTTCTCAACCATTTTTTCATTGAAATGAATGTGTTGAAGGGCAACACTGCAGTGCTTATTAGGGTCAATCGTGAAAGACATGTTACCTTAAGAGGCTATAGATTTGTTACAGTCCAATGGTCCAACAATTCCTAACTTTCCTGTTCAACGCATTAATCCTATTTAACCCCTTTATGTTTGCGTATATGAACCATTTATGCAGTACTACAAACAGGTTTGCAATGACTAGATGCTGCGCCACCCAAGTGGTGCACTGAAAATTTATGATGCTTGCACGCTGTGCGTCTAAGCTTTTAATTCTGCTTATAACAATGGAAGCATAACCTCAGGATTCTGTACGAATGAAATCTATTCTATGAATTGGCAAGTGTCCTTGAAAATCTTATGCCACAATCCATTTTAAAAGACGACCGGAACTTTCCCANGTAAGAATGTTCGGAGCTATCAACCCAACTGACATAACATTGAAATGTTTTTCGACCAGTTAGAGACATCATTAAAGCGACACCATAATTTTTAGGCCACATTGGGTTTGAATTCTGGAAGAATTGCGTGTTAAAATTGTTCAAGAAAATACGATCAAAGGTCTATTAAAAAAAGCCCCTAAAACAAGTTGGTCAGGTTACATCAGCAGAAAGGAGCGTTACTATGTGCAGTTGTGAAAAGAAGGTGGTACAGTTCTGTCACCATATGTTGCCAGGTGCGCCTAATAGAAGCACTGGTCTTACTGTACATATTATCTGGATAACAGCAGCCTGGTTCCAACTGTTCTCAACCATTTTTTCATTGAAATGAATGTGTTGAAGGGCAACACTGCAGTGCTTATTAGGGTCAATCGTGAAAGACATGTTACCTTAAGAGGCTATAGATTTGTTACAGTCCAATGGTCCAACAATTCCTAACTTTCCTGTTCAACGCATTAATCCTATTTAACCCCTTTATGTTTGCGTATATGAACCATTTATGCAGTACTACAAACAGGTTTGCAATGACTAGATGCTGCGCCACCCAAGTGGTGCACTGAAAATTTATGATGCTTGCACGCTGTGCGTCTAAGCTTTTAATTCTGCTTATAACAATGGAAGCATAACCTCAGGATTCTGTACGAATGAAATCTATTCTATGAATTGGCAAGTGTCCTTGAAAATCTTATGCCACAATCCATTTTAAAAGACGACCGGAACTTTCCCAGGAAGATGCTGCTCCAGAAAACTTGGAGGTTTCAAATTAATTAAAAGGAACAACAACAAACCGGTTCAGCAACTGAGACAAAATCGCCTGTCTCCCCTTAAAATTGGCATAATTTAATTAAAAAATTTCACTCATATCATATTACAGGCAATTAAAAATAACCATATCCTTTCAAGTTTAAAGTAATAACCGAAATAAAAATTTGGCTTTTTCCTTCTTAATATTCACATCGTAATCGGACAGAAAGATGGTTTAGTGTGAATCTTTCGCAACAAATTCTGACGTACATAAAATAAACTGGTATTCCAAGAGGGCCATTAATGCCTTCTCTGCAGCCTCTCCAATAACATAAAGGATGGGAAGATATTCTACTAAGCCATTAGTCAAGCTGTCTTAACACGGTGACGGTCATAGGATACAATTAAAAAGGAATGAAATAAAAGCCGTAACCTGCCACAGCAGCTAATTAAGTTAAGAAGGAAAAAATTTTCTAAACCTTTTCTAAACATATGTATTTGGTAAAAAAACATTTTTATTCAATAAAATTATGCCTAAAAAATAAAGGTAACTAGCAGTATGGAGTTAAACACACAAGAAAAAAAGAATTTTAAAAATAAGTACCTTCAATCGAAATAACTGTTTCCTTATACATAAAAAGGTATTCTTCTAGACCACGAATGAAGGCCTGCAGCGTAAGTCCACCTGACATTTCAATCCGATTTTTTGAGTGATGTTGAGCAAACTTGTTTACACGTTGATAAGCTGATCCAACGGCTGCAAATCTTTCAAGAAAACTTTGAAGGCTTTCAGGGCTTAATCCTGATGTTCTTATGTTAGGGTGTGGGGTGAAAGAGAATGTAGTCTGTCCACATAAATAAAACACTTTCATTAACTGTGCGATAAAGTAGGGGAATAAATAATTTAAAAAAGCCTTAGAAAAGATATTTCTTGCCAAATATAAGCCACTGTTTGTCTTACTTTTCTTGGTTCGTAGTATTAACTAGCAGACAACTAACAGACGCGTACTATAATAAAGCCCCTGGGATTTTGAAAAATATTAAGATAACGTTACTCCGACTTAAAAATCCCCGGAATCAGAAAATATCCGAAAATAGCAAATTTACACAAATGGTCATCAGACCTGGGTAATTAACGACCACAAGGATATAGTTAACAAGAAAATCAGACAGCGTATCTTTTAAAAGACTTCGAATTAGGGACATTACTAAATTCAACCTAATTAAGAAGCTGCAACAATATATCTTGCATTCAAACCTTCCAAACAACTATAAACACTGATTTAAAAAATGCGAAATCAAACTGAAGTACGGCTTTCAATTCTGAATCTTTAATGTCCAAAAGTGCAATCGACATGGCAGTTGCTTTACTAACTCGTGTGGGGAAAAAAGCTTTCCTCAAATGAATCATGGCTAAGTAAACGGCAATGTCCCCGTACAATAAAACGCCTCACGCAGCAAACATTCACTAAAATGAGCACTGTCACTTTTAACGGCGAGATAATCTCAGAATGTCCTGTGAAAACCCTTCGGACGTCGCAAATAAACCGATTTTGATGACAACCCAAAGAAATGGGCATTAAACTTTTGCGACCGGGATGGCCGATCGTGACAGCTGAATGAAAATTGCATTTGAGTTCTTTTCCTGGAAACCTAACGGGAAAAGTCTTGTTTAATGTACAGCTGCATCACCTACTTCACCACTAATCCTCATTTATGCTATATTATTCAAATCATTCTATACTATTGTAATGCACATAAGGCCCATAGTAATACTCTGGTCTTACTTTTGATAAAATATACTTTTTGCAAACTATACTTAGCCATTTTCTGTTTTCATTAAACAAAAAAATTACTTACACGGTCAAAATAAAAAACTGCAGAAGGTAAACCAAGAAGGACATTCTTCGTCTGTCGAATCAAGTTTTCTTGGGTTACCATTCGATAACTTTGTTTAGATCCAATAACAATTTGCACCTCCTTCATTCGAGTACCACAAAAATGGTCAAACGCCAGGGGGCCCATCTCGCAAAGGTATGATTGATCAAGGCGATGGTTGTACCTGTGGCAAAAGTAAACTAAGAATGAAACTGGTAAAAACCTCTTGGTTTATTAACATTTTTAGCTACCCATTAATATTAACTCAAGGTGCTGCGGTGCAAATAAACCCTTTGTCCATCATTTTTCGTTATTCAATTGACCTGTTGGTTTAATGAAATCTTTGGCAATAAATCTTTCTATCATATTCGAGAAATATTGTACAGCTTTCCTTTTTATCATTAACGCGATGGTATCATCACTCTATAATTAGATTCAAAGAATACAAACGACAAAGAAGCCAAATTAATTGACTTTTCACGAAATGTTTCGAACAATATTTACGCTGGACAGAACTCTTCCTTTTCAAAATCTGTGCGATAGAAACTGTCAACAAAAACCGCGCTGAAATTTAAATAAAAGATAAAATGCTTATTGTATTCACAGTATTAAGAAAGGAAGCAGAAAGGAGAGAGCAGGGCTGTCTTCTTAAAGAATTAAAATATCAAACACCATAACTGAATTGCATGTTCTCTACTACTCGAAAATAACTTCTTCAATAAAATACAGGAAATGGCTTACGGTCCAAAACGTTCCCAATATCGTATTTTTTGTGGTGGTAATTGAAGAGCTTCATCCCAAATCGACAAAGATAGCATTCTGCCCTCCTCTTTATTTTCATTTTCGATATCATTTCCTGTATCCGAAGATGATGCGGATGAAACAAATACTTCGGTAAACCCTTCATCCTCTGAAAGGAACTGAAATCAGAATGGAGGACTAAATGTCAAAACTGATTAAATACACCGTAAAGTGCATACTTATACTTGTAGTTTCACACAAAATAGACTTTTATTCTAATCCTTTTAAATTCTTCTTTCTGATCTTTAATTTGGGTATGCGAGCTCGATTGGAGCTTCAGGATCTGGACGACCCTGCCCTGCATAGTCTATGGGTCACCCTTTGGCAAGGTGTAGTACCCATAGAGCCACCCTTCCCGGGGTTATGGAGAACCTTTTCCCCTTCAGTGACAGCAGGCTTAAGTATAGTAGCCTTGTGTCAATTCTCAGATATGAGATTTATGGTACAAGCTACACGACGTGTGGCAGAAGATCAATACACTTGTGTAAATGGCAGAGGTCACACCTCCAAGTTACCTGGAGACTGCGGTCGAAGGTAGGGCCTAGGAAGCCCTACTTTGACAACAACTTTCATCCTGAACACCCTCCAATGTATTTTGTCACATACTAATAATCTATACCACATTGTCCGTCCCGTGGATCACCAAGGGGCGCGTTGTCCAATGGGTAACCAGGCTGGCAACGAAAAGTTGGTTACTGGAAGCAAACGTAACCTTAGGTCAGTGATGCGTTTCTTTTCGAAAATTAAAAGCCCAAGGAAAGCTTGAACATATATATATATATAATGAAATGGTAAGAAACCACATTAATATACTTGGTGTCAGCGAAACAAATTGGAATGGCAATGGCAGCTTTCGATCAAATGACAATAGTGGGAGAATCATATTCTCTTGATGATGGGGATATAGGGGAATATAGCCGTCATGTGGCAGTGATTATGTCCAAGGTGGCATCACAGTCACTGTTAGGATACAAGCCAATTTCGGACAGAATAATCAAACTTAGACCCCAGTCAAAACCACACAACCTGTGTATAGTGCAGTGGTACGCACCAACCATTGCAGCCCGTGATGACAAAATTGAGCAATTTTACAACCAATTGCAAGAAACTATTGATGAAATCCCAAATAGAGACATTACTTTGGTGATGGGAGATTTCAAGGCAAACGTGGGTAGGAATGCGATAAAATGCCCCACATATGGTTTATTCAGACTAGGCGACCGAAATAGTAGAGGAGAAGATCTTGCGAGTTTCTGTATATCCAACAACTTTTCTATTGCCAACACACTGTTTATGCATCATCCCAGGTACTTATACACTTGGACTCCTCCAGAACACAACACACGAAACCAGATCGACTATATGTTGATCTCACAGAGGTGGAGAAGTTCCATCAAAAACTGTAAAACAAGACCTGGCGCTGGCTGTAATAGCGACCATCAGCTATTAGCTATGGACTTTAAGTTAAGATTCAAGCGCATTTGAAAAAAGTATAACGTTCCAATACGCCTACACTGCTCTGAACCAAACGATAATTACACGCTTGAGCTTGCAAACAGGTTTCAGCCCTTGAACTAGAAAATAAAGTTACATCCAATGAACTATGGAAACACGGAAAAGATGTACTCTGTAACACTGCTAAAAACACTTCCCTAAGAAAAGAAACAAGCAGTTACCCCGGATCTCCAGAGAGACGCTCAAGGCAATTGAACACCGCAGAAAGTTGAAGTCCTCTCGAAACGATAGTGCTGTTGATCACTTATACCGTGCTCAAAGCCGCCTAGTTCAAAGGTTGATGAGGCGCGACAAAAATATTCAAATAAATGATGTGTGTAAGACAATCGAAGAAAAATCGATTAAAAACTCCACAAAAGATCTTTACCAAGGTGTCAAAAGACTTACAAACAAATTTCGTCCAAGCATTGACACAAAAAAATCAGATGATGGGCATATTCTGTCTGAAGCGGTTGATGTAAAAAACCGCTGAAAAGAGTATTGCAGTGTTTTGTATCAGAAAAATCCAAACATAGTTAATCACACGGTTCCACGAAATAATTTTTCGCACGAAGATCCTCCTCCACTCCTCTCCGAATTAAAACAAGCCATTTCAGACCTTAAATGCAATAAATGTGCTGGTCTGGACAATATTCCATCTGAGTTATTGAAACACGGTGGTGGTGCTGTTGTTTACTTTTTCCATAAGCTGTGTTTAAATATATGACACAATAAAACATGGCCTGAAGACTGAGTATCCTTGGTCATTGTACCAATTCCTAAAAAAGGCGACGTGCAACAATGCCCCAATAACAGAACCATGTAATAAGCCACTCAAGTAAAATTTTGCTAAATATTATTGCCAATAGAATAAAAAATCGTTTACATCAGGAAATGGATGAAGTTCAGTGCGGCTTTCGCCCAGGGAGAAGTACTAGGAACCAAATATTAAATCTTAAAATGGTGATCGAGAAAAACAGAGAACGTAATATTGATATTTTTCTGTGTTTCATAGACTATAAAAAAGCCTTCACAGTAGATCATAACACTCTCTGGAAATATATGCACGACATGGGTTTCAGTCCACATATTGTCGAACTTACAGGTAAACTCAATAGTGACCAAAAGGCAACTATTAGAACATCCCATGGTCTAACTGACTGGTTCGAAATCGAGCAAGGAGTGAGGCAAGAATGTATTCTGTCGCCACATTTATTCAATATATATTTTGAAATGGTCATGAGGGCAGCCCTAGAAAATACTAGCAGTTAACAGCACCTAAAGTTAACGGTAAAGAAATAAAAAATTTAAGTTATGCAGATGACACTGTACTTTTGGCCGGAAGTATGCATGAGCTGCAGGACCTTGTCGATAGAGTAAAGGCTGCAAATGTAGCTGCTGGTTTATTTTTAAATGCAAGTAAAACAAAAGTCATGAAAATAAAGAAAAATAATGTACAAGAACCGATCACACACATAAAAGTCAACGGAGAAAATATTGAAAACGTTGACGAGTTTATATCTTGGTGCCAAAATAACAAACTCCTATCACGATTCTGGAGAAATACAAAGACGAATCAGCATGGCCAAAAGTGCATTGATCTCTTTAACAAGCATCTGGAAAGACAGTCACATATCTTTAAATACTAAAAAGAGGTTGTTATCCTCCCTAATCTTTTCCATTCCTATGTATGGGTCCGAGTGCTTGGTAATTAAAAAGAGCGATTAGAAAAGGATTGAGGCTTTTAAACAATGGTGTTTCCGTAGACTGTTGAGAATAAGTTGGACAGAACGAAAAACAAATGAATGGGTTCTTAACAAAATAAAACCGAAAACTTACCTCTTAACGGTGATTAATAGACGAAAACTGACCTTTTTCGGTCATATATGCAGACATCGTGGTATTGATAGAGACCTCCTGTTAGAGTCTGTGTTTGGTAACCGTGGAAGAGGTCGGCCTAAAACACGCTATAGTGACAATATTATTGACTTAGGTGGTGGTAAATCAATAATTGAATTGTTTTGGATGACCCTGGATAGACTAGCACGGCAAAATTTGGTGGAGGGCCACGGGAGGTCTAATAATGACATATCCGTTCCTTGATGATCTTTAATTTATAGCAGTATATGTCAAATCAACAGCTTACATATTAGCTTACACTACGTTTGTACATATTTTCGGAGATTGGGAGACGGAGAAAAAACAAAAATAAGAATGTTTATTTATTTGTTTGAAGTACAAGTTTATGAGAAAACTACTGAACCTAGGAAGCTGAAATTTGGAGTGTGAGTCTATCTTTATCCGATGGAGGATCTGAAATACAAAAGGCTGACCTCGAAGGTCATATTCTGGGCAGTTAGGGGACGGCCAATCCCATTTTCAAGGTGGAGGCCTCAAATAAAAAATTTGAATAAAATAAAAAAATTAAAGTTCAAAATTATTTTTAATAAATAAATTCCAAAACAAAAATATAACAATATTAAAACGTTTTTGAAATTAAGAAAGTTTATTTATTATAAAGTAATCTCCTTGACTGTACAAGTCCTCACCAATATAGTGGTGAATATTCCCGCCTGTCACGCGACGGACCAGGGTTCGATTTCCCGCCGAAGAGGACTTTTTTTGTTGTTTTTTTTTAATCTGCTTTTTTTTGCCTATGTATTGCTATAGCATTTTTTATTTGAAGTTCTAACATTATCTTTCGTAAGAATACCAAAGTTTAAATTAACTACTATTTCTATACCTCGTCCCAAGTGTCAAGGTAGTAGCAGCTCTTTGAACTGAAATGGTCTACCATCACATTTCTAATTGACCTTACAATTATCTTAATAGGGCCTTTTTAGCCTACTAAAATACACCTTTACCAGAGCAAGGCTGGGTACTTCTGCTAGTATGGATATATAGTCATGATGTACAAATGCTAAAATGCTTTCAAACTACAAATAACGCTTATGTAACATACGCGAGAAAAAATGTAATATAGCTCACAACACATTTAATATAGTTATATGTACACACATTTAATATAGTTATATGTACACACATTTAATATGTAATATAACTCTATGACTAGATATGCAAAAAATTTACTTCATATTTTAACACAACCAAAGAAATGTTCCATATGAAGATATTTAACTAAATGTTAAGATAAAAATTCACAATACTAACATCGTACTAATATTTTCACCACTCAAACCTGCTTCTATGCTAGTTAGTAAATGTCTTAAGCTTTTGTTGCTTTGGTTACTTAAACGGGGTAAAATGTGATATAGTTATATATATTAATGACAAAGCTATAAACAAATTACATAATATTCCATAATAGCAGCCTTATCATCACTAGAGGTATGTCATATTTAAGTGTTTTCTTGCTTTAAACAAATTATCTACTGAACAATATTAATAATCAATTAATAAATATGTTCAAAATAATGACTGAAGCGATAGAGATATACCAGTAAATTCCCATTAAATACGGTAATATTACATAGAGTTTTTACTGTCATACTTATCGATTTTATAGTTTACAGCAATATGCGCTCCCTTGCTGCATGTAATGCTATGATCCTAAAACAAAGCCTCAATACAAAGCTTTGAGTTGGTACGTGCTTGTGATGCTTACCTGAATGGCCTTTTTTGAAGGGTGAGCCAGGCTTGATTCAAAGGGATCAGATGGAAGATCGGGCAATTTCAAAGTAACATCAAGATTAGTTGTTCGACTATGAGTCAACGCACTGAATAATGTCGTTCTAGTATCTTTTGAATACTGGCTTTCACGAGCAGGCTGAAACAAAAAGTAGGTGATTCAACAAATGGAAATATTGAAGTACAAAAAATTTCTCTGGGGGAAAAATGGCCAATTTCTGATACCCTCTACAATTTATAGAGCAAAAAGCCAAGGTGTTTTATCATTTTCCAGAAATCGAGGGTGTCTTACAATACAAAATCATGTTTGAGTGGAGAAACTTGGTTTAAAACAAGTTAATTTTGTAAAGTGTAAGTATCCAACATCAATTCATAGCTAAATACGGTACCTGTAGTGGTTTTGCCTAATAATTAAAATAATGCGATTATCGATATGGAGCCACTGCCCCACCAATTTAATGCGATCTTTTTTCCATAAGTACAAGCCTAAATCTAAATGTAAATTCTTCACTCAAAGATGTTCTCTTCTTAAGGAGCCGTTTGAAAAAAAAAACCCTGATCAACTTTAACTGCAACGTGGATGTCTCGCTCTTCTGTTACAGGTAGGTTATTTTGCCTTGATAACTATTTCCGGCATACGATTTAAATCTGGTTATGTGCAACATTTACGAACTTATTTCTTTAAAAATTCCGGTTTTTTCACCACTTTCGTCACAAGAAATGAAGCTTCATAACAACACGAAAAAGTAACCACAAACAGCAGGAAAAGCTGACCGGACATTTTGGACATAACGTTTACATGTATAAAACTGTGGGTTGTCACCTTATTGATATAACAGTAGATTTGACGAAATTACTATGTACTCGCAAAATGTGACCATTCATGAAATGCTGTGCATCCCCCCCACTCTACCAACAAAATCATATGAAATACTATGGAAAAGTAAAATAAGAAACTATTAAGTTACACTACAAATTTCGATTGATGGGCATGGAGCACCATTTTGATTATGACTCGTATTTGGTCTGATCAAAGACATGACGAAAGCCATTTAGTTTAATGTTGTAATAATATATAAAACTGCAAAGTAAAAATAAAATGACCGTTATAGGTGAGATAATCATAAACACAATCTTACTGGATGATGCCAGAAAACTGTGTACTTTGATCATTTTTATATGAGTCAAAAAACTCTTTGAAGTCTCCCGATCTCCAATGGCGCCTTGAACCATATAAACACATAAAGTTTCTAAAGGTTCTGACAAATATCCTGACAGCAAACTTCGCTTTTAGAGGCACCAGATGAAGAAAAGCAATGCTATGCAGAGTGTGCCAATGCCACCATGATTCTGAAGCTTGTGGAACCGATTTTTTATCAGGAAAGTACATCCACCAGAGTTACTCACATATCTATCTCGCCTACCCTCGTCGAATCTTGAAGTGGTTGTAATGTAATATATATTGACAATACGGATGTCTCTCGTGATGTCAATATCCTCTAAGTGTATAGCCGTCAAGATGTAGAGTATCCTAAGCTGTTATTCCATGTTACTCAAACATATCATATCAAAACTACCCAAGATTATCTCTATACATACCTCGAGCCAAAAAATTGATGAATTGTGAAGCTCAGAGTTATTTTTTTGCGTTTCATACACCTTGTAGAAAAAAAGTTAAACTGCAATTAGATAGGAACGTCACAGTAAAAAATATCCTTAAAACTCCAACTGTAACTTCACAATATAACAAATGAGTAAATAAATAATCATAGAGGGAAAAAGCTGGCAGTATCAGAGGATTTTTTAACCTGGTGACTGACTTGCAAGTTCTTCCAAAAGGCAGTTGAAAGAAAAGTGTCTGGTACACTATATAATAAAATATACAGAGAGTTGTGTAAGTGATGTGTTTCTTGAAGCATGTTAAGTTAAAGGTCGTTATTTTTCTGTTTAAAATATTTAGAATATCCTGTTCTAACATCAGCTGCAAACCTATTATGCAGGAGACGAATGAAATCTGTGTGCTATAAAATGTACTTTGTTAAAAGTCTTTTCTGAAACAGTGACACTTCCGCACTACTTTGCCCCTCTTTACATGCTAATCGTTTTCGCTATCCTCCCCATTTTTTTAAAATTGTAAATAAATGAGTATAAGTGCGTGCGTGTGTATATGTGTGTATCACGTGGGCGTCGGTGTGTGTATACATGTTTTGTATGGCTCCATTTAACACCTCCTTTAAAGTGCCAATGCCTTAACAGCCGGAGAAAATACTTCCTGAAAAAACATGCCAAGATTTACCCGCAAACGCTAAGATGACTAAGCACACCTTTGTCACCTTGTCTCGTCTGGAAAATTAGAACTCTGCAGGGATTGTCGACCTCCTTGGAGGATCCTACAACGCAGTTGGCCTTCGTCTTTTACAAGTTTGTCCTTTCTCCATTGAACTGTTTCGATAAAGTCTTGCAGTCTTACGTGCCCAAGGTGGTCATGTTGATCTGAGGGATGGCAAGGGCGCTCACAAAGATCATATCCAAGTTGTTGAAGGTGCATGTGATCAAGACCATTGTTGAGATTGACTTTTATTTCTAAAATTGAAAGTGCCAGCCGTGGACAGCTTACATGCAATTTACATAAAATATCGTTGCATCCTTCCCGCAATGTGCAGATTCCACCACCTGCACAACATAAATTCCTGTCTGATTTGTACTCTCTATATACTCTGTGTGAAGGAAATGTCAGACAAACTATCCTTTTCCAGCTATCCGCAAGTTTATGTCAACGTAACTCTGACTTTCAAGTTTGTTCCTGAGGATGATTAAGAACGACTAAAACTCGGAGTGTCAGTAACGTCTGTTGAAAGCAGACGATAAGGTGGTGACCGAATTGAAAACAGAAACAAGAAGGAAGATCCTGACTGCGACGACTGTAACATTAAGCACATACCTTAAAGATAATTTTCAAAATAAGATCATAAAACCAAATAAAGTACTCTTCAAGACAGTAAATTGCAATATATTTGTGTAAGAAATCTATAATAAAGTTCACATGGGTACAGAAGAAAATATGAAATGCACATCAACGGTTAAGGATTTCTTTCATCTTGAGATTTTTACTGTAAAAATGTCAAGATAGAGTGTGAAATGACATCATAAACCAAAGAAAACAAATAGCTTGTAGACATTGTCTCAAAACAAGAAAATTATTTTTCATACATTTAATAAGAATAAAAGCACGGTTTCTTCTCTTTTGTCAAAATAAATTCGACTAAAGGTCATTTATTACAAAAAAGGTACCACAGTAAAAGTGTTGTGATAACAACACTTTCACTTTTACACAACGCTTCATGTTTGAATTCTGACGAAATTCCAACCTTGTTCATTACTGCTTTAGAAAATCAGAGGAATTTTGAATTTTCATAACCATTTTACAGCATATATTTTGAAAATACTTCTTCCATGGAAGTATTCTCGTTATTCTGCCAATAAAGGGCCAGCTTCATTTTGTTAGGGTTTAATCATATGGACAAAACATGATCTTTCAGGTTTGTGAGATCTTCAAAGAAAAGACCGAGATAAAGATAGGGATGATAATGATGAAAGAGTGCTTTAGTCTGTAAACTCTTTTAAAAATCATATTTAAAAATTACTTTAAGATCGTATTTGTGTTTCACTAGTCTAAGTGATATGCACAATGGATATAATGCTCTACATTAATACTTATTAGAATTAGTTTAGNACCATTTTACAGCATATATTTTGAAAATACTTCTTCCATGGAAGTATTCTCGTTATTCTGCCAATAAAGGGCCAGCTTCATTTCGTTAGGGTTTAATCATATGGACAAAACATGATCTTTCAGGTTTGTGAGATGTTCAAAGAAAAGACCGAGATAAAGATAGGGATGATAATGATGAAAGAGTGCTTTAGTCTGTAAACTCTTTTAAAAATCATATTTAAAAATTACTTTAAGATCGTATTTGTGTTTCACTAGTCTAAGTGATATGCACAATGGATATAATGCTCTACATTAATACTTATTAGAATTAGTTTAGAGTACCGGTGGAAAAACCATGGAAGCTGAGTTTAAATACCGTAAAACTCCGAATGTAAACCCTGTAGAACAGTTTGAAAAACAGCTTGACGAGAATTTAAACAATTATGTTGAGGGAAAACTCACAGGGTCCAAACGGAGAATTCTAACTACAAAATGGGTTGCCATTGCATGGGAAAAACTTATGCAAGACAAAGAGATGGTTATTCGTTCGTTCAAAAAATGTGGACTTAGCACAAACGTTGACGGATCCGAAAATGATAAAGTAAACATAAGGGGATTAGAAGGGTACATAATGCCGTTACCTGAAGAAGAGTATCATCTGGAAAGTGAGGATGAAGACGATGAAACTAGTGAAAATTAAATGGACAAAGATGAAGACTTAGAAGATGGGGAGTGTGAGCTTGATGATGACACTGAACAATGAATAATATGTTATATTATTATGTTTTGTTACATTTTTAAACATTATACAAAATAAATGTAGTGGTTGTTATCAACACAAATGTTGTTCCGTGTATAAGCCCCCGTATATAATCCCGCCGTATATAAGGCCCCCGTCTATAAGCCCATCAAAAAAGACTTACGACTTAATATAAGCCCACGCCTTATATTCTGTGTTTTACGGTAATTTTAACAAAGAAAAAAAAATTCTAACTGTGTTTAGAATAGATATGTCACATATTTCAAAGGAAAAGCTGTATCCAAACTATAACTGGATGCTACAAAAAAGCCTTTTATTCCACCACCGGGTTATAATATATTAGAGTTGACAGTAGCCTAAGGATGGAGGGAAATGTTAAGAAAGCCAACTTTTCTTGAGAAAGCTAGAAATTTGGAGTCAGTTCCATTGCCATAGAACAACTTTCAACCAATCAATAATACCTTTAAATTTTTCAAGTCTTTCTTTTCAAGTCCTCAATCATCTACTTGGTGAAGGTAACTTGTATTTGCCATTCAATAACCTGCTTTTAATTCCTGCATACTGTCATTATGACACAGCTTAGGATGGTATTCTATGGGTGGCAAGTGTTGCTGGGTAGCTCATCAAAAGGCCTTTCTTTGAGCAATATGTATGGTAGAATATAGTATATTACAGGAGAAAAGTAGTCAGGGCTGGGTGGTTGATTTGTTTAGTAAGACAGTACTGGAAAACAGTGCCTTAGAATCCATGAATGCAGTTGCCTGGCAACATGTGCGTACTCCATTGGGATGGTTCAAGTTCTCAGGTGACCATTCTTTTGCGCCCAAAGCATGATAATCATGTTTCCCAGTCATTTTATCGTTTGCCATTTAATAAAGTTAGGGAAGCTACTGTACAATTAAAAATTAAATTAACCATGGCTTAATAGGCCCAGAAAATATTAGTTTTTAAAGAATTTTATAAGCTGGGCTTATTTTGAAAGGATATTCAATTGATGCAGTACCTCTTTTGTAATCAATAAGCGTGTATCAGGGTTGATGAAAAGTGCAGTAATTATATAAATTAAAAAAATGAAGAATTAGGACTGAGATGTCTGATGTCACTAGGTTTCCTCGAGTCTTACTCTGAAGTGATCTTGAAAGTGAAGACAATGAAGACTATGAAGGTAGCCTAAGAATAATGTTACCAACGTAAGAAATGCAGGTGAAAAAGTTTTACTGGCTAAATCAGAATGCGACCCTCAGAGGCTTTGGGGGACTGTTGTAAGAAGGTGAGAGACTGGAAAGAAAGCCTTTATTTAAACTGAACGAAGTCAGAGTGCTTATTTATTTAAAAGAAAAAGGTATCTCCACGATGCAGATTATACAAAAAAAGGGAAGAATAATAAGCAAGTCACCTCTTGTCACTACACTGGCCAAAAACTGAGGATGCAAGACATGGGAAGGTGATTAGAAAAGAAATTTCACTTCCAAAATCTACATTTGGAAAGGTGAATACCATTACACAAATGTTTTGAAGAAAGTTATGACTGGACTAAGTGTACGTAATTGTACCTAGTACCAATGTTTGAAAGTGAGGTATAATCACTAACGTCCAAGGTGATAAAATGCTCAAAGTGTTAAGTAATGTGGTTTATAATAGAAATGATGAGAATTTCATGGGCAGAGGGAAAAAATATGTACTAAGAGAACCTGGTATTGGTAGGCAACTAATAAAAGAATTAACCTGCTGAGATTGATAAGGCATGTGATGTTGGAAGTAGATTTGGAACATCAGGCAATAACTGGAAAGATAAAATGGAATCCTGAAGAGAAGACGGCTTTTTTGAATGTACTAGCTAGTAAAATGCCTTGAAGAAAGCATTTTTAGGATAACAGAATTTAAGTTATTTGAGGCAGCAATTAATAGAGAAATGTTGTAAAATGTGATGGGTTAAGTCTCATGATATGGGAGAAAGAGAGAGAAAAAGAGAGAGAGAGAGAGAGAGAGAGAGAGAGAGAGAGAGAGAGAGAGAGAGAGAGAGAGAGAGAGAGAGAGAGAGAGAGAGAGAGAGAGAGAGAGAGAGAGAGAGAGAGAGAGAGAGAGAGAGAGAGAGAGAGAGAGAGAGAGAGAGAGAGAAAGAGAGAGA
>RDPX01000001.1:7876988-7921175 GCA_003991215.1 Morbakka virulenta | reverse complement strand
GAGTAGCCCTATATCTATAACAATCTACGATTACCCAATGGAAACAATATCAATAACCGTGCTGTAAAGAAAATAGAATATTTAGTAATACACGTAGATATCGCTCTCTTTCTTCTGGAGCTTTTCAAAGAAAATTTTTTTGATGTTGTGCTTAAAAGAGTTAGTATTTGAACTTAATTTAATGTGCGACGGTAACCTATTCCATAATTTGGGACCCAGATATGATAGAGCTTTTTGGCCATCGTTACTACTTCGGAAGGGTATTTGAAGTTTGTAGCTAGAGTTTCGCGTGTAGTGGGCATGGTTGAGTTGGCTGTAAATTTCCGATGTGTAAGATGGTAACGTATTTTTGAAAAATTTGAAAATGTTTGCACAAGCGCATTGCTCAAATCTCTCTTTAGTTGGTAGCCAATTTATTTTCCGAAATTGTTTAACTCCAATATGGTCTCGATTTCCAAGCCTCAAGCAGTATCTTATGCATTTGTTTTGAGCCGATTGTATCTTTTTGGTGAGGCGCTTGTTGAGGTTTGGGTACCAAGCAATGCACGCATAATCAAAATGTGGCTGGATTAACGCATTGCAAAGCAAACGACGCAGAGAATCGTTTAGAAACTTTTGTTTCCTGTACAAAAATTTTAGCTTATTATTTATCAAGCCTAAAACTTTTGTAGCCATAGCCTCACCAGAAAGGTTGTTATCAAGAATGCATCCCAGGTAGGCTACCTTGGAGTACTGTTTGATTTTAATATCTTCATAAGTAATTTCAAGATTGTTCGATTTTTTCAGCTTTTTGTGAGAACCGAAAAGAATTGACTTTGTTTTGTCTTCCCCGAAATGTATACTTAATTTGTTATCAATAAACCATTCACAGAGTGAGTGAAAGTCTTTATTTAGTTGTTCTTCAATCTTTCTAGTGTCTTTTTCAGTAAAAATCAGGCATGTGTCATCTGCATAAAGGAGAAGGTCACAGCTTACAGCCTGTGGCATATCATTTACATACAAGAGGAAAAGAAGTGGACCCAAGATTGATCCTTGGGGAACTCTGAAAGATAGCCTACCCGGGAGGAAAATTCATTGCACAAGTTAACTGAGAAAAATCTGTTCGTGAGGTATGACTTATACCATAATATCGTTGACTCAGCAAAAAACCCAAGCACTGCATTTTCTCAAGCAGAATTTCATGGTCAATTGTGTCAAAAGCTTTTTGAAGGTCAATTAAAATCATTCCAGTCATCAGTCCTTTTTCAAATCCGTTTAAGACTTTATCAGTTAAATATGAAAGGCATGTATTAGTCGAGTAGTATTTTTGGAAGCCTGATTGATATTTGTACAAAATACATATACTGTTTTCTCTGTTAAATACAAAGATGAGGCAAGAAAATATTAAACACTAAAAGCATGGAATGTGACAACTATACATCTCTTTAAAACATTTAGTATAGTTATATCATGTGCAAATAGCCAAGAATATAGGTACTAATGTTAAGTAGTATAGCCAGCAATATCTATCAATTATGTTGTCTGTTGCAGCACCAGCAGTGAGTGGCACAGATAATTATGAATTAAACTACTGGATTTTTTAATTGAAGGGAATATTGAATAAACTCACTAGTCTACTAACATTTTATACACCACAACTAAAATGTATTAGGGGCTACTTATCAATATCTATTATGCACCTGTATACAGTCATGCAACTAAGCCTTAGGTAGCTATCATTTCAAAATAAACCAAACTCCCTTGTCATGAACACTATGGTTTTTAAGCTCACAATAAAGAATAGAATGAATATAAATAAAATATTTTTATTTTTGTTCCTCACAGATAAAATTACAGTAGTTCTAATTGGCAACCAATTATTTTGAAATAAGGGTGTTATGACATAAATTTTTTATTCAGTATCCTTCAGCTTATTAAAGCCACCAATTTATTTATTAACATCGTTATGGTTTTCAAAAACTGCAAGCAATGCTTATTTATAGTCTTATACATAAATGTGCTTTTCTAGGAACAGGCACTAAAGGCAAAAAAAATGTTCTGTTGAAAGACCAGAGTATTGATAACAGATTTTACTCTATGGCTAATGGTAGAAGACATACCAAAAGTAAAAGAAGCATATTTTAATGATTTGCACATGCCAACATTGCATAATGAAGACCAATTGGCTTGCACTCTTATTAACTGTGAGGACAACTACATATTGAATTACAAAAACCAAGTGTATAAAACTGCCATTTGTATTAAAAAATTCAAAATTTAACCCTATCATTCAAAGACTCAAAGTTAATGGGTCTCCAGTATTATTGAGATTGAAAACTCTTTTTATCCTCAATTGACACCTTGACCAAAGGTATAAAAGAAACAGAATATTAATTAAGTTCTTACTGTAGAATATTTTGTTCTTAAATTCTCCATTGACCCATAGGATATAATCTGTGATCTTGATCTACAACCATCATTTCTATTGAGGAGCAACAAAAAATGGAGTGTGTTTTCCACTTCACAACCTATAAAAGATAAAAAGCATAATCATAACAATTATAATACTACAGCACTTCTTGTAATAAAAATGCATTTCCAATAATTGTTTTTAAACCGCTTTGTTTTCATGGGTTACAAAATTAGCCAAAAGTACCATCATTGGGTTATTTCTGTACAACCCTTGTTACACCACACAACATTCTTACTGCACTGGAAAGTAACGGAATCAGTACAGATTCCTGGCATAAAGGAACTTTTCTTATTTTTAACCTGGAGTTTGCAAAACATACATTATTGACGCTGTGGTATTCTTATAGAATTTTTGGTTCCTCTTCCTCATTTCATCTCAATAGTATCATTGTTCATCCAGTTTCAAGGTCTATTTGTCTACAACATTTAATTGAAGTAAGAATGAAAAAACTCTTGTTCATAATCAGACTAAACGCTTTGTCTCTTCAAAAGAGAGCAGGAATACAAAAAACCCCCAGTAAAATAAGTATATATAACACAAATGGATACTAAAAACTCACAACTAAAAATTAAATTTCTTCATTTTTGCTTCACAAAGGAAAACCTAAAAAAATCTTTTTAATATCCGTGGGTCTGTTACTTTTGTGTAACTGGTCTCTGGGAGAAAATATAACAAATCGCTGCTTTATCATGCCATATACCCTATTTTTATATTAGCAGTAAATATAGACGTACTACTTAAACTCTTTAGTTTGCCCACTAAATTTTCTAATCGGTCGGCTTCATTCAGTTGCCCTTTTTCCCGCAATCGATAACAATGCACGGCCACTTCACAATATGGGTCCCAGCTAAAGGCACAGGCATTCAATTCATTGTTTTTTTTGTTGGAAATAACATAAGGTGAGTTCAGGTAACTGAAAAGGCTTAGAAGAGCTTTTTTCTTTGCTTTCCCCAACTTTTGTAATTTGTAACAGCACCTTGTAAAGATGCTCAACTCATCTCTGCAGTTGGCCTTAAACCAACTATCCACAAGGTTACCAAAATTTTCTGCAATATTGACTTGACAAACTCTTTTGTACTTTTTACGTCCAACTCCATCCATTTTTGAAAATGTACAAGAAAAATGACTTTTAAAAATCTCCGACTCTTCAATTTACTCAAAATTTGATAAGTTCAGTTAACTTCAAGAAAGTCATTACTGCCCATGCAAAGTTTCGCCCAAGTTTAACAGTTCAATAGATTTCTTTCCACCTTTTATCATTTTGTACTATATCGCACTTCATGCTTGGTGATGCTCCTATCTGCTGTTTCAAAGGCTTTTATTCCCCTGGCTGAGAAGCTCATATTACACAAAAAAAATTCTGAGAAGGCGGTAAGAAAACAGAGAGCCAGTGGAGGGCTCATTTTCCTTCTTTGCTACTAAAAATAGGTCTACGAACAGTACAGATATATCTGTATAAAACAAAATAACGGTGAACGCAAGCTGCGGTATCACAGAAAATTTGAGCAAGTTGGGCATCGTATTTACAAATCACTTCTTTGTTGTTGCAGCTGTTCGTACGGCATGTAAAAACCACGAAATAAATAAGGGAGCAACAAATTTTTTCGTTTGCAGAAGTGACCAATCCATATGGTGGAAAATCTGTCCTCCCTTTCCAGTTTTTATTCTCAAATTTATGATATTATCACAACTGTGAGAAGTGCAGAATCACAATACGTGATTTGAAGCGCAACACAGAAACGAAATTGCACACCGTAGCTTGCTCAAAGATTATGTACTTCTTTTGTATAAATACACAAATTTACAGCCAGACCTCTCATTTTGGAAGGAAGAGGCCTAATAAACAAATCAAGAACATTGTTTTGGGCGCTGTAGTGAGCCTGAATTAACATCATTACTAAGACTGAACGCCACAATTGGAGAAAGGTAATAAAGGCAGCTGAGGCAGAGGGAGCTATTGTTTCATCTGGGACACAGCATTAAGCCAAGTAAGTTAAATAAGACTGTACGTTCATAAAAGAATGTGTCGTTCTCACGACATTCCAGATATAAACGATTTAGTAACATCTACAAAAAAAGGAAGAGAGTAATTAGCAAGGAAATATTTGAGACAAACCCTGAAAGCTTGTAAAATGACAAGGAGTAGGAGAGAGCAAATGAATTATTGACGCAAAATTTGAAAGGAAACCTCCAAATGTCAATTTATAATCACTGGGCCATTAATTATGGGACCACAGGAAACCGTAGAAGTGACAATGAAGAGGAATGCACAAATCCCTTTTAAAACCGGAGTCAAAAATGCTTTGGATGCCCTAAAAGAATATTCTGTGAAAAAATTCAAAGCTAATTTTTCAGGACAGGCATATTACGATTATTTCAGAAAGATCCATCGAAAAATATTTCTCGAAACTTTGTAACATTCTGTCTTGGATGAAAACATTGCAAGCAACCAAAAATGTCACCCTCAAAGCAGCAGAGAACAAAGCAATCACTGCAATATACATGAACACAAAATCTGCAACTTTATATAGTCCATTTGATCAAATAAATATCATTGAGTTTGAAAAGGGGAAAAATTCCTATAGCTTTAGAAAGAAGGAGTGATTATGCTAGCGTATAAAAAGACTCATCGAAAGACACGGAAAACTCAATATCATTAGCGCTACAGCCGGTAACTGTTGAATGTATTTCAACTCTTATTCCCAATATATAGTACAGCTTTATATAAAGCAACCAGTACATACAAATTAACCTGCAGAAGGGATTTTGGGGTACTTTCTCTAGCGTTGTAGAGCACACAGAGACTTATCACACCTAATCAACCACCATAGGGAAAAGGGGAAAAGCTTTGTGTTGAAATCGTTAAAAAAATTGTTTGGTAAAGTCAACTATAAACTACTTACATTAGTTCTACAGTGTCATTATTTACCACCACAAATTATCCAACGTTTTTCTTTTATGTAAATGAGCTACCATATCTCTACAACAACTAACGAGTTCATTACGAATCAAGTACCGGTAAAAAGGTGTGTTGCGATATGACACGCTATCAATATTGTAGTTTTACCTTGTTGTCAATACCTTAATTAAAACCATAAAAAAAGACCAGATGAAATTTGCACGATTTACTTGTATGATGACTGTCCAGCTCCAAAGCAATGAATGCAATTTGTCTATGTGACAGTCTTGGAAGCAAACAAATAATACTTCTACAATGTGTTTACCAAATGGTTGATAATCAACCCATGCAGCCTCATAGCTGCATGAATTGATAAACGTTACGTATTTGCAATAAAATAAACCCAGACATTATGAAGTATAAGCCATACATGATGTTAATAAACAAACAAACTCCATCCATGGAGAAGGGCCCATCTTTTACTTTTCTCCTTAAGGATTTGACGTACATATAAAAGACCAGCATGTCAAACAGACTGCATCTAAAGAAGTTCATTTGTACCTTTGGGGAAAAGGTTTAGATGCAATACATTCACTTCACAGAAAAAAAGAGGTCAGCAATATGTACACGATCTCCAATTCCTGTAATACTTTGTCCGTGCAGTTAATAATATTGTTTTAGTTTTAAAAGGACCTACTTAATAGCAGCATTTAGTATTCAGTATTTCTATCCTGTGGTCTCAAATGATTTCAACTATCAAAAGCGGGGCAGAGGATGAGCTCACTTTCCCTTACAAAATACTTTTATGGAGTGCGCAAAATATAGCCTTTGGTAACCAAAGGCCACCTGTTTGGGTTCTCGCCTCGAGACTGTTTAAATTAACAGAGGAAGAAACGAAGGCGACTTCTTACTGGTGGCTAAACCTGCTTCTCGTGGGCAACTTTGATTCATTGGCCTAGTAAGGCAGCCCATCTAAGAGAAGATAGCTCCGGGTTCAAGTCCCAAAGCCACAGCATAAAAGGCCTCACTGCCTTGTAAGCAAGTAAGCAAAAAAAGCAAGTTGGTGGATGCAATTTAGATAGAAGAGATTTCAATCCTGAATAAAGATATAATTTTCTCATTATAAGTTATTATTTATTATAATAAATAATATAAGATATAATTTTCTCATTATAAGTTCTCATGCGTGACATTAATTTCAAGGCATTAATTTCACATTCAAAAACAAGACAGTACATTGATATGTGAGAGTGAGAAGTGTTATATCTTGTGAAGAACTTACGGTATTGTTATAGAGTGAAAGTATGAAATTACAGTAACCAAAATCAGATCAGAAAAATGAAAATCATATCACTTTTTCTCATTCAAAATTGAACCAAGTGTTTGACATTGGTGGTCAGAACATTGTCCCAAAATCAACTGACACGTTTAGACCCTGAGGAGAGAAGGTAGCTCGTTCACATGCTGTTGAGCTAAAAATGACTTTGTTTTTGTTGTTTACTCCACTTTAGTAGAATGTTTTTGCAATTTTAACAAGTTGTTTCAGGATAGAACGAAAAGAGTTTGGTGACAAGTTTGAAAAGGGCTAATATATACATTCCAAAACCAAAAGTGAGTAAGAAAGCTTTCATAAGGATGTCAAATATTGAGAATCACCAGACTCAAGTCACATTCAAAAATCAAAGGTGTAACTGTAAGTAAAGGTACTGTTTTTTCATTGGACCATAAAAAGAGTGCTGTTCAACATGCAACAGTATGAATAACTTTTGTACCTGTTGGTGCAGACCCAGTCAACGACAGCATTTTGGGATTCTCCCAACAATTGAATTAATGTGTTCGTTGCGTTCAAAGTTGCCTGAATAGTTTGACAATTTGCATAAGATCAGGATTAAATCCCCTGCTTTTATGGAATTTGCGTTGAGAACTTCGGGTATAAATTACCATTTGAACATAAAATAATTTAAAAATAGGCATGTAAAGAGTGTAGGAGTCACCACCAAGAGGTTCTTCAGCAATCGCAGTAGTGGAACAAAAAATCTACGTAAACATTACACAAGCAAGAGCCAAAAATTGAATGATTTAACATAAATGTTTTAGTAAAAAGAAATGAAAATTACAGTGGGGATGATTCTAACCTATTGGTTCCAAAACTCATGTGAATTTTGTCAGCAGCATAGTCATACACATCTACAGCAAAATACTTTCGAACAAGATCACTTTGCACAAAAGTCTATTAGAATTTTATTGGAAAATTGGGGACATATTACGATCAATTGTTAGTAAAGCAAGAATAAGAGTAAAAGTAAATGTTTTTCTTTCAATTTCTTATAAAAGCCAGATTTTTTTACGGGTTCTCCTCATCAAAAACTATTTCAAGAGGTCAGCAATGGTCAGATACTTTCAGAAAACTAGGTTGCCTACTAGTATAACTTTGAATTCTCTACCAGACAAAAAGAGTTTACAAAGGCCTCTATCTCACCTGTGGGATGTATTACCATGTTATAAATTTTCATAAAAGTTATGTTTCTTTTACCATATTGTGAATTTTTAAGGCAAAATTTTGCCCTGATTTCAAAACTGTGCTATATGTTCTCTACAATTGAACTTTTGCTAGATAAAGCAAATCTTGATAACATGAAGAAGTTTATCGCTTCAGTGAAAATCTCTATTATGATGCACCCAAAATAAGTGCTAGTTAAGGAAATGGTGTTTTTTTTTCATTTCCATTAATGTGTACAGTAATTTACTTTTAACAATCACTTTTTTCTCTTAGGTTCTTGGAGAAAACAGTTGATTTCCTTGACCAAAGAAGATATAAATTTACCAGATTGATTTTGTTGTGCATGTAGATTTCATGTTAGACATGAAATATATAATAAAAAATTACAAAAGATAATGGAGTACTTGTAGACTGTACTTTGGAGCGACTATGGGTCGACAATAAAAACTATGGGCTCCTCTTCATATGACATGTGAAAGCTGTCGGGAGGTAAATGAAAAACAATTCATTTTGCTGTTTCAGGAGTATGGCTAGAGACCAAAAGTAATATTTGTGATTGCTACATTGAAGGACGGAGGAGTAAAGAAAAGCAAAGTCCTTTCGTATCCAAGTAATCTATCCTCTATGGTACTTGTGCTACATGGTGATAACTTATTGGTTCCAAAGCGAGCAAAAAATCTACGCACATCCTATCAAAATGCTAATATGAATGTAATATAATTATTTAATGTGTTTTATATGGTCTTATAATGTGATTGCCTGCAACTCTTTCACTTGTTTTGGTAAAGGCATATGATGAATGTCTCATTAGGAGACCCTGACGACGCGGCAACCAAGAAATGGATGAAACGCATGAACCAAGGACCAGTTCTTGTCCACACTTGCCGAATCAACTTGAATTAGATGAATTCATTGGTTGGTTACTTTTGGCTGGACATGGTTAACTCAGGAGATGAGCTTTTAGCATTCAGGTCGAAAGAATGATATTTATTGGGAAAGGACTGCACGTTAACAATGTAAAGGAAAGCTCCGTAGATAATGCAAAGTATACTTTCAAATGAGTAATAACTAGCTTGTTTACAGCTAATGAAATTGTCTACATCCCTTTAAAGGGGCGACTTTTCATAGCTAACTCAACAAAAGCCTCAAAGCTTTTGTTGAGTTAGCTATGAATTGTGACAATGTAATTTAGTATTCATCCTGGCTATTACATTTTCAGTACAGTTGAAGGAATAATATGACAATGTTAGAAAACTTGTTGAGAAAGAGAACTTTAGTCATTTTAACTGAAATGTTTGTGGTGATATTAAAGTGGTGGTCTTCTCGCTGAGGTTACGGAATGGATGCACAAAATGCTCATGTTTTCATACATTTTGAGATATTAAGGTTCCATAATAAACATTAACAAAAATTTGAATAAACCCTACAATGATTTTCAGGCAGCAAAGGTAAATGTTATTAGACAGTCACTTGTAGAGTCTTTCATCGTGTTTTTACCTCCACTTAAAATAGCACAGAATTGGTCAAACAGTTTGTAATGACTTTAGATCATAGAGGAAAAAAATATTTAAAGATATTTGCCTACTCTTTCTGAAGCTAACTGAGAAAAAATGATAATTTCTAACTTAAGGCATTTTAAGTCAAGACTTCTCAACTAAACAATATTATTTCACCTAATCATAAATTTATTTGACCTTAAAGGCAGTAATAAAAAGGAAGGCTGAATAGTTTTATCATGTAATTCTTCAAGGTGGTTTCGAAAATGCTGCCATCTTTGGCCTGCCAACAGGAGCCCGTTGTCTGCATGAAAGATAAAAATGAGATGGAAATAATCACCACAGCACCAGTTAGACTGTATTTGTCGAAGGTTCCATTCCCTTCACGAAGAAGAAGCCAACGCCTCGCACGAGGGTGGCTATGCGACTGAATGAAGGAAGTTAAATTAGTTAACAGTTGCATGAAGGTCGGTAACATCTCAAAAAACTTGATTTTGCAATTAGTGTGTAGCGCTGAGACGCTCAAGCAGAACAGCAGTACAGTTCTCATTTCGCTTATCTTTGTATAATTGTTTGCAGAAAAAGCATCCAGTTTCCCATAGCATACTTTTCTCTGGTCATTTTAGGCTATTAGAGAAAGGAAATAAAAAATACCTTCTTCTAATGACAAAGTACATTTTACAAAGGTGCTACCTCTTTTTAACTGTAGTTAAGAAAAGTTCAACTGGCTGTTTGTAGAACTTAGTCACGGTTATTAACTCTGCACTAAACTTAAGTTTACACAATACGTATTTGTTATTTTTCAGTTCTTACAGTAAAATAACAAGCATTTTTAAAATCTATATGTGGAAAGGTGACTTGAAATGAGAGTTTAAGGATTAAGTTAGACAGTGTTCGATTACTGGAAATACTAATTACTTTTTCTGTGGTATAAACAAAAGAACACTCGTAGATGAGTATGCAGAACCATAGATACAGCCATCTAAAACACGTAGTAGCAATCTTCAATATTTAACGGGATCGTAATTCAAAATCTGGGATTTGATATGTCAAACGTGCCAAGCACACCTTTCAGCATTTAACGTAAAACAGTTCAATTATTAAAAACGACTAATTTATGTATTTTTGTGTTGTTTTGTTATCTAGCAAAATTTGTTATGTTATTTACAGCTTTTTACCAAATTAATACTTATACACATACAGTCGGATATATACAAGCAGTACCAAACAACAGATTTTTGGATGTTCAAATTTATTGTGTTTAAATACTTATGACTTGTGTAACGTATGTAGTATGGTTAGCTTTAATGACGCCCCACCGTTATAATGAAAAGGTTTTTCCAAGTGAACAGATTTCACGATACAAAAGATTTTACAGCCTCGTAGTGAGTTTATGTGTTACGTTCGTGTTTACTGTACAACATTGAACCGTGCAACAAATCTTTAACTGGTATGAGCGAATTGCACGAATACTCTACGACAATTGTTCTAAATGAACGAGATCGACGGCACATCACGTTCTGGAGAAGGGTTTGGGTCTTTTACGATCGAAATGTCCGAAATACATTGACTTGTACTTTAATACTTTGGAAGACATTTTGCTAAGTTTACCGAACTGTAACCGGGCATCATGTGCACTACGCGTTATTGAATGTGACATCCATAATAAGGTATACGAAAATAAGGTGTTATTACAAGACAATAATAGTGATCTAGCTCAACTCAAATTAGAGAAATGTGAGAAACAACTTTCAGAAATGGAAGCGTACTGTAGACAATAGATTCAACGAACTCAGTGATTTAAAACGTATAATATTAGAATCGTCAACGTGTGTATCACTATCTATTTTTCCCAAAAAGAAATTGGCAATTTTCAAGAAAAGGGTCAGCTTAGAAAAGGAAAAGCTACGGCTCGAGGAAGAAATACAAATTCGTACTGCAGAGGCTCAAAGAAAGAAACGTGAGCCTGAGAACGACCTGAAGCTTGTGAAAAATGAAGAAAGTATTCAAGGTGAAAATGATTTTGACTGTCATTGACGAAGGTACGAAGTACAGGCCAGATCACAAAGCAAGTTACACAAACTACGCATGAAAATCCTTGTAGTAACATTGGGTTAAATTTGTTGAGAAAACAGCTTATTCGTGAACGTTTTTCTACTTTTGATGATAAAGTAGAATCCTATATGACCTGGAAAACATAATTTTTGATTGTTTCACAAGAAATTCAGATTCCAAATCCGAGCAAATAGAACTTTTAGTCAACAGGTTGACAGAAAAATTTAGAGAAACCATCATTGCCATTTGTAATGCCAATGCTGATCAGACAGGTCGTGCATTGGCTTTAATCTGACCAAATGTATGGACGACTAGAGAAACTTCAATCAAGCAACAGAATGGGGATTTCAAGGCTATCAACGCAAATGACCAGTCTTTTTTATAGCCTTCACCACATTATCATGAATGTAGTATCTCTGATGCTCTACCCTGTGTTCAATAATTATTTGGCTCACTAAAACCTTTCTACAGCTGTGAATCCTATAGTAAAGAAGTTGCTATACAGCATTCAACCAAAATGAATTACTAAAGCAGCACATTGCAAGAAGACTGTAGGTGTTTTTTCCCTCCATTTTTATTTTTTTGTTGAGTTCTTGAAGAAAGCTGCAAAAGCGCAGAATGACTCTCCTTTCCAATTTTCTGTGCCCATGAAAGAGACAAAAACAGTAACTTGAATGTGCTTGTAAGTACGTAAGTACCGCATGATGTACAAACTGATTCAGCCTTGTGTTGCTCATATCATAAGTCTACACAGAACATTAATGACTCTGGTATGTTTTGTGATGTCTTTATCTGATAGGAAGGATTTCTTACAGAGAAAAAAAATTGCTTTAGGTGTTGTCAATTTTCACAATATAGAACAAAAGATTGTAAGGTGAAGACACAGAGCAATATATGTGAAACTTTACATTATACTATGCATCTCAAAAGTTTTGCTAATGGTACAATCCCCCATAGCAGAGAGAGACAAAAAGATTCTAAGCTGTACATGAGTTCCTACCTATGTCAGTGCCGGATACAGAGATTTTGTCAAACAAGTGTACAACTCCGTGTAGAGATACCTTGTAGAGGAGGTCATGTAGTAGAACTGAACATTTTGATGTACATCAAACTGATGATACTAGCAAGAGTTTTAGATGTATGCTAATTTAGACAATCATAGTAGTTGCACTGTTGCCTCACCATAAGTATTTGATAAACTTAGTGTACAAGGTAAACCCACTACTTACATATTGACTGCATCGTCAGGATGCTCTCTGATGCAGGGTAGACAGATCAACGATTTGGTTTTGAGGGCAGTCGATTGTTTAATCTCGATACAACTTACCCTGTGTAATTGATTGTAATCAGGTATCTGCTGACACTGCAGAGATACATACATCCTATGTGACTCGTGGATATAATTATTTTTCTCCAATCAGCCCATAGGTTCCTGAGTGCAACCCAGACTGCAAGGTACAGTTGTTGATTGGCAGAGATATTCCGGAAGTTTATCTTGTCCAGGAGGAGATGTTTTGTCGACATGGTTCTCCTTTTGCTTTGAAGTGCAGTTTTGGAAATGTTATGATCGATGATGCCTTTTTTAGTAGACTACACATAGAAAACCCAATTAGTGTTAAGAAAACTGCAATAATGAATGATGGTTATGCGGCAGACAGTGCACCATGTCAGCAAAACATACAAGACAAACTGCCATATGGTAAATACAAGGGTTCAGCCTGTGTGATTTTAGAGGAGAAAATGTGTTTCTTTAAAGCATGAAACCATGAGTGTGCTGGACTATCTGTACAGGAGAGAAGATTTACCGTCTGACGGACTTTTCAATGAAAAGGCTTAAGGACGCTTCGTGATCAGCACCTCTGCCAGTTAGGCATGTCTTCAAGGAACATAATGTCCTGTCGAACAGAAGCAAAGCTTTTAAGCGGCTAGAATTTTGCATTCTAGTCTTTAGAGAGGTAGTACAAATAAGAAACAGTTTCAACATTTTATGAAAAAGGTGCTATCTCATGGGGTTGCAGAAGTAGCTCCTCAGATGGAAGATGACCAATGTTGGTATTTGCCTTTGTTTGGGGTGTACCACTCTCGTAAGCCCAACCAAATACGCAGCATGTTTGATTATTCTGCAGAGTACCAAGGAATTTTTCTCAATAAACTTCTGATGCCTAGACTAGACTTGGTTAACAGTTTGCTTTGGATTCTTTTTTGCTTCAGGAAGGAAAAAGTAGCAGTTACCGTAAACATCATAAAATGTTCTACAGGTCAGACTAAATGAACGACACCGTAACAGTTCCCTTGGTGCCATGAAAATAATCCATATGATTCCTTAGTTGAGTATAGGAAGACGTCACATGTTTCTGAAAATAGCACGTCTGCACTGATTGCAGGCTGCGGACTTCAAAAGACTATACAGAATGCTGAACAGGAGATTAATTAATTTGTACATGGAGATTTCTATGTAAACGGTGGCCTTAATTCAAGACCTCATGAGCGAAGTGATATTGATGTACTAAAAAGTACTTGGGACACATTGATGTCTGAGAGCAAGATAAGAATTTACACGATTATATCTAATAAACCAAGTGTTATGAAATCTTTTGCAGATAGTAAGCATGGTGAGGAGATCAGGGCCATAGATAACAAGGACATTCTGCATAGAAGTCTAGGGCTTTGGTGGAATTTGAAGGCAGATTGTTTCCAGTTTTCTGTTCCATTCAAAGATAAACCATGTACCAGACGGGGTCTGCTTTCTATACTGAATAGTATCTTTAATCTACTTGGTTTTGTCGCCCTAGTCATCCCTACAGAATAGATTCTCCTGAAAGCGACAGCTTCAAAATATCATGGGATCAACTTGTATCCGATGAACATTTTTTCAAGTGGATTGGCTAGAAATCATGGCTTCACATGCGCAGTGACTTTTCTTTTACAAGAATACTTGCTCCAACATCTTACAGTCTAGCTAAGACAACTCATATTTACACTTACTTGGATGCTTTAGAAAAGGCCCTTGCATCCACGGCATATGTTTTTCTTGTCCAGAGACAAGTTTGGACCAATGTAAGATTCCTGATTGGAAAGGGGAAGCTAACTTCAGAAGATATACCATACCCTGTATGGAGCTCTGTGCTGCAGTTCTAGCAACAGACCTCGCTGAGAGTATTTCCTGACAGCTTGACATAACTTTGAATCCAGCAACCTACAAACAGTAGAGTTATATTAGGTTGTATTTACAATAGCACACAAAGATGCTACACATCTATCAGCAACTGTGTTGATTGCATTCTTTTCAAGTCTGTTTCAATGCAGTGGAAATACATTACTTCAGAAACGAATCTTGCAAACTGCTGCACCAGACCCATTACATCTGATACTTACCAAATGAATCTCTCATGGATCATTTGCCCACAGTGACTCCTCCACGATTCAGATGTTGGTATTCGGGAGTTTCTTTTTATGCTTTCAGACGAGGATGTGAAAATCCGTCCACTCCTTACAGCAGTTTACCAGAAAGACAATAAATTTATTACTAGTTTAGGTGTAGAACGGTTTGATCGTTTCTCCAAATGGTCTCGACTCATTAGTGCAATTGTCTTGCTTCAGAGTGTTAGTAGGAAAGTGAAAGAGAAAGACACAAGTATAGCTACTTTGAATGGAGTTGAACGGCGACAAAGGACAAAGATAATAATTATTAGGGAAACACAGAGGGAGCAGTTCCAGAATGAGATTGAAAGCCTTTCTGAGAGAACGAGTTTGACCAACGGAAGCTCTTTATCTGCACTTCTGCCATTTCTTGATGACAGTAGAATACTTCGTTTTGGTGGAAGAGTCAAGCGTGCTTCATTCGCTCTTCGAAAGGATAAATTACATCCTATCATACTGTCAAAGAACAGTTAAATTACGAATCTCATCATTCATTAATTTCATGCTAGAAACAAATATCGGGGAAGGATTTTCATAAAAAATGCTATCTGTAGTGGCGGTTACTGGATTGTTGGTGCCAAGAGGAAGATTGCTTCTATCAAAATGGACTGTGTGATTTGCAAGAAACTTTGACGCAAACCTGAAGTACAGAAAATGGCTAATATTCCTATTGTCAGGATTACTTCGGATCCACCATTTACTTGCATTGGACTCAATGTTTTTGGGTCATAGTCAGCTTCTGCTCGCAGAACCAGAGAGAGTGTTATCAACAGAAAGAGATGGGTGGCAACTTTTACTTGTTTGACTACGAGAGCAGTACACTTTGAGCTACTAGAAGAGATGTCATGTCCTGAATTCATTAATGCACTTACAAGATTTATTTCTATACGAGGCCCAGTGAAAAGTTTGACGATGGAGTATGGCAACTATTTCATTGGAGCTGGTGACAAATTAAAGATTAATTCTGTGAAGGTAAAAGAAGTGTCTGTCAAACAATACTTGGAGTAGTTTTTAATAGTTTGCATTTTTAATGTACGTCATACCTTCCACTTGGGTGGGGTATAGGAGAGAATAATGCGGATTACCAGAAACATACTAGACTAGCTGCGTTTGGAACTCAAGTACAAACAGCTTACACACGAGACCCTTCACATTTTCTTATGTGAAGTTGCATCAATTATAAACTATCGTCCCATTGCCTCGGTATGGAGATGACGCTACACTTTTGAGTCCAGTCATACTCTTGATTGGAAAAATGCAACAGGTGCCCGTCCTTTCGGCTTCACGTAAATGAAGGATATATACAAGGCATAATGGAAGCATGTCCAGGCGTGATCAGACATGTTTTTGCTCAGGTGGGGGAGATCAGTATCTACAGACCTTACACCGTCGACCCAAGTGGACTTGAGGGTACTCTAACATTAAGCCGAAGTATGTTGCCTTCATCAAAGACTCTTCTACACTTTGATTCTATTGGAATGTTGTGCTTGTTGAGAAAACTTTTGCAAGCAAAGGTGGATTGATTCCCAAAGCTCAGGTTTGAAACCTGTGAGATGGCAAACCTGCATCCTTTACAAGACCGATGAAAGAACTTGTTATTCTTATTGAATAAATATTTGTTTAAAGAACTCTGATAACTTTAACATGGACTATGTGTTTTTTGTATTTTCCTATGTTTTCATATGTAAATGGAATTCATAGAGTGGTATCCAGTTACTACCAGACGGAGAGTGTGTTGGTTCTGTTTTCGTACCACTGCATTTTCGTGGAACCCCTACACTAGTTATCTTTTTGGTTTCTGAGTAGCAAAAGGGAAGCACATTTTGCTTTTGTTGTAACATTTTACCTATAAATCTGTCTACTGCACAGAATGTAAGTCTTCATTGAGTTAGTTTAGATAATTGGAATTTAATTAGTCGTTTTTCTTAAGTTTCGTGCTATTGAGCTGCAAATTTGAGGAGTTGAACAGCGTTTACAGCGTTTGCAAATAAGCATAATAAACCGAATAGTATTTTGATTTTCTCTATGTCAATTTACTGTTAGTAATTGTTACCTTNGTGGAACCCCTACACTAGTTATCTTTTTGGTTTCTGAGTAGCAAAAGGGAAGCACATTTTGCTTTTGTTGTAACATTTTACCTATAAATCTGTCTACTGCACAGAATGTAAGTCTTCATTGAGTTAGTTTAGATAATTGGAATTTAATTAGTCGTTTTTCTTAAGTTTCGTGCTATTGAGCTGCAAATTTGAGGAGTTGAACAGCGTTTACAGCGTTTGCAAATAAGCATAATAAACCGAATAGTATTTTGATTTTCTCTATGTCAATTTACTGTTAGTAATTGTTACCTTTGGTATATTATTTACAGCTTTTTACCAAATTAATACTTATGCACATACATTCGGATGTATACATGCAGTACCAATATACAGGATACATTCTATTTTCTGGAGTTTATGTTTATTGTGTTTAAATACTTATGATTTGTTTAACGTATGTAGAATGGTTAGCTATAATGTCGTCCAACCATTATTACACTTATTATGTGGTTATTATTTGAAACATTTTTAAAAATAAATTGTTTCTAGTACAAAGCCAATACTAACCCCCCACAGTTTTTATGGAATTTATATGACAGATTTTATCAATTTATGCATTAATAGAAATGACAATGTTCTGTGAACAAGTATTTTGATATTGCAGGCCATTTCTATTTATACTCTCTGCAGCCCATCCCTTCTTTACAAAAAATTGGTCTTAAATCTTTTTGTATGGTTGTGGTATGACCATGGGTACTGTAAGGACCTTCAGTGGAATGTGAACCCCATTACTCGGTTCTAACATAAAAAAAACTTTAGATGCCCAAACGCACAGGAGGAGACCAGTGGACAGAATGTAGACGACAAGACTTTGTTGGCATCAATTCTATTCTCAAAATGAATGGCTATGGTCTCTACAAGTGAAGCTAACGGAACTCTACCAAGCAAAGTCTTCAATGTATAACTTCTTAATGTTAGCTTTTTTTAAGCCCTGTGCTTCATTGCTACTTCTATATAAGTATTACAATAATATTTAACGTACCTAAATTCTCTTAGCCTTATTTATCAGTGGAATCCATTTTACTCCTAAAAAGCTAAATAAAAGAATTTCTTGTATTTGCCGTATGGGAAGATAATTAATGGAAGATAAAGCAAGTATATCTTGAAACAAAATTCTTGAAATTCAACCTGCTAATGGATAACCTAATAACAGATACATTTTTTCAACCTTCCCGGTGGTTTTCAAGAATGAACAGGCAGGCTATGAAAGAGAATTTTGGGTTTTGTGTGTTTTCAGCTGACGAAAAGCCAGTAAAGTCTACATTGCATTCCTCGTTGCAATAGTGTTGTTACTTCCACTGCTTGTGCTTTTCATTCCAATACCAGTGTGTATCTCAGTACAAACAAAGACATTCATTTCCCAAAGAAACCCTACAAAAATGATAAAAACACATTTAACTAAGATACCTTGCCTGTGAGCAGCAAACAACTCATGACGGGGTCCCCAAAATTACAAAAGGAAAACAACTTGTTTTGTCATGGTGAAACGTTAACGACAACCTTGGAGTTAGGCACTTATTATTTCTACATACGTATATTATTTCTTTGGGGCTAGAGGGGCCACCTGTTATTACAGTTTGAAACACTAAAGGGATAACGGCACAATTACAAGCAAAATTACTGCACAAGTGTTAGTTACTGAAGTAACTAATCTTTGGTGACGTAACAAAACATACAAACAAATAGAAATTCATTATGATAGCCTTGTGGTATAAAACAAAACAAATACGACAGTATGGGATGCTTATCCTCTTCCTCTGTTTTCCGAATGTCTGTGGGAGACACTAAAAATGTTCTACAATTGTTCTGAAGAAACAGTTTTCATACAGAAAAAGTCAAAGTGTCATTATGGTAAAAGAGCTTCTTTTTTGTCTCTGGTAGATAATTTAAGGGTTCTTTAATCAGTACTAAAATCATAGTCTTCCAGGTACGATGGTGGATAATGTGTTCCTAGGGGGGAGGGGGCAGAGTAACTGTGACTAGTCAAGGGTGATTGGGCCTTTTGAAGGTTTCCCTGGATACCCGTAAGTTAAGTGTTTTAGGTATTCGAGCTGGTATGGGGAGTTGTTGCACATACTGATTCTGAACACCGGTGGGTAGTTGTGTATCAATATGATTGATGACACCAGTTTCAGACTTTCCAAACTTTAAGAGCTACAATACTTGAGATGTTGAATTTATCCATCCAAAGATCAGCTAGATTAAATTCAAGTCAGTGCAATTCACAGAACTTTTGCTGTATGTCTGATATACGAATGATTGTACCGTTAACCACATAAATCAGCTTCTAGGCTCCGAAATCACTTCTCCACTTTGAATCGGTCTGCAGCTGCACAGCATGTTGCGTTCCATCTCATCCATTCTACGCTACGTTGTTTTCGGCCGACCTCCTTTCCTTCTCCCCTCTGGTGACCATCCGAGGGCTACAGCACAGTCGTCTGACGACTCCTTCCTTCACACGTGTCTTATCCAATTTTCCGAAGCCTCCTAATCCCTGTACTAACCTTTTCCGTTGATGCCATCTGTAGCACTATTTTGTTGTTGGTATGTTGCTGCCAATGGAGCTTGAACATTCATCTTTGGCATTTTGTTTGAAAACTATCAATCTTAGCTTCTTCTTTCTTGGTTAATTTCCAGGTTTCACATCTATAGATCAGCACGGACAAGACGGGACCCCTAAACAGTGAGGCTTTCGTCTTATTACTGATGTCGCTGGCTTTCCATAGTCTCTTCATTTGTGCGCTTGCCAGACCAATTCTCTTTCTGAAATCTGCTGTCGTACCTCCATCTTTGTTAACGGTCGCTCCTAGAGATGTGAAACTGTCTACTTCTTTCACTACCTTTAACCTTCAACTTACTGTCACTCTTGCTGTTCGTTTTCATGACCTCGCATTTCTTCTTATTCAGCTTGAGTCCAATTTTCGCTGCATTGTCTTCAATTTTGTTAGTTTTGTGCTGTAGGTTTTGCATTGTTGATAAAAGAAGGGCGATATCATCCGCAAAGTCGAGATCTTCCAGTATTGTAGTAAAATTCCAGCGGATACCTGTTCTTTCGCTGTCTAGTGTTCTTTGCATCACCCAGTCGATTCCTAAGAGGAACAGAAATCCTGACATGCAGTATCCCTGCATAACTCCAGTCCTCGCTGTGAACCAATCAATTGTCTCATTTTCGTGGATTACAGCACTGAAATTCTTTGTATTCTTTGTATCTGCTTTGACTATCTCTATACGCTTTTTGGGAATTCCGTACTGTCTCATTATCCTCCAAAGGCTATCACGGTGGATGGAGTCGAATGCTTTTTCAAAAGCGACCAAATGGATGTAAAGAGTGAGATTGCATATATTTGCTTGTTCTAGTATATTACTAAGGACGAAGATGAGATCGACTATTTCTCTGCCATTTCTAAAGCTTGCCTGTTCCTTTCTGTGACTTGCATCAACCTTTTTTTGTATCCTGTTGATGATAATCGTGCCAAGCACTTTGCTAGCCAGTGGTAGTAGAGTAATTCATCGCCAGTTTCCATATTCTTGTAGGTTCCCTTTTTGGGGGATCTTGTAAATGAGGCCCTTGTTCCATTCTGTTTGAACTCTTGTATTTTCTCAAATAAGCTCAAGAACTTCCTTCATCTTTGAGCTCGTCATGGAAACGTCTGCCTTAAGCAACTCTGCAGTGATTTGGTCGACTCCGGGGTACTTCCAATTTTTCATAGCTTTCATGCCGCTTCAATTTATTCAATTGCTGATGGTTCCACTGATATGTCAAGGTCTTCTATTTGCTCGGTGTCATTTTCTGGTAGCTCAGTTGGTGTCTCTCTATTGAGAACTTCACAAAAGTGCTCTTTCCATCTTTCCAGACTGGCTTCTTTACTCTTCAGCAGATCTCCATTCTTGTTCTTGACTGCTGCTACCTGTCTGGAACTCTGTCTAGTGAGTTGCCTTAATATTCTATACAATTCTTTCTGTCTCTCATATTGTTCACACCTTTCTCAACATGCCTGTCTTCCTGTTTGTATTGTTGCTTCAGTCTGTCTTTGATCCTCTCTGAACCTGTGCTATCAATTCTGGTCTTGATTGCTTTTCTCTCATGTATTAGTCTCCAGGTTTGCTTTTGTATCCATGGCTTGTTTTTTCCCTTCCTGAAACCAATCAACTCTTCTGCTGACTTAATATAGGCATTCATCTGATGTTCCCACGCTTCAAAAAAAGTCTCATCTTTCTCTGTTCCTGTTTTCTTCCAATCCTTTTCCCACCGACTCGCAGAACTTCATTTTCATTTCTTCGTCTTCAAGGCATTTCACATTAAGTCCGGGCTTGATCTTCTTCATATGCCTGTGTGAGCTGAGACGTAGCTTGATACGGACCTCGCCAAATAGTGATCACTGTTGATATCAACCCCTCTCGGCACACGGCAGTAAAGCTCTGATGATCTCCAATGTCCCCTTATCAAAAGGTGGTCGATTTGATTGTTTGTGCTCCCATCTGGCGACAACCAGGTAGCTTTGTGTACGTCTTTGTGAGGAAAGAGAGTTCCCGTTATTACCAATCTGTTCATTTGACAAAACTCGCACAACCTTTCCCCTTTATCATTCTGTGCTCCAAATCCGTGTATACCCATCATTTTCTCATAACCACTGTTGTTGCTTCCACCTTTGGCGTTCAGGTCTCCCATAATGATTATCATGTCATTTTTATTGCACCCATCGAAAGTTTTTTTGGAGTTCTTGGTGGAATTGATCTTTTACTGAATCTTCTCTTTTATATGAGGCACGTGGACCGAATAGCAGTCATTCTATTATATTTCGAGTAGAATCTCGCTTTTATGATCCTCTTGCTTATTGGTGTCCACTATAACAAGGATTTCATTGCTTGCTGGCTGATCATAATGGCAACACCTCCTTTATGAAGTTCTTCATCTACTCTGTACATCAGTGTCTGTCTGGTGGTCAACTTCATCTTACTCGCTTTCGTCCATCTGCACTCGCTTATTCCAAGTATTTCCAATCTGTAATTATCCATCTCCCGTACGATTTGTGCTGCTGCTCTACTCCTATACACAGATCTTATTTTCCAATGTCCGATGTTAATGGTTTTTTGGGGGTTTGCAAAAAAGATCCTATCGGACGCTGAGCTTCCCAACATCGTCAAAATGTCATCGTCGGCGATCTCTTCTGCTCCCTGATATTCGCAAGTAATGATATTTGAAGTTTCTGTAAACATGGCTTTTTAACACGAGTGCATTGTTAACCCAAACAAAATCCCAAACCTGGATGACCAGGGATTTAGTCTGGCTTCTCTCCTTCGACCTGTCTGGCATGGGTGGCCCTACCAGGAGCAGAAGGCTCCACCCAGCATAGCTCTCAGGATCAGCAAAGCACGCAAGTCTTTCAATCGCGACAAGATAGTGATCCTTTGGGAGGAATATCAATAAAACGTAATAAAAATATGTTACGTATTATCATAAAACCGTCAGTTCTTCCAGTCATCACTATTCTTTTTCTTAGTTTTTGTTGTAGCATGTGTTGTAGCTTTTATCGTTTTGTTATAGGGTCCCTAAGGAACAGATGACTCTGAGTAATACGATTCTAATGCCAGGATAACAAATAGTGTTATTTCCAATAATAAAGCAGAATAAGTATCCGTTTTATTTCTTCGTACTACAATTTACAGTCTCTCCTGTTTTGCAATGCGCGTTGGATAATAACAACCACTCCCCCCACCTTAACAAGATATTTAAATCGTTTCAACGAGGTTTCAGGAACAGTCATGTTTGCTGAATGCCACCTCAGTAGACACTAGTGAAATACCTATTCTTCTGCTTTTGCTATTTATAACGCTAGCCTCTTTTAATGCTTTTTTCCAATAAATCTTATTTTTGACTGATAACCAACGGATTCTTCAAATATCTTTACTTGATTTAAATTTTCCAACACTAATACTGATGAGAATGTATCCGAAAAGTATATATATCCATTTCCCCATGCTACGTCTCCCAGCTTTACAAAAGCGATCCAGAAAGCACTACAAATTAATGGATTAGTGAGGTTAAACTAGTCAAAACATGAACAGTATCCTTGAAGTAATTAAATGCCCTATTCAAAGGCTGTTCTACATATGCTGTGAATTATCACCTTCCACCAAAGAATGATATTATCTACTTTGTGTAAATTCACAAGAATTAGGCTCTTGGAGTCCTTGAAAATTAAATCATCAGTTTAATCAAACTGTGTTACATCTGTGAATTTATTCATTGCAGTCGGTGTAATTATGCTGTTTGTAAAGCGTCTAGCTAATTTTTCCATCGGATTAGTGGAGCGTGGGTATATAAGGTTCATTTTGGTGAAGTAGTTGGTTGAAATTTCTAAGACATTGAATGGCTGGACTCTCAAGTACTAGAGCTGGCTCCAATCATGTTACTTGAGCAATTTTTGAAATCTATCTTCCAAGAAATGGAAACTTTTTAAAAATTCTACCCAGGCAACGTTCAAGTGAGAGTCACGTTATAAAAAAACCCGAATTGTTGTTAAACGTTGTTAAAAGACTACGTTTACTATACAAAATGAGGACCTTTCTTTCAATGAGTGCTGCGCTCTCGGTCGTCAACGCCGTCATCTTACCATTGTTTACATATTGTTGTATATTGAAACCTATTCACAATCAAAGTCAGGCTCAACGAATCGCGTCCTTCGAAAGACGTACTCAAGAAATTGAGGCAGATGGTCAACATGTCAATCCTAACATCAACATCATGGGTTGTAGAAAACAAAGAGTTTGCCTGTTTGTCAGGAACGTTCTACTTGGAAATGTTAATCCACCATTCGAAAACTATTTTGGATTATCAAACACGAAAGTGAACACGAGAAACAAAAACCTATTTGTCTACGTCCCAAGAGTCAAATTGGAATATGTGAGACAGTCGATTCGTTACATGGGAGCTAAAGTTTTTAATGATCTCCCACTTGAACTTAAAAGCAAATATACAGAAATGAATTTTAAAGATATTTTAAAAGATCATAGGCTCTAGTTTTTATCAGGTTCTTATTGTTTTACAGATTTTTTTTTGTAAACAGGACATGTGTTGATAACAGTAATTGTATACATTACCTTTTAATTATACATTTATTGAAACGTTCTTATCCAGAATAAATATTCGTAAATAAATAAATAAACAGACAAATCCTTTAGAACAGTTTGAAATTCCTGGTTACAGAACTCGAAATATTCCAACAGCCTTTCCTTTTCTTTTCTTATCAAACCAGTAAAATATATCAATGACTAAATTTTCCACATTTTATCCAAGACAGTCCGAAAAACGTCATTAACATGGCTTGCGGCTGTATTGGCTAATGACAAGGATAACCACTACTGAATACTCCTTTGATTTTCTTTATAAAGTTGATGTTATGGAGTTCATTTGTCATTTACTTCAAATTTGGTTGATACTTTTCCAGTCTTTCCCTGAAGTTACACAATTTGGGATACCATGATATGTTGTTTTCTTGAAGTCACTAATGGCATATATACGCAACGTAACTCGATTCATTTTTCCAATACCAGTGTCATTGGAACAGTCTGTTCCAGCAGAATACGGCTGAAGTTCACATTACTCATTAACTCGCTTATGACAATACGGATCATTGTGGATAGCGGTTGATTTGTTTTGGCAGATCTGTTTGAACCAGCAATCTTACTATCAGGAAGGGTTTTTCGAAAATGAGGACCTAAATGGCCTGCAGCTGCAATAGGTAAGCTGTGCTGAACTAGGGAATTCGTTACCATTACTTCAACCTTCATCACTCTATTCAGACCTACTAAACATTGTTTTATACTTGCTGCTGCACCAGGTTCTTTGTGGAAGATAGTACTTCATCTGAACAATCATCTGACGAATCGTCTCTGGCAAGAGCGCAAGAAAGTCTTTTCCTTGACGTCACATTGAATCAACTGTTTAAATTAGGTGGGTCACTTATACAAAATAGAAAAAAAAGCATTACGTTACCCCTAGAGTGATAGGCCAGCATATTCAGTTGCCTGCCGCTAGCGCCTGCCGTAATATTTCAAATAGTGAAGGAATGCGGAATCATTGAATAATCAATCATTAGATATCAAAGAGACAGATTCGCATCATAACAAAATCCTCGAAAAAGTAACTTGAAATTGTGACACCTTGACGCAGGCTCTGAATCCGAGAGTTTCATGGCAATTCCCTGAGAATCGGCAGGTTTGCAGGTGGTTGGGCATAATGAGCGGGGATAGGGGTAGGCGTGTGTATCATGATTGTTGATTACGGTGGATGGTGGTGCAGGTTCAGAAACGTCTTCGCATTTGAAATTCAAGTTAGATTCTTTCGGTCAAGTATCTATTTCTCTTGTCATTTAGTTTTTGTGTCGAAACGAGGTCGTTGTGCGTTGGTTTATTTCTTTATTTCGTGCAATGTAACTGAGGGAAATAAATTTGTCTCCCAGAATATACAGTCTTGCCAGAAAATATTTTGGAACACAAACAATAACAACTAATTTGGGTCAAAATTTTAACAAAAACCTCTTCCTTTCAAAGAAAAATGTTGGCGCGAATAAACTTCTTTCCTGGAATTTGAACAATTCTCGGAGATCCAAAATGGTTACCAGACCCAAGTTAATTCCATAGAAAAATCACTGTACAAAATAACCTTGTGATACCTGCCTGTCTCTGCAGTCGTGAAGAAAAAACTATTTTTTAAAAAGTCCTTCATAATGTAAGTATCAAACATTTTAATGCGTATTATATTTTTCTTAACTTTAAACTTTTTCATAACAGTCTCCTCCAATCCGAATTTTTGCAACGTGAATCAAACGTGTTTTTTGTTAGTGGGAACAGCAGTATGGCAGCACCATTCACTGAGAATTCATTTAATTTTACTTTTCCTCGCAAGGGGCTTGCGAATTAATTAATCTGTGCTAGAATATCTGGTGGCCTGGCTCCAGTCTTTTGGTTTATCTTGTAATTTGTTTTATTCAGAATTGAAGTTTTTAACGGCTCACTGACAAAGGAATCTGAAATGGGTGTACAACTACAGTATTAAGTTGGATTTAAGTAATAGCACTTGTAGAAATTGTATTAGTTCTAATGAGATTCCACATTTAATATGGTGTTGCTTACTGTGGAGAATATCTGGTGGCCTGGCTCCAGTCTTTTGGTTTATCTTGTAATTTGTTTTATTCAGAATTGAAGTTTTTAACGGCTCACTGACAAAGGAATCTGAAATNTTTTGTTAGTGGGAACAGCAGTATGGCAGCACCATTCACTGAGAATTCATTTAATTTTACTTTTCCTCGCAAGGGGCTTGCGAATTAATTAATCTGTGCTAGAATATCTGGTGGCCTGGCTCCAGTCTTTTGGTTTATCTTGTAATTTGTTTTATTCAGAATTGAAGTTTTTAACGGCTCACTGACAAAGGAATCTGAAATGGGTGTACAACTACAGTATTAAGTTGGATTTAAGTAATAGCACTTGTAGAAATTGTATTAGTTCTAATGAGATTCCACATTTGATATGGTGTTGCTTACTGTCTTGTGTCGCGTGTTTACTGTCATGAAAAGGCCAGGAACATATCTGAAGTGCCGTTTTCTAAGAGAGATATGGATTTTTTATGTACCTTTTAGCCTTGATGTGTGAGTCACCACACACCAAGGCTAAAAGGCACTCGAGGATGAGTGTTAATAATATTAAAAAAAATTAATTAAACTGTGTCTATTTCAGTTCAAAATGCTGTAACTTAACGATGAATGATTTGCGGCAGTTCTGGGTTAACGTTGCTGCTTTGTTATCCTTTGCAACTTTACTTATATCAAATTCGTCGAAATGAGAAGAAAGAGTTGTGTTCGTATTCACCGGAAACAACTGCTTCGGATTTTTCTGCATGCCAGATAACGAATTCACAGCTTGTATTACTACATGAGTTACTTTATTGAGTGTTTTATTGCAATAGCAAGTTTCCAAAGCTGTACCTTACCTTACCAGAGTGACGTATTCTTCAGGACGTTGTCGACTAGGTTCCGCCACTCTAGTCGGTTAGGAGTCGCGTGCAATAGCTTATGTGTGGCTGTCTTTCGTGTTGCTCTCATTAATCCGTCGGTATACTTTTCTCTTGGTCTTCCTCTGGCTTTGCTACTGTTGGATCATACCAGTTGTCATGATGTTTTCAAGCCATTCTCTCCTCTTAACGTGACCAAAAAATCTAAGCTGACTCTTCCTGATGTTCCTTATAAGCAATCGCTTCTATCATCCTCAGAACCTCATCCTTACATTTGAGATCAGTCCATGGGATTTTCATCATTTTCCTCCAAAACCACATTCTGTTTCTTCGAGTCTTGTCTGCATTGCTTTTGATATTGTCCAACTTTCCACACCGTATGAAAGGACTGACCACACATGTGATTTCACAAGTCGCTTTCTCGTTTTTATGGACAACTTTCTGTTTGTGAGGACTGCTTTCATGTTAATAAAACTTTGCTTGGCAATGATTATCCTTTTCAGGATCTCTGTTGTACATCTTCCATCACTCGTTACTGTGCTTCCCAAATACTTGAAGGTGTTAACTTGTTCAACTTGCTTGTCCTTGCATAGTAACCTCACTCGTGGGGGATGGCTCTGTTTGGTAAATACTCGAACTTTTGTCTTTTCTGCATTCATGTTCAACCCTTTCTTCTCGCTGTCTGCTTGCACTTTGTTCAAGATATCCTGTAGCTGTCCTTCTGAGTCTGCTATCAAGACAGTATCATTAGCATATCTTAAATTATTGACATTATTTTCACCAATTCCAACTCCTTCCATCGAACTTATACCTCTCATGATTATCTCCCCATAGATAGAAAATAAATTGGGTGATAATACACATCCTTGTCTGACACCTCTGTTAATATCTTGAAAATTCATAGTCTTCCCTCTGATTTTGACACATGCTTTCTGAGCATAATAAAGGTTCTTTATCAATCTATAATCTTTTCCACTGATGCCAGTATTCCTTAAAACTTCCATTGACTTCACATGTTGGACTCGGTCAAATGCCTTCTTATAGCCAATAAACCAAACATAAACATCACATTGCTTTTCCAGTATTCTTTTGCTTAGCACTCTGAGCAGGAAAATCGCATTACTGGTTCCCTTTCCTTGGACAAATCCACATTGTTCTTCAGAGACTTAAAATTGAATCTTATTGCATATACATCTCAGTATGACTTTTAAAATGACCTTTGTGATCTGACTCATTATTCTGAGTGTTAAATATTACTGCACTCTAAGGTATTGGGAACCTTTGGTAGAGCTATAAAAATAGATTTAAACATCTGTTCAGGTATCTGCCCCGAATTGCATATCCTGTTTGCTAAAGTTGTTATCCTTTTCACCATTGTATCAGCTGACACCTTGTTCATTTCAACTAATATGTCATCTTCACTGGAGGCTTTGCCTCTTTTCATACTTTTTATTGTGCTTTCAATTTCACTTGGCAATATTACAGCCCCTTCACCTTCATCAATGTCTTCGAGCTCATCATCATGGCTATCATCATTGAATAACTTGGCTATGTACTCACTCCATCTACATGCAACATCAAAATTGTACCATCTTTTCTCTTTATAGCAACATTGCTTCTGGACTTGCATTTCTGGGTTAACTGCTTGATCTTATCAAATCTTGAATGCTGGTTAGTTTTGATGAGATGTTCTATTTCAGCACACTGTTCGTCAAACCACTGCTGTTTTCTCTTGTTGCATACCTGTTGAATCCCTCTATTTTTCTCTTTGTACTCGTTTTCATTGACACCTTTCAATAATCATCTCTCCTCCATTTTTTGTAGTATCTCTGCTGTCATCTACAATTTCCTCTTTTTGTATGTTGCTTTAATGTATGTATGTTGACACTGAAGCACTATAACAACAGATTACTACAGATTCAAATTGAAAGAACTTCACAGAGAATTTCAATGTCTTCAATCTTTATTCAACAGCATGGTCCTAAGCTTGCACATGCGTAATATCTTAAAACACTACAGTTTCCTTTGGTAAAACTTTCTTGGCACTTTTGGTCAGAATACCTGACATATTGTCCCACAATGCGTCAGGGCTGTCACTGCTGTGATGCTCCTCTAACACCTCAAATCTGTTTCTAACCTCCACAGCATATTTCTGAGTAATATCTGGGATTAACTTCATATCTTTCCTGGCTTTTAGACTTGAGTATCTTCTTCAGCTTCAGAGCGATTGATGCTATGAGTGGTACATGATCACTATTAACATCAGCTCCTTCGTTAGTATGAGCTTGAGTCACTGAATTCTGGAACCTCTTGTTGATGGTGATAAAATCTGTCTGATTCCTAGTGAGATCACCTGGTGACTTCCATGCCCATAGTTGTTGCTTCTGGTGATGGGACTACGTATTCATCACTACTAGATTGTTCTCTAAGCACCAGTCAGCTAAGCTTTCTCCTCTCTCATTTCTCTCACCTAATCCCTGTGTTCCAAAGCTGTATCCAGACATTATTAAGTAGGAATAACTCTTGTTTAAAATATATTTTAGGTTCTTAAAATTATATCAATCTGGACTTTCTACCAAAATGTGCCTGTTACTAGATATGTAAAATACAGGTATTACAACATTGAAACAAACCGCAAAAATGACTGTGAATGATTGTTTCTGTAACTGTCAAAGTTTTGCCTTTAGAGCATACTTTATAGAAAAAAAAAAGCTAGCAAAAATTGCAAGATTTTAATTGGCTGATCTTCACTGGTGTAAAGTTAGTCTAGTACTGATTTGAAAAAATCAAATACAGGGCCCTTGATCTATGCATGTATACTATATAGTATCACAACCAAAGGGAATTAACTAGGTATAGTTCTAAAAATTTTGGATTACACCAATGCCCCCATTGCCACAAATATAAATTTTTAAAAACTCATTTTGAATAACTTATTTATTGATGAATTGATGAATTTGGAGCAGGTTTCTGAAAATATCTTGCCTTTTTATGGGTATTCAGTGTTTTTTTTTAAGTCACTGCCTATTTTCTTATTGCTTTGCCATAGCAATAACAAAAGTTAGATAGGAATGATACCTCCAGAGGTACCACTCATGATATTCTTTTGGTCATTGATTATTTCATCTGTTGGAATATTTCTATCATGATTTAACTGTTCTTAAGAGACCAAGCTTATAGTTTCCATGTATAAAAACACCTAGTCAGAATTTTTGTAATGTTTTGAGTACTGCAAATTGCTGTTAGTGTTGCATATTGTACTAATACATTGTTTGCAAATTGAATTGTCATATGAGTGTAGCCTTTAAAAATTAGCCACAGCTACCTTGTTGGTTAGGTCATGATTCTAAAAGTTTCAGCATTCAAGTTTATTACTCAGTGTTTTCTATCAATATCACATCTACTTTACAACAAATCACAACAGTTAAAAGAAGAAAACTTTACCCTAAGTCTTAATCCAGTGGAACATAATTATAGTCCAATAGACAAGGAAGGACTTGCCATAATTTTTGGCATTAAAAAATTCCGCCAGTATTGTTATGGACAGCATTTTACGATTTTCACAGACCATAAACCACTTCTCAGTTTACTAAGAGAAGACAAATCAATACCAGTAATGACTGTGACATGATTACAACAATGGGCATTAATTCTTGCAAGCTATAATTATTTGTTGAGATACAAGCCTGGTCCCCAACATGGAAATGTAGATGCTTTGAGTCACATAGAGTACCTGATACTAATGAAGCTAATTCAGACAATGATTATCAGAAAATATTACTGATGAGCCTCTACCAGGGCCTGGTAAATAGTAGACAAGTACATTTGAGTTCACAACAAGATCCAGTCATCTCCAGGGTTATCCATTATACACTGACAGTGTGGCCACACAATGTAGCACTAGAATTTAAACTATATGCAGGTTGTAAACATGAGTTAAGTGTGAAGGACAATTGTTTATTGTATGGTAGTTGTGTTGTTATACCAGATCAACACAGAGCACAGGTGTTGAATCAGTTGCATCAGTGTCACACAGGTTCAAGTCATATGAAAGCTCTTGCACAGAGCTACGTTTGGTGGCCTGGCATGGATGCCACTATTGAAGTGTAATGAATAAGGACACAAAGATTGCCATAAAAACTAGGCTTTACTGAGCTATCAATGGATCCTACATCACAAGTTTACAAAATGGTGGTTGATACAGTGAAACTGCTGACCTAAATGCAAGTCACAACAGGAAGCCCAACAGAATAAATTAGAAGTTCAGAGTTCATGGCATATCATAGTTCATAATAATCATAATTCATAATAAATCATAGTCCATAACAATAGTTCATAATAAAAAATTATAGTTCATAATAATCATAATTTATAACATGAAGTAGTAAAGCACTGATGAGATAGTAAAACACTGTAATATATGTCAAAAGTCTTTCAAGAGTCACCTTTGAAAGCACCAATTCATACATGGGAATGGCCAGAATCCCCATGGAGTTCTATTGTGAGAGGCTCACTAGGATGCTAGAAGCCTCAGGGCACTAATTTTTGTATAATATTATCCAAGTTTCTATTTCCTTGTGATTGTATGGTAATATTTTAGGCATAAGAATGTGACAGGAAATACTGTGCTAGCAAATGTGCACAGAGAGGTGTGATAAGAGTTGTGCGGAAACACCAAATCATTTGTATTGTGGAAACCGCAAAATTATGTGTTTCTTTAGGCAAAAATTGTCTGATTCAGTAGACAGTTGGCACATTTTTATGTCCATTTGACATTAAGATCGGGAAAGTACCATAGTTGTCAACTAAGTGTGAGAATCTAAAAATGTTGCCCAACCCATGCTCAGTTACCATAAATATTGGAGTTTTTCTCCTGAGTCTTCAGTGATGTTTGAAGTTGGGTATTGTAAGATGTTTCAGTTATCTCCCAAGGAAACAAGACTTCGTCTGACAGAGGGAGAATCTGTTAGTTGTTCTTGTTTATTTTGGAGATAATTTGTTTATACTAAAATTTGCATGAGAAATCCTTTGATCTCTGTCATTCCTGCATGGCCGTAATTTGACCTGTTACAGTATTCATATTGACTATGCTGGCCCTTAGCACAACCAAATGTTTTTAATAGTGGTAGATGCCTACTCGAAATGGTTAGAGGTTATTCCGACATGAGATTCAACTTCAGTTACTGCAATTAACCACTTAAGACACCAATTCACTACACATGGTATTCCTCAAACACTAGTATCAGATAACGGCACTGCATTTACCAGTAATGAGTTTCAGTTATTTGCTGAAAGAAATGGTATACATCACACAAAGTCATCTCAGTATCACCCAGCTATGAATGGGCTCACTGAAAGAGCTGTGAAAACCTTCAAAAGTGCATTTTGGAAAAAGTCTGCAGTTAGCATGGAGGAGCACCTTGATCGATGGTTATTTATGTATTGTATCACACCATACAGTACCACAGGTCAATTGCTTGCTGAGTTATTGATAGCACATAGGTTGAGATCAGCATTGGATTTGGCGAGTCTAGATTTAAAGGGTAAGGTAGTTCATTGGCAGGATAAAATGGTGAGACAAAGAAAGGGTGCAGTTAGGAAGTTTAAGGTTGGGAGTCAGGTTTTTGTTAAGAATTTTGGTAGAGGTTCAGAATGGTTAGAAGGGATTGTGTTAAAATTGAACAGACCAGTTTCATATGAGGTGGATTTGACGGATCTTTGGTTAGTATGGTGACATGTGGATCACATCCAACAATGGTATTTTGACAACAGAGAATTCAACAATTCCAGTAAGTACACCATTACCCACACCAGAGCTGCCCTCGGAGGCAGATTGTTTAACATTACCCAACATACCACCTTCTAAACCAACCACACTGACAAATGCAGATCCAGGATCTTCATCATCAGTGTCATCAGCTATTGCCTCCCCCAGGCAACCGAAACAAGTCACAATCAATGCTCCAATTCAACCTACATGTATTAGACAACCCCCACAGTATAGTATCTACAAGACTATGAGACTTGACCAATTGACTAAAGGTGGAGGAATGTGATATATTCAGGAATTTTGTTATTGTTTAGATGTCTACCATTATAAGTTCTCTGGATTTGTTATGATTGTTTTGAACCTAGCATAATGGTAACCCAAGCTGCCACTGCAGAGTTATTCTGAAGTGATGCAAAATGTGTTGTGTAGTGTTCGTGTATTTTACATGACATTGATATCGATTGTTATTGTATAATTTGATTCGGTATTGTTTGTAATGGGTTTGGTTTGTTATGTCTGCGCATGTCAGTTTTGCCATTCCAATAAAAAATGTCGTTCAGTTAGCTGCTCGTTTTTGATGTATTGATTCAACCTAACGATAAATATAACAGTGGTGATGAGGATATTGGTGCCTCATAGTTATTTTGTGAATGATATGTTTTGTTTATCATAGTGATAATATTCACAAACTGTTAACATGGTGGCTATTGAACTATTTGTTGACTTACCATTTGCGATTTCAAAAACTTCCACTGTAAAGACGTGTTACACAAGAGAAAAAAAATGGTGGTTTTTGGCAAAATCAATTGTTTTGATTTTGAATTGAACTGGGATGAGTACACAGAAAGAATTGAATAGTACTTTCTTGCAAATGCTATCGACAATGAGGGTAAGAAAAGGTCTATATTCCTAACCATAGTGGGACAGAAATTGTATAGTTTAATAAGAAACTTAACGACTCCTGCAAAACCGTCAACAAAAACTTATACAGAACTGAAAACGCTTGTATTGGGACATTAAATGCCAAAGCCTTTAGTAATTGCCGAACGTTTCAAGTTTTACCAACGTAATCAGGCTACCAATGAAACGATTAGTCAGTATATTGCTGAACCATGCCGTTTGAGTGAGCATTGTAATTTTGGAGCTTTCCTGGACGATGCATTGAGAGATCGATTTGTGTCTGGTTTATCTTCTGTCACAACTCAATGGAAACTATTGACTGAATCAGATTTAACCATGTCAAAAGTCAAGGACATTGTTGTCAGTATGGAATTGGCTGAGAGCGAAGCTCATAAACTGAAAGGCGATGCTGTTGAGCAGGTAAACAAATTTCATGCTTCGAAGGAGTGTTTTCGTTGTGGTAAAGTTAATCATACACCAGACAGATGTTATAAAAGAACACTGAGTGTAATAATTGTAAACAGACTGGTCATATTCACAGGAAGTGTCCCAAAACCCGTAATTATGGTGACCAGAAAGGAACAAATCAAGGCTCTGTTGGGAAGAAGTTTTCTAAATGGCATGGCAAAGGGAAAAAGAACAAGAAAAGTTCAAAATTACATTTAATGGAGGAGAAACCAGAGAATGCCTCAAATGTTGAACAGAAAAGTGACAGTGCATCTGTATGGCCAATGTTTTCTATGAAATCAAAGGGACAGAAAGAAATTAGAATCATATTGTTTATTGAGGATTTCAAACAGGAAATGGAGTTGGACACAGGTTCTCCTGTTTCGCTAATATCAGCAAAAGAGTACAACACAAGCTTTAAAAATATATTGAAGCTTAGAGACAGTTCTGTTTTGCGTAAAACATATACTGGTGAACATTTATCTGTTCTTGGTGAGGCTGATGTCCACATTATCTATGAAGGACAGTCAAAACTTCTACCGTTACTTGTTGTGAAAGGTAATGGGCCAGCTTTGTTTGGAAACTGGAAATACATTAAAATGTTGTCTGTTAACTTTAAGAATTATTCTGTATTTGAGAATAAATTGAGCACAGTGAAAGGTATTACTGCATCCATCAAGCTCAAGGACAAAACCCAACCTAAATTCTTCAAACCTAGAACTATTCCTTTTGCACTGAAAGATCAGATTGCGACTGAACTTAGTAGGTTGGAAACCGAAGGTATACTCTGTAAATTGGATAGTGCTGAGTGGGCAACCCCCATTGTACCCATGATGAAGCCCTTGGGTGATGTTCGTATTTGTGGCGATTTCAAGGTTACCATAAACCCAGTGTTGGATGTCCCTGAATACCCTTTACCTAGAAGTGAGGAACGTTTCACAAAACTTAATGGTGGTCAGAAATTTTCCAAATTAGATTTGACTCAGGCTTATAATCAAGTACTACTTGATGAGGAATCTAGGAAATATGTTACTATTAACCAGGAATTGGGGCTCAGACGGTGCCCTTCAGAGGGACTTTGATTTGGCAGTGAGAAATCCGGCCAAGAAATTTCTCACTGCCAAATCAAAGTCCCTCTGAAGGGCACCGTCTGAGCCCCAATTGCTGGGGGAAAATGACGTTAAAACTAAAAAACAACAAAAAAAACAAAAAAAAAACAGTCACCTTGGCTTGTACCAATATACAAGACTTCCGTTTGGCATTGCATCTGCTCCTGCAGTGTTCCAACGTACCATGGAAACTGTATTACAAGATTGGATGGTGTTGGTTGTATCCTTGATGATGTCCTTGTCACTGGACGTAATGATGCTAAACATCAACAAAATCTTAATGTTACTTTAAAACATTTGAATGATTATGGAATCAAATTAAATAAAGCCAAATGTTATTTCATGAAAGAAGAGGTTGAATATTTTGCTTTTGTGGTAAATAAGGATGGAATTCAACCATCACCGCATAAAATTGAAGCTATTGTTGGACTGAAAGAACCACAGAACAAAAAAGAGTTACAATCTTGACTTGGAATTGTAAATTACTACAGAAAGTTAATTCCTGACATGTCTACGGTGGTTCAACCACTTACTATGTTGTTAAAGGATAAAACAACTTGGGATTGGTCAGAAGATTGTCACAATGCATGTGTTCGAATTAAAGAGTTACTTGTTTCTTCTAAAGTGCTGATTCATTATGATCCCAAAAAGGAGGTTACACTAGCAGTTGATGCATCTGCATATGGTCTTGGAACAGTTACTTCTCACAATATTGATGGTGATGATCAACCAATTGCCTATGAATCTCGAACTTTAAATTCTTCAGAATGTAACTATTCACAGATCGAGAAGGAAGCTCTGCCAATTATGTATGGTGTGCATAAATTTCATCAATACTTGTATGGTCGATGTTTTACATTATTAACTGATCATAAACCTCTTACTATGATATTGGGACCAAAGAGAGGTGTGCCAGTATTAGCTACATCAAGATTACAGAGATGGGCTATACAATTATCTTCATACCAATTTGACATTAGATATCGTTCTACTTCTCGAAATGGAAATGCTGACACATTATCACGTTTTCCAATCAGCATGATTGATAATGAAGATAGTGACCAAGAAGCTATGCAAGTGAATAAATTACAGTTAAATAAATTATCAATTATCAGTTCTCAGATTGCAAAGGCAACTTTACACGATATAGTTTTGTCACATGTAATACATTTTGTTCAAAACGGATGGCCTAATGATACATTGGAACAGGAGTTACTTGCTTTTAGTTGTGTTCATGATGAATTGAATGTGGAAGAAGGATGTCTGCTTCGTGGTATCCGTGTAATTATTCCTGATCATTATCACGATAAAATATTAGAGGAGTTACACACAAATCTTCCAGGAATTGTTCGGATGAAAGCTTTAGCTGGACTTTATGTGTGGTTGCCAAACTTGGATTTGGATATTGAGAACAAAGTTTTAAAGTGTGATGGATGTAGAAAGCAACTTCCAAATTTGCCTCAATCACGTTCAAACCCATGGCTATGGCCAAACAAACCTTGGGAGAGAGTGCATATTGATCATGCAGGACCTTTCTTAAACGAAATGTTCTTGATGGTGATTGATGCTCATTCAAAATGGTTGGATGTTGTGTGTATGTCTTCTACAAGTGCTGAAAGTACAATTAATGCACTTCGTTACATGTTTTCATCATATGGTCTTCCGAAAGAAGTCATCTCAGATAATGGACCTCAATTTACTGCTGCAGAATTTGAATTGTTTCTCAAGAACAATGGTGTACGTCATATCAAATCTGTACCTTACCATCCAAGTTCAAATGGAGAAGCCGAGCTTGCGGTTAGAACTTTTAAAACTGGAATGAAAAATTTGCAAAATGAACGTGGCACATTGAACCAAAAGTTGGCTTCATTTCTTCTGTCATATCATACAACACCACATACTCTTACAAAAGTCACCCCTGCTGAATTGTTCCTAGGACGAAAGCTTAGAACATGTCTAGATTTGATTCGACCAAACCTGGAACAGTCTGTTAGACAGCGTATGCAATATGATGTCAACAGAAGTCGAAATGTTGAAATTGGTGACATTGTAATGGTACATGATTATCGTACAAAAACGAGAAAACCAACATGGGTTCGTGGACTTGTTATTCGAAAACTAGGTCCAGTTACTTATACAATTCAAGTTGGAGATATGCAATGGAAAAGACACATAGATCAAATTCGACCATGTCATCCTGAATCTATGTTGAATGAACCTGATATTGTTAAAGAACCAAATATAAGTGATGTAACCATAGTGCAACAAACACCTGAACCTATAGCTTTAACATCTGTTATAGATCTGGTGAATGCGAGTAATAGTACAAATGAGTGCACAGATCATGTGGAAACACCTACATTGTAAACCAAAAGAGACTACTACTCAGATTACACCCAAAGTAGTAGAAATGTGTTATCCAAGACGTGAACTTAAAAGACCAAAGAGACTAATTGAGTCTATGTGAACAATTTAGTTGTGTTAGTTTTGATTTTTAAGGACATTGACAATATTATTACCAGGAAGTAATATTAAGTTCAATTTTGATTTATTGATAGTTTGGTTTGAAAATATGCAATAGATATTCTGTTAAGCATTTTAAAGAGGGGAAAAGTGTAGTGTTTGTGTATTTTACATGACATTGATATCGATTGTTATTGTATAATTTGATTCGGTATTGTTTGTAATGGGTTTGGTTTGTTATGTCTGCGCATGTCAGTTTTGCCATTCCAATAAAAAATGTTGTTCAGTTAGCTGCTCGTTTTTGATGTATTGATTGAACCTAACACATAAATATAACATGTTTAAATGTTTAATCTAATAGAGTGTTTATCTATTAAGTTTGTTTATTAAATATCTATCTGTTGTAAGAATATAACAACTGAACCGAATAAAGTCAATAACAAGAATAAACACCTGATTGAGGTTTTTATTACGACTCAAAACCACTACAGAAGTCAAAACACGAAAATAAAATATGGCGGTGTGAGCATTACAACACAAACAATGTTACGTCAGCAAGGGAGAATTGAATCCAAGGGAAAGATTCTAAAATAGGGGAATCACAATACAGCATTCCAAGTATAGGGGAATCACAACACTATCACAACCTGAGTCCTTAGTATTTCATATAAACCAGTCTGATGTAACTCACCAAAACTAGTTTTTGCCCCCCGTTACAAGCATTTCTGGCCTTACTTGTAACTTTATTGATGTTGAAACCTCTTTTAAACATTGGTCTTCTAGTATATCTGCCCAATCTGAAAGCAATTTAGATACTCAGAGATCAGTAATGATTTCTTTATTCCTGGGTATGTCCATCTTATCTGCAAGGACTCCCTACATGACATGCAAGACCTTGCTGTATATGTAAAATGAATTTTACCACCAGCTTGGCAAAGTGGTCTTGAAGGTCATGATCAATATTACATGGGTCTTTGTCTTTCACTTCTACTTTCTACTAGTTGCATTTTTTTACCATAATCTATTTTGACAGGACTTTTCTGTGTCTAATCTATTTCTAATAATATTAGAGCTTTTATGTAGTACCTCCAAGCCAAAATTTTTGTTTGTGGTGACTTCAGTGCAATCACTTAGGCAAGATTGTTAAGTCTAATGTTAATGATGCCAGTTGTAGTGTTTTAATACACCAGCACTTTTAGTACTTTGATTATCAAATATTATCATAAACAACTCTAGTACTTTGATTATTGTTACTATATTTAGAATGAAATAAGTGTTGCATTGTGGGTAATTAATATATCTGATAGCATGTGTTGATTAAATTTGTTGATTACAAAATCTGATATCATCTGCCTTTAGGCAGATAATTGAATGCTATACCAGTTGAGTACATGCCTTAACTTCTCTGCTTCACAAGACTTGTCACATTGTGTTGACTTAACAAAAAGACTTCTGACAGACTGCAAAATTTTTTTATTTCTTACTTTAAAACACAGTTACAGAATTACTATGCATTGTTGAATTATTTGGATCTTGCCTTGATTTGATTTTGCTCCCTCTTGCTTGTTAAAATGGAATCATTACTTTGCAATTTTTACTGTTACAAGAAAAATATTTGGAATATTTGTTTTGATTTTTTGCATGATCCCTGGAATGATGTAAACATAAAGCTGAACATTGTGCACACTGGATAGGTAGAATATTCTAGATTATTCAATTCTTTTGAGAATATTTCTTTGTATTCTAGAGCCTTCTAGAATGTTCTATGTGTGTGTTTCTAGAATGTTATGAACCATATTTTATTATTATGAACTATTATTATGAACTATGATTTGTCAAGAACTCTGAACTTCTGATTTAGTCTGTTGGACTTCCTGTTGTGATTTGTATTTAGGTCAGCAGTTTCACTGTATCAACCGCCATTTTGTAAACTCATGATGAAGCATCCATTGATAGCTCAGTAAAGCCTAGTATTTACGGCAATCTTTGTGTCTTTATTCATTACATAGAAAACTTGTAGAAAATTAGATTTGCATTGAGAATGTTTCTTGGTAGTATAAAAGATGGACTGACAGTCAGTTGTTTGTACTTGCATTGGTGCATCCTTGTCATTATATGTGATTTTTCTCACTCCATTGCTTTGTATGCTACTTCATTTTTTTGCTACTCAGTAATGAATCCATCATTTCTGGGAATGGACTATTGTTCTTTGGACCTTATATATTGGACATTTCTTTGTATTTCTGTGGTCTGCAAACATTCTTGTGAGTTCATTTTTGCTTCATTATGGCTGATACAGTGATCATGAAAGCCCTGTAGAAGCAGCACCAAGAGCAACTGAACGCATTTGAGGAACAGTTGAAATCCCAGCAAGAGACTGTGGCCAAGATGCTTGATGCCCTCCTGCAAACAAGGTAATTCATCAGCATCAGCCATCCCTATTGCCTTTGCCATTCCACACGTTGGTTCCTTTGATTCATCATGTGAGTTCTGGGAAGGTTAGTGGAATTGCTTCAAAGTTGTCTCCAGTGCATAGTCGGTGACAGATCAGAAGAAAGCAAAGGTTTTTCTCATGAATCAGAGGAAGGCAATCTGGAAGATGCTGGATAAGAAGGCTTCACGGCAGTCTCCACCAAAGAATGTAAATGATCTCACAATGGAGAAAATCATCAATCTCACGAAGGAGCAATTTGATCCAAAGTTCTTCATTGTCTCTGAGAGATACAAATTTTGAAAGGAAACCCAGACAAACCTAAGAGATCATGTGAACAAAATTTGACCACTCAGTCAAGAAAGAAGCAGTGCCCAAGGCACTCTTTAAAGTCAATGATAATGAGTTCAGTTTTACAAAAGCCTCTAAGGTTGCCCAAGGAATGAAAGAAGCTGCCAAACATGCAAAGGAAACCATATATGGTGAGGCAAAGCCAATCCCTAAGGTTGAATTTAGAAGAAGCATGATCAGAAGCACCCATGTCAAAGGGGTAAGCAGTCTTCTAGTCCACTGAAAAGGCTTACTACAGATGCAGAAAGCCAGATCATGAAGCTGAAGTATGCCTTCTTAAAGGTTCAATTTGCCATACTTTTTGCCAAAAGAAGAAGCCTGGATCCATAAAGTGGGTGAAATCGTATTTTGCAATTTGCAAGATCAAATGCCAGCAGTTGTTGATGTATTACTTTAACATTCCTGGTGAAGATGTAAAGTTCAAGGTGGATACTGTTGTTCTGGACAATTTCTTGTCAATGGAGAAGTGGGAGATGCTGCAAGAATGGGGAAAACAAGCAGCAAAGACAAGTCCTTGATTGCAACACAATGATAATAAAACCTCTTCTATACTTTGTAACTATTTAGATCTAAAATAAACAAAATATAAATGTTAAAACAATCACTCAGTGGCGCAGTCACTTCCTTCTTCTTGCCCTTGTTGAACGAATAAACGATCATAAGGGAATGTCTGTGTATATACATAAATCAGAACCAAATGTAAAAGAATGTCTAAATGTTAATATGTGTTTAAATGCTTTTCTTGCCTCTTATGGGTTCAACACAGTAATATTATTATCAGGGTTAGTGTTGTAATAACCCTATTTCTATCTTTAATGCCAACCTGGGAATTATTGTGGATAAAATTAGGGTTATTATGAATATGATACTTATTGTCAATAATAGTGTTTCTCCTAACCAACCTTTTTCTGTTATTTCAGGAGTATTAATATTGTCTCACAAGAACTTTTTGGAGACGTTGATGAGAATAAGAAAAAGAAGAAGAAGAAAACAGAGAGTGCAAAACAGAAGAAAAAGAAAACCAAACCCAGCCAAACCGAACCAATCCCTGTGCAGGTGAGTTTTCTGTCTTCCTTTCTTTCTTCCACATTTTCTTTAAGTCAGCATCATTGAAATGAACTCTTCATCTATAACCAAGTGAATTTTCTGTCTGGCTTCCTTTTATTATGACTTTCTTTGTGTAAGCATCATTATTTAAAGCAGCCTATGGGTATAAGTGCTGTTGATTGTATAAAAGGTGAGTTTGTCATCAAAGTGTGCAGTTGCCATACATCCACTTGACAGTTGCACTCTTGATCACTGTTCTTACAATTTTGGGAAAAAAATACACCATCCATCCCAGTTTTCACCATATATTAGTTATGTCTTTGTTTTACTTACCATTTTATTAGCTACCATGATATAACCAATAATTCATAACCACCTTTACATCATTGACAATTTAATAGGACATGCACTGAATATGATAGACCCTATGTAATATTATTTATGATGATCTCATGAGCTGTATACATTGAGTTTAGAATAAACTATGTTCTTGTATAACCAATCTCATATGTCCTTTGTTGTTTTCTGATATAATTTACATGGTGGCAGAAGGCTATGGCTGACTATTGATAATTGAATATCTTGGGTTTTTTTTGTTCTGATGTTAGTATTACGGTACAGTTTTGTCACAAAATTGATTAAATTTGGACATCACAGCTAACTTTACTCAGTTATGAAAGGCTTGGAAGGACAACTCTCAGATATTTCTGCACACTCCTGAATGTTCTGACAAAAATGACTTAGTCAAGTCTCATTTTATTTCATTGTATTGGATTAGTTAAATCTTTGGTTTTATTTCATTGCATTGGAACACCAGCAAAGGAAGTGCACAAAACTTTTACTTTCAATGACTTAACACTAGGTATCAGAACAGAATCCAACTATGGTTCTTTATGTAAAAAGCTGTACCTATTTCTGAATTCGTAAATGTGTCTAAGAAAATTTATACCCAACTCCCTAGTTTTTCAAATGTCACACCTTTTTCAGATGTTCATAATTTTCCTAGACACAAAGCTTGATAAAGTTTGATTCGCTTACTTTAACCACTGATTTCAAAACTTGTATTTGTTTGTAAATAAATTGCCGTTCTTCATTATTTTTAATTTGTATTATACTTATTTATATTTTTATTTATTTTTATACACAGAACTTATATGAAAAACAGTTATATAAACTGATATAATGGACCTGTTTTTTTTGGTTTTGATGTCATTTTCCCTTAAACGGTGCCCTTCAAAGGGACTTGGATTTGGCAGTGAGGATTTTCTTGGCTGGGTGCCCTTCCTGACGCCAACCAATGACTTTTTATTTTGTGAAGTTCAGGAGTCGCCCGCTCGGGGAATCATGCTCGGAACTCTTGGTTACGGTGCAGTTGCACTAACCATTAAGCCACGGCTCCTCATACCTTTTGAAATATTATCAAATAATAATAATAATAATAATAATAATAATAATAATTTTAAGTCATCCATGAACAATAAATGATTCACTCTGCTTTTCCCTTCGCCAAGATCATATCCCTCTTTCCCTTTTCTAAGGATTAATGTTAGAGGAATCAGTGCAATAACAAATAATAATGGAGAAAGACTGTCCCCTTGAAATATACCTCTCTGGATTTTTACATTCCCAAGCGACACATTATTTGGAAAAAATGAAAAGCAACTTAATAATCAATACAGTGAGAGTCTTTAGCAAAGATATCAGGATGGAATTCGGGGTGGAAAAGTGTGCTGTATTGATAATGAAAAGAGGAAAGTTTATAAGTAGTGAAGGAATCTGCCTCCCCGATGGACAAAGAATAAAGTCATTAGAGAAAGAAGATGGGTATAAATACTTAGGTATATTAGAAGCTGATGGTGTAAACCACGATCAAATGAAAGAAATGATAAGAAAAGAATACATTCGCAGAGTACGCAACATCTTGAAAGCAAAACTAAATGGCGGAAATAGTNAATAATCAATACAGTGAGAGTCTTTAGCAAAGATATCAGGATGGAATTCGGGGTGGAAAAGTGTGCTGTATTGATAATGAAAAGAGGAAAGTTTATAAGTAGTGAAGGAATCTGCCTCCCCGATGGACAAAGAATAAAGTCATTAGAGAAAGAAGATGGGTATAAATACTTAGGTATATTAGAAGCTGATGGTGTAAACCACGATCAAATGAAAGAAATGATAAGAAAAGAATACATTCGCAGAGTACGCAACATCTTGAAAGCAAAACTAAATGGCGGAAATAGTATTCAAGCCATAAACAGTAGAGCCGTTTCAGTGATAAGGTATACAGCTGGAATAGTTAAATGGACGGTAGATGAATTAAGAACGATGGATACCAAAACGCGAAAACTATTGACGATTTACAGGACATTACACCCTCGAGCAGACGTTGAACGACTCTTATTTTAAAAGACGAGAAGGGGGAAGAGGTTTGATAAGTGTTCAGAACTGCGTTGAGGTAGAAAGTGGAAGTCTGTTTGCTTATGCAAGTAAATCTCGAGAAAAATCTTTTGCAAGCAGCAATAGATGAAGGAATACTGAAGAAAGCAGATGAAATAGTAACAATGAAGTATGTGCAGCAAGAGAGAAAAGCGTCATATCATCAGAAACCAATGCATGGACAGTTTGCAAAGATAGTAGCTGAACAAGGCAGTAAAGAGACATGGGCATGGCTGAGGCAAGGAACGTTGAAAAAAGAAACAGAGGGCAATATTATGACTGCACAAGACCAAGCGCTTCCAACCAATG
>RDPX01000001.1:7829862-7869464 GCA_003991215.1 Morbakka virulenta | reverse complement strand
CACTCTCGAAACTCCTTAATGCAACAGGCTATGGATACAAAGTTAATGGTAAAGTTTTAGATCACTTATTTTATATGGACGATCTAAAGTTGTTTGCAAAGAATGATAGTGAACTTGAAGGGCTGTTGCAAACTGTAAAGACTTTCAGTAATGACATCAATATGTCATTCGGATTGGATAAATGTGCTAAAGCAACCTTAAAGAAAGGAAAACTAGTACAGTCAAGTGACATAGAATTAGACGATCATGAAACCATTAAAGAACTCGAACCTGGAGAAATATATAAATACTTGGGTATTAATGAAAGTGACGGAATCCAACACAACAGTATGAAAGAGAAAGTTTAAAAAGAGTTCTACAGAAGGGTTAGATGTATTTTTAAAACAGAGCTTAATTCTAACAATAAAATAGAAGCAATAAATACACTGGCAATTCCCGTCGTTACATAGAGCTTTAATGTAATCAATTGGTTTTTAAGCGAGATCCGGAAGATGGATACGAAAGTAAGAAAGTTTATGACAATGTACCGAATGCATCACCCGAAAGCTGACGTGGATAGGCTGTATATCCGCAGGAAAGATGGAGGAAGAGGAATGATGCAATTGGAACTGAGCTACAAAACTACGACAATAGGACTATGTAAATATCTTGAATCAACCTCGGATTGGATGTTAAAATTGTTGTTGCTCATGAGCAGACGAAAAGAGCCCACTCTATCACAAACGAAGGTAGAAAGTTCATGGCAGAACTTAAGGTTGACCAAGTTGTATGTGGGGAGAGTATGCCTTGCACCAAGCAAGCTAAAATGGTAAAGCAAACGGCAAAAAATGAAGGAAATAAATAAGAAATCAGGTTCACCACCTATAGATAACCAAAAAAAACCCCGAAAGAAATGGAATAGGAAAGAATACAAGTAAGTTATATATTGTTTTAATCTTGCATTTGAAAGACCTCAAAGTAACAACACTAACGATACTTATTTAATATGGTGCGAGCGAAATAGTGAAAACAACAAATTTGACAGTCTTGATGCAAATAAATTAGCCAATGTCAGAAGGTATATTCTCCGTGACAAAAAGCTCATGGATATTGAAGTGGCCCATATTAAGGAGAAAGTTAAGAGAGATGTTGATTCAAGTAATGTGGATTCTTTAGTGAACAAAGATATAGTTGAGAATTTAGAACTAGGTAGAGGCGAAGGTAACGGTTGATGCTGTAGGTAGCAGGGATGAGAATGGAGATGAAGGAGTAGATGATGGTGGACGACCAGGTGAAGGTGCATTACAGGAGGATAGACGTAAAGAAAATGATAAAGAAAATGAAATCAACCAGGAAAAGGTCATCCCTATGAAACACGAGATTTTAGAAGAGTTACCTGCAGTACAACACATTAGCATGCACGCAAGGGAGCCTCTTATAAAGATTAGACAAAGCCTTAAATACAAAGAGATTTTCGACTAGGAAACGAAGCATTAAAACAACTTTGTGAAGAAATAGACCCTAACCTTAATACATTGAACCAATTAACTTATGCAACATCAAAACTAATACAGGTTAAATGTGGCGTCAAACCGAAGAGAAAGAAAAACGATAGATCCAAGCCTAGTAAACCTAAATTGGAAAGGAAAGTTGAGAAAGAAATTGAAGCTTTAAGAAGAGAAATTTCTTTATTGGAGAAACTAGATAAAGACAAAGAAATAAGATCAGGAAATGCAAGGAAAGTATGGAGAAAATATAAAATAAAGAAGAAAGAAAAAAATAAAAATTTTCAAGGAAGAACTCAAACAAAAGTTACAGGTTAGAGCTCAAAGACTTCGTAGATTCACGAAGAGAAGTAAATTTTTTAGACAAAATAAAGTTTTTGAAACAGACGCCAAGAAATTCTATAGAGAAATCGGCAAAAATAAAATAGAAGTCGTAGACATTCCGTCAGAAGAAAAAGTAAATGATTTTTGGAAAACGATTTGGGGAAATGAGAAAAGACATAATGAAAATGCTGAATGGTTGAAAGATTTTGAGAACAGGGCGAGTGATGTAGAAGAACAGGAATGGGAAATTATTAGTGTGGAGGAGATCAGTAGAGCACTTAAAAATTCACATAAATGAAAATCACTAGGCGTAGATCAAGTTCCCAATTTTTGGTTGGATACTTTGTATTCTATGCATTCGAAACTTGCTCAATGTCTAAATAAACTAGTTTCAGAGCCTGAGCCAATACCTGAATGGTTTTGTCTAGGTACAACCTACTTGCTTCGGAAAACAAATGATACTGCGAACCTCAAGAACTACCGGCTGATTACATGCTTAACTACTTCTTATAAATTGTTAACGTCAATACTTTCTGAAAGAACATACTCACATTTAGATGATCATGATATCTTTCCAATAGAACAAAAAGGTTGCCGGAAGGGGTCATATGGATGTAAAGACCAATTACTTATCAACAAGATGATCCTAGAGAACTCAAAAGCTAAGCATAGGAATCTACATACCACTTGGATTGATTACAAGAAAGCTTTCGATACAGCGCCACACTCATGGATCTTTAAATGTCTTGAAATATTCAAAATCTTTCCTATGGTGTTCAACTTTCTTCGCAATTCGATGTCGCTGTGGAAAACTAATCTCCTCCTCTCCCGTTCTATTGGTATTTTGTCTTCTAATGGGATGCAAATCAAACGTGGAATTTTTCAGGGTGACTCCCTCTCTCCTCTTCTTTTTTGCATGAGCCTCATACCTCTCTCAGTACTTTTAAACAATACAGGATATGGTTATAAGTTCAACGATCGAAAAATATATCATCTTTTTTACTTGGATGATTTGAAGCTTTATGCCAGCAATAATGGAGAGCTTAAAGGACTAGTGAAAATAGTAAAGGCATTTAGCGATGACATTGGGATGGAATTCGGTTTAGATAAATGTGCTAAAGCTTCCTTTGAACGCAGTAAGTTAGTCAAGACCGACAATTTAGTATTAGATGAGGACACCGTTATTAAGGAACTGGACCAAGAGGGCACTTCTAAATATCTTGAAGTTAATGAAGGAGATGGTATACAACATGCCAAGATGAAAGAGAAAATTAGGAAAGAATGCATACGCAGAGTAAGAATGATTATAAAGACCGAACTAAACTCCAAGAATAGAATAACGGCTATTAATACAGTTGCAATACCTTTAGTAACATGTAACTTTAATATCATTAACTGGAATTTGAGTGACCTGAAAAAGTTGGATACGAAAATAAGAAAACAATTTACTTGTCATAGAATGCATCACCCAAAATCAGATGTAGATCGTTTATATATTCCAAGAAAAGATGGAGGAAGGGGAATGATCCAACTAGAACTAAGTTATAAAACAAGCACAATAGGATTATGTAAATACCTAGATACAACAAATGATTGGATGCTGCAACTAGTGAATTTACATGAAGATTCGAAGACTCTCCACTCTGTTGTGTTGTGAAGGAATCTAAAAGATTTTCTCATGAGCTAAATATTGATACTGAAATAGACAATCTAATAACACTGACAGAGCGTGCTCGTAAGGCTAAAAAATTAGCAAAAAAGATTGGTTTGAAACAGTTTGAATGTAAGTGGCAAGCGAAACCTCTCCACGGACAATTTACGACTCGAGCCAATAACGCTGATGTAGATAAAATCACAACCTATCAGTGGCTCTCGAGCTCTGGACTGAAAGGGGAAACTGAAGGTTTTATTCTTGCTGCACAAGACCAAAGCTTATTCACGCGAAATTACCAGGCTAATGTTTTACATAATGGCGCCGACGCAACGTGCAGGTTCTGTAATGATAAAGTAGAGACGACTGACCATCTAGTCTCGGGCTGCTCTATCTTAACACCGGTAGAGTACAAAAATCGACACGACAGGGTTGGTCAGTATCTTCACTGGAAAATCTGCCAACACTTTGATATTGATACCAATACCTGTAAGTGGTACGAACACCACCCTGAACCAGTAACAGAAGGAGAAAATTGCACCATCTTGTGGGATTTCCCAATTCACACTGACCGCACTATTCAGGCCAATCGACCTGACATTGTCATCAAAGACAAGAAAAACAACACCTGTCTCCTGATTGACACGAGTGTGCCGTCAGATAGAAATGTATCTGCCAAAGTGTTTCAGAAACTCTCCAAATACAAAGATTTGGAGATAGAGATCCAAAAAATGTGGCACCTCAAAATGACCACAATACCAGTTGTGGTAGGTGCACTAGGTATGATAAAAAAGGGAACAAAACAATTGTTAGAGAAAATCCCAGGAACACCCTTCTTATATGAGATACAAAAGATAGTTTTAAATAGTACAGCACATCTACTTAGAAGAGCATTGAGTATGTAAAGCACACCACTTGAAACTAAACCATTTGAAACCAAACCATTTCCTTTTTGTGTGTTAAGAATATATTTAATGTTTGTGAAGTTCTGGCAATGATTGTTTAGTGAATCAATTTTGTTTTTGTTTCGTTTTGTTTGTTTAGTCTACTTTCTATATGTCACGTTGAAAGTTCATAATCAATGTTTGTGATTAGTCTTGTTATTTGTGCCTGTCCCTGCAGTACGAAGAAGTACATTTTTCGTGAATTGTCCTATTATATGGTAGAAATATTATTCGTTCCTTTCTCCTGAAAAACTTAAGTTTCAAAATAATGAAAACAATAATTTCCAATTTCACTCACCCTAGGCTGCTGGTAGTAGCCCGGTGTTTGATCTTAACTTACAAGTCAAAAAACAAAAAAAGATAATAGTAATCCAGACAGGCAGCATGTTTATGTTGCTCACTTATCAGTGCCTGTGCAGCCTTGGCCATGTCAGGCAAATGGATGATGGGCAGATAACCAAGGGTGTGCTGTACGGAGAACTTGCCACTGGCTCCAAACCTGCCAGAAGACCTGTCTTATACTACACAAACGTTTGTAAGCGCAACGTGAAGGCAGCTAACATCAGCCCAGTAACATTGGAAGCAGTGGCAGCAGACCTAAGTAGCTGGAGATCAGTGGTGAAGGCCCGCATCCAGAGGGGCGAGGGGAAGAGAGAGGTTGATTCTGGAGGATTGCTAATGCCGAGATGGTTGAGGAAGTGAGGCGTCCGATACCTACAAAATATCTCAATGGCAAGCGTAAAATACAGCCCATGGCAGTCCAATTCCGACTCCTGGCATTTACTTGGCAGAACTGTTTGAAACTAACAGGAGAAGGGGCGAAAGACGAGTATCTGCGCCGTTCAATAACCAGTGCTTTGGGTAGAACAAGCTCGTTGACGTTGCCAGTAGTTGTTCTAGGAGGAGGAAAATCTCCGACAACCAGAGCAAACGGAGCTCTTTAGTCTGGGAAGACAGTCCGTCTAGTGGAAACTGCACGAACAATTGTATGGGTAGATGATACTCCTTAGCCTTGAGTGGCAAATCATCTGGTGGAGGTTACACGATCAGTTATACTCGCAACCTGAAGGTATCGACTGAAAAGAAAATGGGACGAAACATTCCCTGGCAAAAGTCATGTTTCGAAACAAAATCTCTGTGATGATGCAACTAGATTTAAGAAAGAAATGCCAAACAATGGTGCTTCTGAACTGGAAGGAGATTAGTACAATTGAATGTACCGAACGTCAGCAGAAAATAGACAAATGAGATTAAGGTAAATCTATTGAGAATGGAAGAACGCGAAAGAAAGAAAGGAAGAGGATTCATGAAAAGAATTAAGGAAGCATGGGATGAAATCTATGGTGATAATCAGATGAGTTCCCAAACGTTGAGAGACAATACAGGCAGATTTCGGAAAGACAAATCTCTACTCAATCTCATAGAGGTCAGAGCTGGAGAAAACGTGGAGCCGCAAGATATCGACCAGAGAAATGTTGAACAAGATAGGAGCAAAGAGAATAACAACATGATTCAGAATGGTAAGCCAGATGAAAACGATAATGAATTCAGTTAAAATGGTGAAAGTTCGGAAAATGAAAACGAAAACGAAAATAACGAAGACGAAGACACTGGTTTTGAGAATGAGATTTGAAATTGTACTGGCCTCACTGACGCGGACAACGAAAGAGAGCATTGCAAGCAGAGAAAGACTAGTAAATTTGAAAAAAGGGCTTCCAACAAAGGAAATCGACACTGCAAACAAGGTTCAAGAAAACATCTCACCAACAATGTTGATATCTGTAAAGCGGTAGATGCGGTCTACGCGATGACAAGGGCATTGGAAAGAGATGCGGAATAAAAAGAAACGGAAAGAGGAAAAAAGAAACAAGTCATCCGAACTAGAAAAACAGGAGGATAAGAAAAAGCGAGGAAAAGATAAAATCACTGAGGCTGATTTTAGCGTGGACATCCAATGAAATACACAGCAGAAAGAGTAAAAGGAAATCAACTAAAAAGGAAAACAAAATACTGCAGAAACCGAGAAAAAGATCTGAACCAGAACTTCGAAAACAAGAAGAATTAATTGAGTTGAAAGAAAGTACGCTGAGTGAATGAAAAAATGATCAAGGCATGTTTTACAGAAAGACACAAGAGAGAAAGCATTCAAAAGGCAAGGTATCTGAAATGGAGAAGTTTGAAGAATTTTCGACTGGTATATGGGAGGGTGACACTCCAACCCCATACAGGAAATGGGTGAAAATAATAGCAAACAAAATAAGAGACAAGGTCACGGATGTACAAGCCATAATAAATGATGAGAAGAAACTTTTTGAAGCGGTCAGAAAAAGAAAGAATTGGTCTGCTGCAGGAATTGACGGCATTGAAAATTTCTGGTGGAAAGAGCTTAGAGGTGCATGGCAATCCATGGTGAGATGCTTCAACCAATGGATTGAACAGCCTGATGACATACTTATATGGATAACACAGAGAAGGACAGAACTATTGCCGAAGTCGGAGGATTTGAGTAACGAGAGAACTTATAGGCAGCAATAAGAAGGATGACTGGAGATGAATCATTTGACAAAGGACACGTAACAATTTGTAAAGAGAGATTTGATGATTGGAAAGAGGCGTGAGAATATCTGAAGAAGCAGTTAGATTCAGGACAAAAAAGAAACCGTGAAAGAAGGTTAGCATAGAAACCACTGCAGAGCGAGATTACATTGGGATACGAGAAAGATTACGTATGGTTAAAGTGCAATACTGATCCAAGAAAACCGGCTTCAATATTCACTTTGAAGGAGTAGGTGGTGGAAGCAAGAGCATGGAAGAAGATAAGAGGACTTAAGGATACCGATGATTGTAGGTTGTGTGGAGAACAGCTAGGGACAATACAGCATCGCCTGTCTGAATATAAGAAGTTTGCAATATCAGAATACGTGAAACGACACAACAATGCTCTCAAAGTTTTGACAGTCAAATGGGCAATGGAGAAAGGATTACTTCCAGAAGGAACGAAGTGGTATACCGAGAGATGGGAAAAAGGTAAAGTGTTAGAGAATGAAGGCAAGAAGATGTATTGGGATTGGGAACAGTGAATGAGAACGAACTGCACCGCAAGGAGACCATATCTTACTTTAGAAGACGGAGAGAAGAAAACAATTTTGCTAGTCGATATGACATGCTCAAACGAAATGAAGGGACGCACTAAACGAGAAGAAAAAATTAAGAAATACGAACAATTATGTTTTGAGATACGTGAAAGATGGGAAGATTATAACGTAAAAGTGGCTCCAATAGTTGTTGGATGTCTCGGTGGAGGAATGAAAGAACTGAAAACGGACATTCAGAAAATCGTTGGATTTGATAATGAGAAAAAACTCCAAGCATTATTGAGAGACATCCAAAAGACAGTACTTTGGGAAAGTGAATCAATCATTAGAAAAGTCTTATCCGGACTCTTGACTTGAGGTGTCTTATGTGAAGCTAACAAAAATTGGTAGCTCAAGCCATCCAGGGCTGCTTAGGGTAGTAAAATGGTCGGATTGTTACTCATAAGCTTCCGTGAGCAGGATTGGATGATAATGGCTGACTTTATGATTTTTAATAGTATATGGTAATTTGATATATGGGATAGAAATTGTATTGTTAGTTATTCCAAGAAAAAATAAGGAAGCAAAATGAAACACATCATTATTATAGCTGAATTTGATGAATACTTTAGGCCAAGGAAAAGCTTAAACATTTATTAGATTGACATTCCTCACCACAAGATAAAATGAAGACGTAAAAATTTGATGAATTTTTCACTCAGTTACATAACTGAGGATTGTGAATTTAGAACACTTCATGATTCCCTAATTAAATACATAATTGTTATTGGACTTTTAGATAAAAAACTCCAATATTATTTATTAAGGAACAGTAGATTACCTTAGAAAAAGTTATCATTATTTGTCTTCCTAGCAAAGTGTCCAAACACCAAACACATTTGATGCAGCAACATTATGAATGGCCAGCTTGCTATACTAGTGCCTTTTCTGTTTATTTTGTTAGGAACCACATGTAAATCTTCCTACTTCACAGAGAGAAATGATAAATAATGGCAGATTTTGAACTGCTTTCCATCCAAGAGGTTCTTGACCAGCCTATTCAAAGGATTGCAACAACGTCCAGTACAAGGGTCATATCTAAAAATGCTGCAAGAAATCACCAGCAGGCAACTACTGCAAGAGCAATCAAAGACTGTACGAAGTCAAACAAGACATTACTTTCTCTTCGGGTGATGACTTCTTTTTCAGCCTTAATCTGACGTCTGTCAGGTCGGCCGCTCGACACCTTTTTCTCCACTTGACTCGGTCTTCCCATTCTCCTCCTCCTCTCACTCCCACTTCTTTCACGTCTCGTTCTATGATGTCCCGCAGTCTAAGCTTTTGTCGTCTTCTACTTCTTCTTCCTGTCACTGGTGCCTGCAATACTGCCGTCAAAATATTGTCATTTTCTCTCCTAATTACATGCCCATGCCATCTTATCCTTGCTTCTCTTGCTTTCTCTGTTATTTTTCTTACCTTCAAAAATCTTTTTATGTCATCATTCATCCTGTGTTCGTGCAAGGATATATTCTTGCCAGCAACATTAGCATTTTCATCTCATCTTCTAACATTCTCTCCTTTCCCCCTTTAAAGGTACGATATAGTAATACTGGTTGTAGCACTGATGAATAGATCTTTGTCTTCAGGAAAGGGCTAAGTGAGTATCCCAGGTGTAATCTGGCTCTGATCTCGAATTTTTCCGATTCTCCGGCTGCGCAAATTACTTTGGTCTGGCTGTTGCTGTAGAGGCTGGGGACTACTTTTGCCGTTTTACCGTCGTCCATCTTTTTCTCAAGCACCAAAGTACTTCATTACGTGGGATGAGGTCGTATGCTTTTTCCAAGTCAACGAATATACAGTGGCTCTTTACCTCTCAGGTATTTTTCTTGCCTCGGTTCAGTGGTTCCTTTTCCAGGGATAAATGCAAATTGCATATCATCAATTTCTATTTACTATCCAACAGGGCCCACGCTACCAGGGGGGGCCAAGGGGGCCATGGCCCCCTCACTTTTTTGCAAAGCAAAAGTGTTAAAAGTGTTAATTGCTTAATGCGCTTCATCAATATGCAACACGCGTGTCAGATAGTTTGTTTGCTTTAGTTGATTGTTTTGAAAATGAACTCATAGTGCGCATGGATGTATTTCACATCTAAATTTACGAAATCTTGAAAAACAAATATAGTGTTGTTGTGTGTATCGAGTTAACATGGCGTCTAATCGTAAAATCACAGATATCTTTAAAGTAGCTCAGAAAAAAGACAAGTCATCATCTGATGTATCCAGTGTATCTACAACGTCGACAAGCACGGCTGAACCTGAAGAAGTTCCATCGTCATCGGCTGCATCTACAGTGCTCCCATATCGACCACCAAAAAGTTTCACCTTTCCAAAGACAAAAATCGGAGATAGAAGTCGCTCCTGTCAGTACCAATGGTTTGATCAATTCTCTTGGCTACATTATGACACAAGGTACATTTATGATTAATTTTATAAAAGCAGCTTCGTATTGAGTTACACATCACAGTTACCAAAACCAGTCAATATTATCATCGTGAAATGTCTAGGGGGTATGAAATGAGCGCCATGACGATTCACTTTCTACATCGTTGGTTTCTTCGACGTTTGAAGATTATATGTTCTTTTTTATTGTTGTAGGTCAGACCGTGTCTTCTGCAGTTACTGTACGAAACAAAGCAAAAATCAAGCTTTACTTAGTGAGAGGAACAAAGAACAGGCGTACATTAGCATCGGTTTCAATTCGTGGAAGAAGGCGCCGAAATGTTTTGAAACCCATCAAATGACAAACTGTCACAAAGCAGCTGCTGCATTGGAAACAGTGGTACCTCAATGTGGGAATGTGGCCGAGCTAACCAACAAGAGCATCGCGGATTCTCGTCAACTAGAGCGGAAGTATTTGATCGATGTCATAAGATGTCTCCAATATTTGGCAAGACAAGGCATTGCTATTCAAGGGAATCCAGGGAATGACAACTTCACCCAATTGCTCTTATTGCTTGGGACAAAAGATCCTGGGATTAAAGCAAAACTCGATAAAAGTAGAATGAAATACACGCACAATGAAATACAGAATGAACTTTTAGATCTGATGGCGCAGCATGTTGCTAGACAGAAACTCCATGAGATCAGAGAAAGGCACGTTTTTGCTATAATGGCAGATGAGTATACGGACATAGGCAACCTTGAGCAGCTGTCCATGTGCTTTAGAACAGTGGATGACGATTTGGTCATCAGTGAAGATTTTCTCGGCTTTTACGAACTGAACGATATCCGTAGTGATACAATAGTGAATGCTATCAAAGACGTTTTGCTACGATCAAACTTGTCCTTAGAAAATTGTAGGGGACAAACCTACGACGGTGCGAGCAACATGATGGGTAAACGGTCAGGAGTTGCAACTCAGATCCAGGAAATCCAACCTAAAGCTATTGTTACCCATTGTCATGGTCATACATTGAGTTTGGCAGTCAAAGATCTGACATCATCTTGTGAAGTTCTGTCAAACACGATGGGTACTGTGGGAGAAATTTGCGTGCTTGTAAAGTACTCACCGAAAAGAGAAAAGATTTTGGGATCCCTGGATGAAATGATCGAGGATGGTGCGACTGCAGAGAATGGAGAGAAAGAAAAGCCTGTGTCCTTGAATAAACTTTCAACCACAAGGTGGACAGTGAGAGCTTCTTGTTTCAAAAAAATCATTCAGAAGTACGGAACTTTGCAACAGCTTTGGGCGACTTGCCTGAGTGAAAAGCTTGATGCCGAAACTCGTGCTCGTATCATTGGATGCCAGTCTCAAATGGAATCATTTTCCTTCTTTTTTGGCCTCTTGCTAAGTCATAGGTTGTATAGTTTGACAGATAACCTATCAAAAACTTTGCAAGAAGAGAAGATGTCAGCTATAAATGGTCAAAGAAATGCCGATTTAACTGTCAAAACCTTAAAAGGTATGAGGACATCTCAAGATTTCAACCTCTTCTTCGAAACTGTAAAGCTGAAGGCGAGTAAGTTGGATGTAGAAGAACCATCTTTACCGAGGAAACGCCGCAGACCGAAGTATTCGCTAATGCAATTTTTGGATGGTTATGAAGATTCCTCTCGGAATACGAAGGAATATCACCCTGAATCAGCAGTTGATCACTACCGTATTATCTACTTTGATGCAATTGATACTGTGGTTAAAGCAATAACCGATCGTTTCGAGCAACCGAGTTATCAATTCTTTTCAAATATCGAGCAGCTAATGATAAAAGCCATCAAGTCAGAGTCGTATGAAGCGGAGCTGAAGAAGTTGGAAAATTATAGAGATGATCTTGATCTCTCTGCTTTACCGGCTGAGCTTCAAATTCTCAGAACCATCTGTGCTGATGAGGATGTCTCTCACTTTAAAGAAATAAAGATGAAACTTGCATCTCAACCAAGAGAACACAGAGGACTTATCAGCAACGTAATGAAGTTAACTAAGCTCGTTCTCGTAAGCGCAGCTACAAGTGCCACACCAGAAAGATCGTTTTCTCTAGCTCGTAGGCTTAAAACATGGATTAGATCAAGTATATTACAAAAGCGATTCAACTCTTTGGCACTACTATCTTGCCACAAGGAACTTTGTGACAAACTCTCACTAATCGAGGTTGCTAATGAGTTTGTTGATTCTAAAGCAAATAGGAAAAATATATTTGGAAAATTTGATAAAAACGACTTGTAAATTTAACAGGATTATATACTTACTTATACTTATATACTTATGCATGGATATAGTGGTATTTCTGTAGTTTTAATTTGTCTTTCACTATTAAAAGTAACCTTTGAAACATGAAAAAGAGTTCATTTTTAGCCCTTCTAGACACCCTGATTTTCAAAAATTTTCTGGACCGTCGGGCCCAACCATGGTGGGGCCTCCTTAGATAGTAACTCGTGTGGCCCCTCCACTTTTCAAATTGTTGCGTGGGCCCTGTCCAAGCATCTCGTTGATCCTTTCATAGACTTTCAACACATGTTCTAGCAATTTTATTCCACTATAATTTTCACACACTGCAACACTGCCTTTATTTTTGAAAATGGGAATCAAAGAACTGATTTCCATATCCTTCGGTATTTCCTCTGTCCCCCATATTTGGTTAAAAAGTTCCAATAACCAGTTTATTCCCTCGTCACCCAATGCTATTAGGCACTCTATCTGGAATTCATTTGGTTCCGGCGCTTTCCGCTGCATAACACACTTCATAGCTGCTACTACCTCTTCTCTTCGGATGTTTATCTCCGAGTCCTCTGTTTTGGCAAGCGTCCTCTCTCGTTTCCTGTGTTTAGAAGCTCTTGGAAGTATGATTTCCATCTTCTGCATATTGCCACCACTTCTGTCAACATCTCTCCTCTCTTGTTCTTTATTACAGCTGTTTCAGAAAGACCCCTCTTTGCTCTGTCCCTTGCCTTTGCTACTTTAAAAATTATCTTCTCGCCTTCTTTGGTTTCCAACTCATTGTAAAGTTTTTATGACACCTGTACTTTTGCTTTTGCGACCGCGCGCTTCGCAATATTCTTCAGTATTTGATAGCTCGAAAGTGATTCTGGGTCTTTTTTTCTTTGCCATCTCTTGAAAGCATCTTTCTTTTTCATAATTGCCTCCCGTACTTCAGTCGTCCACTACCATTCATTTCTATTTGAGGGCTTCCGTCCTTTCTTGATCCCGCAGGCCCTTTTTGTTCCTTCAATAACTACTTCTTTCATTTGGTTCCACTCCTGGTCTATGGATTCAGGGGGTGGTAGATTTCTTCTTCTTTTACATCACTTTATTCTTGAAGTGGGTTGCAACATCTTTATCCTTAAGTTTCCACACCTGTAATCTTGGTAATCTTCTTCTGAGGGTTTTCCGCTTCTTCCTTTCAGTTCTCAAATCAGCAACCAATCGTCTGTGCTGTGTTTCTGCAGGGTCACCAGGTATCACTTTACAGTTCAAGACTTCAAATCTGTTTCTTCCCCGAACAAGTATATGATCGATCTGACTACTACTGTTGCCACTCTTGAAAGTAATAAGATGTTCTTCTCTCATGGTGAATTGGGTATTTGTGAGGTTGAATTCTTCTGCTAATCCTAAAATCCTCTCCCTTTCTCTGTTTCGTCTAATGTAAGCTTTCCGTAGAATGTTTCATAGTTTTCATTACTACTATTGACATGACCATTTAAATTTTCTCCCATCACAATTCTGTTTCCCGTATGGTTCGCACTACCGTTTCTAGCTCCCTATATAAATTAACCTCTTCTTCCTCAGGACATCCTATCTGGAAGGCATATGCTGATATTATATTTGTAATTCCTTCTCCGTTTGCTAACTTTATCATTATCCACCTACCACTGCTCCTTTGTACTTGTATAACATGTTTTTCTTCAACACTGCATATTATGCCTACTCCATTTCTTTCTTCTCTGTTCCGTAATATATTAACCTGTAACCATTCCCAATCTCTTTTGCTTGATCACCCTTCCATTTTGTCACTTACACACAAAGGACATCTATTTTTCTTCAATTTATTCCGTCAGCTATCTCTCTGACTTTACCTGTCATAGTCCCTACATTCCAACTTCCTATTCTAAACTTGTCAATAGCCCCTCTCTTCTTTAGCCTCAATCGGGGTTGTTGCGGTACCCCTTACAGATTTCTCTCAGCATACGGGGGTCTATGCTGCGCGTTGCTTATGGGGTAACCCCTAGGCATGTGTGAAAATCGAAGTGTCGAGATTCATAATTCCTAAGTTCCTTGTTTTTATATTACGAATGGCAAGGTCTGACGACAACAAACCTTTAGGATGGTTCAGCATTCCAAAACCATTCTCGAGTTGCACTCTGGTACCAGCTTTTCGTAGGGTTCCGATGGGCCTGCTATTCCATCTTCACCTTTAACCCGCGGCAGGGGGATTTGGAATCGGAGTTACCTTCACCTAGATGAGCTGCCATTACAAGGCTAAATAGCCCCATCTGCCCGTGAGCAACTGGCTTTGGGGCGTCACTGTATCGCCTTTGGCCCTATCCCCGGTAAGTATAAACAGTCTCGCGCTCGGGAAAGCCAGGGGTTAGATTTGGTTACCAGAGGCTATATTTTATCCATGCCATGAAAGTATTTTATAAGGGTAAGAGAGCTCGTCCTCTACCCCACTTTTGGCTATGGTAACTTTTAAGACCTCTCATTCAGGCTGCTTACTAGTAAATGCGATAAAAATACTGACAAGACACCTATTGAAATGACAATGTACGACTCTATTGACATCACTTACACGCTGCCTAGCCAATAGGAAATTACATGGACACTAATGGCTCACCAATANTCTGACGACAACAAACCTTTAGGATGGTTCAGCATTCCAAAACCATTCTCGAGTTGCACTCTGGTACCAGCTTTTCGTAGGGTTCCGATGGGCCTGCTATTCCATCTTCACCTTTAACCCGCGGCAGGGGGATTTGGAATCGGAGTTACCTTCACCTAGATGAGCTGCCATTACAAGGCTAAATAGCCCCATCTGCCCGTGAGCAACTGGCTTTGGGGCGTCACTGTATCGCCTTTGGCCCTATCCCCGGTAAGTATAAACAGTCTCGCGCTCGGGAAAGCCAGGGGTTAGATTTGGTTACCAGAGGCTATATTTTATCCATGCCATGAGAGTATTTTATAAGGGTAAGAGAGCTCGTCCTCTACCCCACTTTTGGCTATGGTAACTTTTAAGACCTCTCATTCAGGCTGCTTACTAGTAAATGCGATAAAAATACTGACAAGACACCTATTGAAATGACAATGTACGACTCTATTGTCCTCACTGACCCGTTGCCTAGCCAATAGGAAATTACATTGACACTAATGGCTCACCAATATTATACTTGCTTGATGCCGGTGCGCAAGACAATGTTTTACCAATAACAGTGTACCATCAGCTCTGAAAAGCACAGAAATTCCTAACTGGCAACAATGGTTCTCCAATCAATCTTGTAAGTAAATGTATTTCTTTTGTACTCCTTAAAGTTAAGACTGCTACTGTTTTCTTTATCGTATTGAAAAATATCTGCACACCAATTTGTGGCCCAGACAATTCCAGTCAATCCAGAATTGCATATATCATCTCTGTTGTTGAAGGAACAGCTAATGCTCAATATGGCATTATTATATGGTGATCATTTCGAGATCAACTCTGAAACCACCTCCCAGTCTCCAGATGTCATCTGTAAAAGTGGACTTTAACTCAGAAAGCACAAATGCTAATTCATGAAGCCTAAAATAACATTTCAGGCCAAACAACCTCCTACCCGGCATGGGGCCAAATTTTCACAGAATTGCTATTTTTGAAATGCGAAATCTGACTACTATGGCAATTTTTCAATATAGACACGTCACCTGAAAATTTATTCATAATTTATGAGATGTAACTGCTCCATTCTTCCTTACTTGAAAAAGTCGTTTTCTGGCATCTTGATGCTGCAGAGTGAAGCTGTTGAAAGGATATAAAAATTATCACGTCCAACCTTGTTTTGAAATATTTTTAACCTAAACATGTGAACCAATGATTCACCTCAATATACCATTGAAACCCGACCCCAGTATAAATTTGGTACCAACCTATTCCATTTTTTTAGCAAACAATACATTGTGATTGCCAACCACGGAACTGACTACTTTGGTATCAATCAACGTCCCAATGCAGAAAGCAGTTATTTTTCCAAAATACGGTATGCCAAAGGTAATCATTTCTGACAATAGTCCAGAGTTTAGTGCACAAGATTATGCAAACTTTTTTTAAAGAATGGGATATCTTACATATTACAAATAGCCCGAAGTACCCGCAATATAATGTCCTTGTCAAGCATGCAATCCAGACCATCAAGATAGCCTTGTAGAAGGCTAAACACAACAATGAAGATGTTCATGCTGCACTTCTCAACTTGAAACTCACCCTTCTTGGCAACAATATATCATCTCCTGCTGATACAATTTTCAACCGATCACCTCGTACTCTCGCCAACAGTTGTTACAATATTGACACCTCAAGTGAAAGAAACTCCTCAAGCTAAACAAAACAGTAACTTACCTCTCTAAATCTCCAGCCAGGTGGTACAGTGAGATTCCATGATGAAAACTCACGTTTCAGGAAAGGCCAGGTCATTTTAAAAGCACACCAACCATGTTCCTACTTTGTAGCGACTGATACTGGAAGAACATTAGGACATAATTGTAAACATATCTTAAAAATAAAGGACACTTTTATTGACATTGATTCTAATAGTGATTGTAGCCTCATCATACCCAGACCTACCAAATATGTTCTCGACATTGACCCAAATTATGATTTTAACCCTGCTATTCCTACCGTTGGTGAAACTACCACTGAATGAACCACTGCTATTTCGAACCAGAAAATCACCAGCTTTAGTCACCATGATATAACTGCGGATTAAATATTACCTCTACATCTTTAGCAATCTAATAGGACATGCGCTGTAGACATGTGATAGACACTTAAATATTATTAAAAGAGAAAACAAGTAGAGGAGTCGAGGAACAGTACAATCTGGTTGGTGGAAAGGCTATTGGCAAATAAGAGTTTAATCCTTCGGTATATCCACAATAAATCATACCTAAGTCGGAGTACCTAGTCTCTTGATCTGATAAGAGTAAGAGCAATCAGCTCAGCTAGCATTGCAGAAGATATGTAAAAGGAATACTTGTAGAAATGCCCTAAAGAAGGAACACCAATGCGATGAGAATATAAGTAGGGAAAGGAAATGGAAGTCGAGGCGAAATTTACATTACACTCGCTTCTCAAATGGGAATTTAGGCAACCTTGATTGTATCAACCAAACATAACACCAGAGCTCTGTGCAATGAAGTACCATAAACATAATAATGTAATGCAACGTAAGAGCCCCTAGGACAGAAAAAGACAAACTTTACTGGTTGAAGACAGCAAAACCCGTACTGTTCTTGAAGTAAAAGTGACTCCTAAAAGTTTGAATAATTGACTTTTTATTCATTAACTGCTTATCCTTACCGACAAGGCTTCATAGGCTCCCAAGGTCTGTTCCGAGGAATCAACTGTGTCCTGCCAGCTTTAAAAGTACTAAGCAATTTTTCGACTGACTTTATACTAGTGTTCAAGTGGATCTCTTTTCCCAAAGCCATTTTCTTTGCAAAGACAAATTTTTCCCGACGAAATTTTAATAATAATTAGTCATCAATATAAGATTACGTCATTTTGAGCCGGGAAGATCATTGATGAAAAGAAACAAGTGAGACATTTTCACTTGAATTCATTAACAATCTATTTATCATGACCCTAATTTGTTATAATTTGGGGCTGTTGTGGTTTTTGTCTCTTTTGACAGCTTCGTGGAAATATTTTTTTGCATGTTGCTTTTCTGGAGTTCATGCAAAGCAGGAATTATGATGATCTAAATAAGTGTAAATGATACTCATGCCAAAAGGAAGGAGACTGTCTTTATGTTGATTCTTTATGCTTCGTCTAGTCTTTCGATGTTTATGACTGTCAGGCTCGTCGATTGTAAAGTAAATTGCTGTTTTATTGTTATATGGTGTTATTTTTACTTTGAAATTATTGATGAATCCCTTACAGTCCCATGAATAAAGCTTGTGGCTTACAACAGCCATTACCATTATCAGTGGCCAAAATTTGACTACAGCCTTTCTCCCTTGATAGCAGAGCTTATAAAATTATTAATAATGAAGTATTTTAAGCGAACACCATCATGCTCCTGTAGAAATGCAGTTCTTCTTATAGAAATGCAGTTCATCAACTCAACCAATTGATTGAGTTGATGGCGTCAGGAAAGGCATCTGGCCAAGGAATTCCTCCCTGCCAAATCAAAGTCCCTCTGAAGGGCACCGTCTGAGCCCCAATTGCTGGGGAAAAATGACGTTAAAACTAAAAAACAAACAAAAACCAAAAACCAGCTAGCTTTGCCTGTAGATCATAATGCTATCTTAAGGTTCCGAATGAAAATTACGCTGCGGAGGTAGTTACATTTAGATCACTAGAGTCTCAATGTACCAACTGGAAGAAGCTTATTTGCAAGTTCAGCCAATTCTGTTTTGATTTATAACGATTATTTTCGTGGTAAGTCGTAAGATTTACTCTGTTGAATGAAAACTTTTTTTAAAAGACGATTTTGATATATCTAATGCATTTAATACATCTTGCTTGAGTTACAGAATCTCCAAATGAAGAATAGAAATAGCATAGTAAATACGAGGATTTAACTATGAGAATTTTAATTTTACAATACTACCTTAGTCAGAAAGTGATTTGAAGATTTCCGTAACTTTGCGAAAAGAGGACTGGTAACTTTATTACTCAGGTTTTTTTATTAAAAGACTGAAAAGACAAAATAAGACAATCAAGAGAAACAAACAAGAAACAAATCGACATTGATGTCTTAAAACCTTTTAAAACCAACTCCTTAATAGCTGATCTCGTAGTAAAAACCAAAAAGCTCCCTTCAAAGCCACTATAACCGAGATACTAGAGTCTCTGATACAGTTAAAGTAATAGCTAAATTACCACCCCCAGATAATACAAATGCCAGACGTAATGATTAAGTGCTTGCAGACGTCAATTATACTTGGGAAAAGATGTGTATCAGTGGGAAATTTGCATAGGAACTTGTTAGTCTGTAGACATTAGTTGACATATTTATCAGTCGGCCAATGTTCGTTTTGTTGATGAAGACACCGCTCTGAGACCTATTTGTATAGCACTGCCAGAAAAAACAACCTGAGAAGAAATTTTTCGGGTCGTTTCAGAATATGTTTAACAAAGAGGATTTCGTTGTGAAAGGCGCATAAGTGTATGCGCTGATGCATCAGGAGCCATGATCTACCAAAGATTCGTTGGGATAGTTGAAAAGGAACACCCAAATGTTATTGTTGCGTTCAGTTATTTTTTTACCCCGAGGCACTGCAAAGCCTTGCAAAGACCTGGCCTGCAGACTGAGCCCCAGTGTTGGATGATGTGGATGATGTCGCACCCTTTGTAATGTCAACACCTCTGAAAAGCAGAGTATTTGCATCTTATTGCGAGGAAATAGGAACAATATCCAACCTTATTGCTCCATGCAGAATGTGTATGTCACACCTTTGGCACCAACATTTTAAATAACCGCCTACCTTGGCATGTTACCCCTGGCCGAAAATTGGAAAAAGATGTTATACTGCTATGTATAAGATAATAGGTGAACATTGAAAACCCACGAGGAAAAGTCTTGTTTTTTTCATATGAACCTTCACTGATGCCCCTAACTGGAATAGGAGCCGCAACACCAGTCTTTGGGCAGGACATCGTTTACAGGAGTAAGTGGAACAAAATGAACTGAGCCAAGACCGTGGTTAATTCTATGCTTTGCTGATCTACTTTTGGAAGTTTTTGGTTGACTACTGCTAAAGAGTTTCCCATTTTGGCAGAGAGCTATTTTGACATCGCCCCCATTTTCCAAAACATCTTTATATGAGCTGAGCTTTTCAAGCATAATTGCTCTGAAGCCTGAAAAGAGACTCTGAGCTATTAAGGAAGAGGTTCATGCGTGACTTTCTTCAATTACTGCCAGATTATCAGCATTAGATTAATCTAAAAAAGACTCGGTTTCTTGCTTATTTAGTAAGTTGAGACATTTTGCTATCAATATACTGCAGTATTAAGCTGCAATGTGACATTGGTAACTCTTTACTGTTGGTTTTCTGCAGGATTTTTTAGTGTAAAAAGTGCCCCATGGTTCACAAAAAGGTTGAGAAAGACTGATATAATAAGCAAGGTGACTCTTTACTCAGATGCCAAAGATAAGGGTTCAAGGGACGGGAGAAGCTAACCCGACTACATATTGGTACAAAGGAGGGTTAGCAACAAATCTGAGTATTGTATAAGAAACGGAAAATGCTCCTGTAAAAGCTAACAACAGAGTTTTCGACGAATACATTTTTTATCATAGAATATTCGACTGACGGCGATGGTGGTTAGCGCATGAAGCTAAATTTTTAACCTGCTTGCGAGGGAATTGGCATAGCAAGCATAGTGCCAGGAGCAGTTTTTTGCGCTACAGCCTATGTTTTATCCGGAACTTGTTCTTGTTGGGTGATGGGTGTTCATTCAGCCATAAAAGTCTTCGGAGGCTCGAGTTTTTTGAAGTTAATTTAATTTATATTAGCATGAAGTAGACTATGAAGATGCTGTCTCTTTGTGTTATAGGTCAATTAAGGAGTGGGTCAATTAATTAAGAAATAAAGAAAACTCATCCATTCCGTAAACTGAAGATCAATTTAGGACCAACTAAAGGCATTTTTTAAAAAAGATAGCATTGGTGTAAAGTTTAGCATTGTTACCTTCTAAGCAATAAATTTTGGTTCGATTACCGGCTGACTCACAGTAATTTTTAAACTTCTGTTTTAATTTTTAAAATATTTAATGGCAAACAGTTCAAGGAAAAACTAAAAACATTAAAGATATTGAATTAAATCCTTCAGGTACTTCACAGCACAGTAGGTCATAAAGTAGTATAAAGTTCGTTCTAAATGAGAGAACAATTTGCAGTAACAAAGCTTTTGAGAGCAGCTTTTTGAAAGGATGCCAACATAAGGCAAAGAAGTAAAGTAAAATATGTGGGAGGTGGAGGCTTAGATACTGCAATAAAAAGGCAGTATTTCAATTTTCGTAGGTTATTACGGATGTTTATTATGTATCAGTTTCAAGGGCAGTATAGCAATTTCACTAGAAGTCGTTTAAAGGTTTTGATACTGCCAATAAAAGCTTTGTCTTAAACTTCCAAATCGGCTTCTAATCCAGTCAGTTCTACTTCAAAGCAAGAGAAAATCAATCAGCTGAGCAAAGCATATGAAATTGTATGCAGACCATTCCAAAAGAGAGATCAGCTTTTAGAAACAGGCTCTGACTAAGGATCTTCCAAAATCACCAGTAATAGAAAATGTTCTTTTGTTAAGCAAATAGTTAACATAGGAATGAGTCGTGGTACAAAACTAGGTATTAGAGGTCTTTTAAGCCCCCTTAAATTGAAACATTAAGACACCGATATGAAACTTTTACATTTTGTAATTTACTAAAAGGCTTTAAGGAGAAAGAAAGGCACATGATCTTCCTTGATTTAATTAATGTAAACAAGTTAATTAAGAAGCGCCCCCTTCTTCAATGGCTTCTGTCATTGTATTTTCTTATGCTTTTGGGAATGATAAGCCTTGATTAGTATGCTGGCACATTTTTTGGGTTAAGACAATTGTATAATTTTGCAAAAATATCCAAGAAGATAAAATTATTAACCCCTGCAGAATACTTGTCAGAATGAAAGTAAAGGGGTGGCTGTACATTGACATTTTTTCCTACCATTTGGCAAGTTAGGATCATATAGATGGTATTAGGTTAACTATTTTGACTTCTTAATGTTCATTTGATTTAAATCATTAATTTCTAGACGAAGATTAATACTTAATTTACCTTCTCCGTTCAGCGTCTTCTTTTCCCATAGCTTTGGGAGTCGACGTTGTATGAGACTCATCCACCTACCTCTATCCGTTGCATCTTCCTCTCTGACACCCACTTGTCTCATATCCTCCTCAACTGTTTTCCTCCAGCTTTTCTTCGGCCGCTCAGGTGGTCGCCTTCCTTCTTCAGTTAAGTTCAAAATTATTCCAAAGTGGTCCTCCAGATCTCTCTTCCTGACGTGACCATACCATCGCAGTCTTCTTCTTCTCAGTATTGGTTCCAATGGGCCCACTCCACATCTGTTTGCCACCTGTTCACTATTGATCCTGTCTTGCCAAGTTACTCCTGCCTTGTACTGGAGCATTCTTTTGCCACAGCTTGTCAGCACTGCTTTTAATCGATCTATCCATATCTAGCCATACAATAACAGAGACCTGATGTATGCATCACAAATTCGTCCTCTGTTTTTCAATGGTAAGCTCCTGTTCACCCGAAGGCTAGCAATCTGTCTCCACTTCTGCCATGCAGCAAAGACTCGCATCCTTACAGCTCGTTCAACTCCTCCCTGAGTGACCCCCTATTTGGATGTTGTCATTGTCTTCCTCCTGCTGACACTGATTCTGACCGTTGCAGGTAGGACATCGGAAGTTCAAACTACCATGTACTCTTCGTAATCCTGAGCATCGCTTGTGGCACTAGTGCTGGCAGGAGATACACAGAATCGAGTTTTGACCAACTCCCCTTCCACATACTCTACATGGAAATCTGCCTGACTTGATAACTTCTTTTTTCTTTTCTTTGTTAGATGCCGGCAAATGAAAACGTAAATGTAGATGCAAACGGTAAAGCTGAAGCCACAACCGAGCTTGCTGTTGGTAAGGACGTGAAAGGAGCACAAGGAATCGATGTTAAGACGACATTTCCCGAAAAAATTGAAGATACAAAATTCAACACAGTTAAAGGTAATAAAACTGTTTGTTACACTGTTCCATAATTTTTTGATATTTGATGAATCCCTCAAAGCAACTGAGTCGGTGTTTTAGGACGTTCCGGGTAGGTAAAATTTATAAATGATATTTGTTGTAAAACGTTGGCTCTGGCTGAAAATAAGATTATAACTTAGGCCACACTGATAAGGCAGTATGTTGTATAACCCTCATGAATTGCTTTTTCGTTAATAAGTTTGTAATTCGTGGATGTTTTATTGCCACCTTTGTGTTTTTTTATCGAAAGGAGTCCAGTCACGATTTTAGGGCTAATTGAAATTACTTCCATATGAAAAACAAGAATTTTAAGTAACTTGTAAATATTTAAATCAGCTGACCAATTGTGAAACATACCTACGCAACTGGATTGGTATGGCTTCTGTATAAGCAACGTATTACACCTAAATCCCATAGATTTCGGGATTGTTTGCCAAGAGATGCCAAAGAAACAACGACCTCAGATAAGAAAGTTGGAAACCTATCAGAAAATAACAGCTAGTGGATTAGAAGTAAAAAAGGAAAGCCCACAAATGTGCTCAAATTAAGAGTTAAAGGAAAATGAACACAAAGAAGATAGGAAGTGGCTGTAAATTTTTTCTACGGTTGTAGGGTCAAGAAGGAAAATTGTGTAGCTATCATAGTCTGAAGACAGGGAGTATAAGATAGCCAGTTTTCAGGGAGTCGTAGGTAAGCCTATGAGTTTAAAACTAGCAACGGAAAGCGGGTTTGTCAACAATTACTTGTAGTGTTTGAACGCTGCCTTGTATTGCCAAGAAATATAGGGTAAAGTCGTTCATTACAATTGCGGGAAATGGACCCCACCGCCTACAACAGTGGAGACTACTCAGATTAGCTATTTCTTGGTGAAACATGTATATGGAAGGATAACGGTAGTCACAAAGGTTATCAGAGATGAAGCAGTGGCCTATCAGTACAGGCCTGCTTTATCGTAGTTTTTAAATGAAGCAAGTATGTTTTAGTCTTATAAAATGCCATGGAAATTCATGTGACACGATACCGTCTAGAGAAACGACCATTTGCCTGGAGAATCTTAAGTTTGAGGTTAAGGGTGAAAGTATTCCAGCGTCTCTAACCCTCTACATCGAATCTTTCTGAACAAGAAGCCATTTAAGAATTCCTGTTGCCAAGAAAAATTGAAGCATAAGTTATGTAGTTAAATGAATGGGAACAAGAAACGTCTCAATTATTTTGAATCGGTGAAACATCGTTTAAGAGACAAAAGAAAGAAAACAACATTTTTGTATCGACGTCAGCTCATACCATTTTGGACAAGAAAGGCATTTGCACAATTCATGGTTGCATTTCTCTTATTTCACCACATTATCACCCAGGTAGGGCATAATGTAGAAATATTTACACAAGCCATCTGAATTTTATTGAATAAACCAGTTTGTAATTTTACCAGAGGTAGAGTATTAAATATTTTGTCTCAGAATCCACAAAAATATTTTTAAAGAGATCGTTCGTTCGTTCGTTCGTTTTCGTTTCTCGGCTACAGCGTTTCTGCCCAGTTGTGGGTACATGATATCGCCGATCGTGTGGGCTCCTCTAAGTCAGCAAAGTTGCAATTTGGGGCGTCTGGACATTGCAGGAGGTGGTCCATAGTCTGTGTGGCAATACAGCTGCAGGTGTCAGATGTTGATAATCCCATTCGTTTCATGACAGATTTGCATCTACCAGAACCAGTATGTAGCCGGTTTAGACTGGGCCACTTTGTCCAGCCAAGATCGTGGCCAGTAGCAAGTTGTTCTTTGGGAACTACACCTCTGCTCTCAAAAGCTGTTGAGTTTGGTGATTCAACCCATAGTGCCTTCCACATGGTTTGTCGTTGAGATTTCTGCTCCGGTAATGAGTTTTTCATGATAACCATCTTCAATATGCTGCATCAGGTTCGTGAGTGGTGTTGAGCACGAACGCCCTGGGCGAAAGCTGGCCTGTTCTGGGATGAGTTTCTCATCAATGGTGGTCCTAATCCTTCGAAGTATCATACGTTCAAATAGTTTGTATGTAATACTTAGTACGGAGATTGGCCTAAAGCTCTTGGGGTTGTATGAATCTTTTCCTGGTTTGAGGATGGCAATGATTTTCAATCGCCTCTATTGTTGAGCTATGCTCTTGCGGTTCACACAGTCTTGAAATGGGTCCACTAGCCATCCTTTAGTAGTGGGGCCGATATGTTTCAGAAACTCTGCAGGAATGCTATCAGTGCCCGCTGCTTTGCCATTCTTCAGTAATTTCAGAGCCTTCTCCAGTTCATCCAAATTGAATGGTTTGGTGAGAGCTCCATCTGCGTTGGTTGTACTGGATGGAATTTTGTATCTCTGATAATCCCCTGCTTGTCGTCTGTGTGCGGGCTTCCCATTCAGTAAAAGTTGAGTGGCAATCTGATTGGCTGTGTCAGTGGATGTTGGTTTTACTGTGGTGGTGTCATTTCCAAGCCTCTTGATGGTGGTCCAGGTTTTTTTGCTGTTATGAGTCAGATTCGTTGATTCTATCATGCGTTGCCAGCTTTCTCTGCCTTGTTCTGCTATACTTTCAAGTAGTTCCTCTTCTAGACTGATGGTTTTGTCTGAGAAGGGATCTTACTGGTATGAAGACTTGTAGGTGGTAAACAACTCGGACAGTTCTTCTAACATGCCTGGTATATATTCAGTCCGACATCCTCAGGGGATCATTTTTCGTGCAGAGTTTTTTAATACATCGACAAAGGTGCTGTAGTTCTCCAGTGTAGGTGGAATATCGGAGAGTTGCATGTCCACTTGCTTGGGAAAACTGGGCAAATCTGCCTTTGTTAGATTGAAGCGTCTGCGGAATGGAGTGTGCCATACTTTAATTGGGGCACTGATGGATAGGGCAATAGGTCGATGTTGACTGTGGGGGATTGGTTCAAGAACTTCCTTTGTACACATTGGGCTGATATTACGACTGATGAACCCGATGTCTGGGTTTAAACCTCTTTTCCAGCGAGAGCTGTTAAATGAAAGTGGTTATTTCTTATCATGAACAAGTGTTAGTCCCTTGGCCTTTGCCCACCCCTCTACTACAGCACCATCATTGTTGGTCTCTCCGTAGCCCCATAATGTGCTATGCGAATTAAAGTCACTGATAATTAGGTGGTATTTCCCACTTACAGTTTGCCGGAAGCTCATTGAGGTGGAAGCAGCTGTTGGGTGGTTTGTAGACCGATGTGATTGCTAGATCTTTCAGGCACATAGAAATTGTTTCAATGTTATTATCACTGCTGTTGGTATAGGTCTGCTTTAATGTGTAAGGAGGGTTTGGTAAATACTACACTCCCATATTGTTTATGTGGGATTTCCGCAGCCAGAGTTTTCCCTTTTAAATAGGGTCGCTTACTGTTTTTGTCTCGATGTGTCTCTTGTACGCAAACGATATCATAATTTGCCGATATTTGGGCCAGTATTTCAGCTTTTTGGGCAGAAAATCCTTCGATTTTAAAAGAGAGTATGGAGCATGTCGGTTCTGAAAAGTACCCATAGTTTTGATGACGTGCTGTTGCTGGAAGGGTAGTCATAATGTTGAAGTATATCGCTGAAGTGAGCACGTAGCTGTAGTTCAAGTGGTTGACACAATCAGCAAGCCGTTCCGCTTCTCATAGGACACCGCGAGCAGGTTTGTGTCATGTCCTCATGTCCTTTAAAGAGATGAACATTAGCGACAATGAGCTTCTTTTTTAGGTATTTGTTGAGGTATTTGACGTTAATCGAATGCATAATCTCATCAATGAAAGCGTCTAGTGATTTCCTTAGTGTTTTAAAGGTGTATTTTCTGTGTCATAAATACTCTGAGTCAAATTCGTTTTCGCTTTTTCCACATTATTTCCTTTAGCAATTTTCAAAATTTGTAAATTCTTCCCACCTCACCACCTAATAACAGCTCTACAATTCCTGTTCTTTTCAGCAAGAAAATTGCAATAATTCAATCGTCGTCATTGATTCTTTCTTTCCTTTTTTTAACTCGTATTGTTATTTATATTTGATTTTTTAGATATTTGTATTGTATTTGAAAAATGCACATGATAAAATTTGGATGTTTTTCTTGTTGACCTTAAAAAGTTGGGCAAAATTTTTGCCCCTCCCCTTTTTTTCCCTTAAACCGTTTTTTCCCTTAGGTTACTCATTAGAATGCACCTATATTTTGTACTGTTAAAAGAATGAAGAATGTTATTATTTATGACAGTCAAAACCAGAAATTCTGCTCCTGAACAAACAGAGGCAAATCATGGTTCGCAAAGGACCAAAAACTTCAAGAGGCAAGAGAGTAACAGCAAATATTTTGCAAGCGAACGCTGCGGATCTTGCAGAACACATGACCAACAATGCGAAAGTTGCAGGGTATGTTTATTTGCAATGAGAATTTGTATTTTTATAGAAATAGATATGGTGATGTTATGGAATGAGGAAAATAACAAAGCCCCCACGCACGCTGATATAAGACCCGATATTTTAACCCTCATCCTCGAGTGGCTTTTATCCTTGATGTGTTGTGACTCATTACTACAGACAAAAAAGGATAACACCCTCATGAGACAAAAAGAAGGTTTTGTGGTTTTATTAAAAAGGATAACTACCCACAATCCATAATGAATTTAACAACATAGCATCATAAGCTCAAACAGCGGGCTTAACACAGGCTAGATATTTTATAAGACTACACGGAGTTCTATACGTACCTTAGGATTCTATCAAAGAAAATTTTTTCCTTTAAAATACAAAAGTTATAGCGTCGTCGTCATATCCTTAAAGGCATATCAATGCTATGTAACCCCAGTTTTGACCTAGCAGCTGCCTCCGCTGTTACATTACAAATATTCCATATCCTGTACGAGCTGTGATCAATAAGTTTCAGGAACTGTGTTGTATTATGAATAAAACAATTGCACAAATATTCAGTTGTCGCCTTCAAAGTAATCCCCTTTGGGCCATGATACATTTGCCCCATCGTCCCTGCCATTTGATAAAGCAGGTTTCAAAGTCTTTTTGTACAAAGGCGCGCAACTTCGAGTTGGTATTTTGTTTGATCTCCTCTACGTCAGCAAAACGCTTGCCCTTCAGGTGGAATTGTAGTTTGGGGAACAACCAGAAGTCACACGGTGCTAAGTCGGGAGAATAGGATGGGTGGGGCACGACGGTGATCTGATGTTTGGCGAGAAAGTCACAAACTCTGAGGGCGGTATGCCCCGGTGCGTTGTCGTGGTGGAGTTTCCATGACCCCGCTGCGGACAGTTCCGGTCGCTTTCGTCTGATACTCTCCTTAAGTCTCCTCACGACATCAAGGTATACACACTGTGTGACTGTGGTGCCCTCAGGCAGGTATTCTGAGTGAACAATACCCTTGACATCGATGAAGACAATCAGCATCGTTTTGACGTTGGATCTGGACATTCTGGCCTTTTTGGGCCTAGGTGAGGAGGATTTCTATTTATTTATGGATTTCCATTCCATTTTTATTTCTAGGTGATTTCCATTGGAAGCTCTGATTTTTTGTCTCTGGGTCGTATCCATATACCCATGATTCATCACATGTGATAACACTTCGTAGATAATCAGGATCTTCACCCAGAGCCTCCTTGACTTGCTGACAGGCCTCAACTCGATTTTCCTTCTGATCAACTGAAAGCAGTTTAGTGACGAATTTTGTAGACACTCTTTTCATGTTAAGATCCGTTGTGAGTATTGTTTGAACTTCCCTGTATGAAAGACCAATGTCTGAACTTATCACCCTGACAGTTTGGCGGCGATCTGACATTATTATCGCTCTCACATGCTCAATGCTTTCAGGAGTCCATTTTGTAGCAGGTGCTCCTAGGCTTTCATCGTCTTTAACATCCTCTCTGCCCTCTCCAAATCGTTTGTGCCACATATATACAAGTCTTTTGTAGTCTGGCTTGTCCATAAGCGATGTTTTACTTTTCAATTGTCTCTGATGGCGTAAACCCGAGTTTATCGCAAAATTTCACGCACACTCTCTGCTCAATTTCCCCCTATATTTTGACTGAAATTTGCCGGAAGAGAAGCACTGTCCTTGACCTATACACCATAGCAACCGCATCGCGCAACCAAAAACTTTCAAATGGACACAAACGCTTCCTGACACACCAACCTTCATGATAACATAACTCCCAACTTGACCAATCTCACCATACCGGAGTTATCAGCTTCGGGAATTTATTGATCACACCTCGTATGAAGCACACGGCTACGACGTAACATGACAATTATTTTTGCATTCTACACTCCTTGATTGAATTAATTTTGACCTGTAGGACTTTTTCTTGAAGATGCCAATACGACCCTCCTTTTTTACCCTCGGAGGAGCCGCAGTCGTCATATCGAAAGATACGATCAATGGTCAATGTTTGATGCAGAGCTGCAAAGTACTACGAAAGCAAATGCGAAGTTTCTATGTTGCCTGGTTAAATTGATTTTTTGGTTGTTGCTCAATTTATGCTAGCTGTCTAAGATTGCCCTCTTTATTACTGAGTATAAAACTTACTATATATATTTATATATTTATGTATATTCATCTGATAGTATTATATCAGTACCTGAAGAGGAAACCGAGAGTATCAGGGACCTGGCTTTAATTAGGGACGTCGGAGCTGAAATCGGAAAGCTAGAATCAGGAAGTTACCATTACTGTAGTAAATGATTTTGAAAGTCTGCCAGCCCACATGCAGATTACTTTTGTAAGATGTGTCTGGTGTAAATGTTTGTTGATTTTTTAGGAGTCTTCAGCCTCAGTTCCGTGTTTAATACCATCTGAAATATCAGAAATATCATCAAAGCTAAATAGACGTTATGTTGGGACCTGCCCATTTATGCAACAGATAGCACCACTCTCTTTTGCTTTTAAAAGCCTCTGCCTCAGAAGACAATTTTCTTTCAGAAGGAAGTCATAAACATATTGCCGACAAAAGGAACATCTGAACATTGCATTTTACACATGGATGACTTCAGACAACCTTTGCTGCAAAAGCAGTGATATCCCTTTGACCTTGACAACCATACTTTCGAACACTACTACAATAATATCTCCCTATTTATTGTAATTTGTAAATAGTTGTTACTGTTATACCCAGGAAAAACCTATGATGGTTTGGCAGTTAATGTACCAAAAGAAAACTTTATTTATGGCACAAAAGTTCTTACATTTCAAGAGGTAGCCAGCACACCGATCTTTGTGTCTACATAGCCTGCTTTCTTTTCACATTGAGATCAAATAAGCTACAGTTTCAGTTACACCTTTCACACAATCGTTCCCATAAAATTGTTTTTTGAGTTTGTTTAGATGATGAAAGGTATTTGTATTTTTTACAGTTTTACGCTTATTCAAAAGGACTGAGTAATATTCTTCGTCATTCCGCCGACAAATGCGGACTAACAATGGACTCAAGTAAGTTTATTAAAAGACAGTAATATTATGTTAAATGTGTGTTTTGAATTGAATTCTTTAGATTTTTACACCGTAAAAAACTCTTTTCAACACGGCACAAATAAAGACCAGAGGTAGAAACCAGAAAACATGATTTTATTCCTGTAACACGGATAATTGGAATCTTTCAGAGATGCTAATAGGGTAACATTTTCACCATCTAGATCTAGTTTTAAAATTTTTCCAAGGAAATTAAGAGAAAAGCGCCTGCTGTTTTTGGTAAGACCCTCTGCATTGTATTGCTGTGAAAAAACACCTTCATAATTGACTTTCAAATAGTTGCTCTGCAGAGATATATGGTATGAAATAAAGAAGTAGTCAAAATACTCAAAACAAAAGTACACACGTTCAGTTTTACATAAAAAAGGAGTCATGGGGATAGCACATTTACTGAAAAGGTTACCTTGAATAAATCTGGTATAATATATATTTTTTAATTATTATTAAATAAGGTGGACAAACCATTTTTTTTTCTAACTATAGAGGTCTTAATTGTTTCGTATTTGACCAGTTGATTGGAAACATGTAAAGTGGGAAGGCAAAGTTTCTGGAATTTTTCCCTAAATGCTAGAAGAGTGAGGGGAAAAACTACCAGATAATGGCTCAGGTTTTTTCTCCAAATTAGCTGAGGACCTCTAATTTTTTAAGAGCTAAGGCCTTACAACATGTCCTTTGCTGCATGTAAACCTCTTCATAGTACAGCTATACAACTACACACAAATGTTATATTATCCATATTTACACAACAAGGCTTTAGGATGTTTTATTCTACAACTGAGGAAAAGATAATGTTGAACAACAAAAATTGCCTGGTATATGATGTTACTGTCTCAAGAGGAATGGAAAGAACAAGAGCGGAGTTTACTGTAATGAAAAAGGTTTGGTTGAATTTACTCAGAAGCCTATTTCTCGAAACCTGAAACATAGGATTCACGAAGCAGGAAAATTAGAATCTGTTAGCAGAGTAATGACTAAAATTGGAATAGATTCCAATGGTATCGTAGACCCGATATGGAAGGAGCGAAGAGTCTTGTTTTAACATCGTTTCATATGCACTAAAAACCTGTCCCTTTTTGTAAGAGAACAAAAAACAACGAAAGTGGGGTTTGAGTTATGGGCATGAAGGTGCTTGCTTCCAGTCATATTGAAAGAATACCGAACAGACTTTGAAAAGAAATGGGATATCCGCATGGTTTACTTGACTTTTTATAAATGCCACAGTTATGTTTAGTAGTTATGTTTATTAAGCTAAGAGATGCTGATAATAAGGAAAAAACTGTTATGTTTGGTCGAGGTTAAGGTAGATAGAAGCCAATAGTACCAAGTACAACAGGGTCTTTGTTCTTGAGTTGCATATCAACTACTTTTGTTAACATGCATATTAATATATGTTGTCATTATTATGATTTTTATCATTATCGAGTGCTTTCACTCTAGTGTGAGATGGGTAAAAATAGCACATCCAGCTTCCGATAAAATGATAGGAAAAACAAGAAGGAACATTACTTCTTTTTCCTCGTCACAATTTACTATTATTATCATTATTATTATTGTTATTGTTGTTGAATGAATCACCCAGAACTTATACTCAGTGACCTTTTTTCACAATATATTTCACAAACACCTTACAATGATACATACATGTATATATATTGCGCCCTTATTGTATATTGTTCTTTTGTGTTGTTAATTATGTAAACGATGTGTGTAACAGTAATTTAAAGATTTTCTCTGTGTATATACACTATTTTAAAGATTTTAATGCGAAAGAAGTTTAGGAATTTGTTTATGTATATTGTAATGCCGGGTAGATGATGTGATCATCAAAACAGTATTGCAAGTCCCGTTATTAACATAATATATGAGCACAGGGAAACAATGTGTTAGGTATTATAATGATGCTCATTTGACACTCTTTTTCTTTTTTTTTTGTATGTATGGTTCTCAGCTATTTGCCCAAGCTCTTGCATGATAAAGTTTGCACCCTTTAAAATTATTAAATATCAGAGGTATTTTGAATTTATCAGAAGCAATTCTTAGTTTTAAATTACAATGTTGATAAGCAGATACTCCATAATTTCCAGTCATATGATAATGGTCTCCAACTCTAATGGCATGCTTATTATATTTCGTTTCACAAATATGACACATGTTTTTTGAAAAAGAATTTTGACCCTTTTTGTCATACGTTATGATTTATTGAATTTTTTTCTTCGTATAATTTTTAACAATACCTAACCTCTTCAAGAATCTGTTCCATAAATTTATACGCTGCTTTTTCACCGCCATGAATTTATACTGGTTTCCTTTACCTATCATCATAGCAACATATTAATTTATAACCATATCCACATGTGTATGCCTCTGAAACTTTTCAGTACATGTTTCATCATTATCAGGTTGATATCCTTGTACTTTGTCAGTTATTACCACGAAATCTGCGTAAACAACAAATGGTACTGGTAGTTGCTTTTGATAAATATTAAATTTTGAAATATTATCTTTATTATGCATTGTAATACCTTGCATCCCATTAATCTGAATACAGTTATCTTTATGATCTGCTAATACCCTCTAAAAACTGAAGTATTGTAAGCAATGCGTACAAATTTTTTTCTATTTTTATGCTTACTTTGATTGTGCATTGGTTTGTTAAAATCTTTTATTAAGACTTAATGTTGGTTTTTATCTTCTGTGATCAATAACAAGCTCATCTGATCTTCAAATGTTTCTTTTGATAAATATAAAGGATACACCTTTTTGTCTTTATACCCAAAAACATTAATCCTAATATCATTTTGATTTTTAATTTTGTGATATTGTTTGATTGAAACCGGAAAAGTAATTCCAGTATAATTTAATATTTCATGCAATTGTTTGTCAGATTTTTATTCTTTTGAGGATCTGTATTTTAAGGGCTTAAATGTCAAATGTGACACCATCTAAAGTATTCATTATCCTCATTTTTCATATTAATCAATCCTTTCGTGCTGCTTTGTACTTCGTTTGGTAATTTAATATATGAACTTCATTTTAGAGGATTATATTTAGTAACATTCAAGTAATAACTTTCTGTATAATAAACAGTCCATCCTGAACCCTCAGATAGCCATTGAGCAATTTTTAAAGATTGTCTTGTTGTGCTATTTGTAAAGTTTCAGCTATCACTTTTTGATTTATAATAGTTTGTACTTCACTATTAATGTATGTTGTCTTATATTTAAATTTATTGTTAGTGTATTTCTTAAATATAACCCTTAATGTTTGAATAATTTAATACTCTTCATTGATTTTAATTGATTTAGTAAATGTGATTCAATAGCTTTTCTAGTATTTTGTAGTTTCATTATAGGGTCACTGTTATTGATTGAACTGATTTTGCAACATTTTGTATAATCTTCTAGAGTTTGATTTACTTCTTTAATTGAAATACTCTTTGAAGCGGAAACAGATTGTGGTTTTATGATGCAATTTGTATTATTTTAGCCATCTGTTTATCTCTTACACTTCTTAACAGTGTGTTTATTTTGCTCATTAACATCTCAATTAATTCTTTTTTGGTAATATTTTCCAAATCTTTCATGTTCCTTTCTATATTATGGTTAGATTTTTTGAAATAACCACCACCATATTGAATCTGGAAAATTGTTGTATCTTTTATCAATCTTATCATTTCAATCAACAATATACCTATCTTTTTTATTAACATTATTCATTAATTGGTCTAACTCTGAGTTGTAATAATTATCTAGATCATTTTCTGGTACATTATCATCATATGAATCATATCCAAAAATGTAGTCGTAATTATACCAGTTATTCTCATCATATTCACTGTTTTGATCATCATCAAACAACTTGTCATTGTGGAGTTTAATGTTATTATCATCTTCTAAAATATATCTTAGGTCTTCAACCTGTTGTCTATCAGGTGTACCTTTTAATGTTGTTACTACGATCATTCAAATCTATGACACATATTTTTTTGTGATCTTCTGAACCACAAGACCATACTCTTGTAATTCAATCAGATCATTTTTATTTTCATCAACTTTGTTTGATAAATTAATAATACACTTCTCCATCCTTATTAGATGTAAATAATATCTCTTTAAAACACTCTTATAAAATATACAGGTGTAAAGAGATATTTTGTAATCTATTATATGAATGAAATTTCAATAAACAAATGTATTTATCATGTTCATCCTGTTTATGGTTGATATGTTTGTGATGAATCAGACAATATACAGACAATATCATACATATTTTTAAGAAAATTCCTTTTACAGGGGAAAAACATAATGGTTATGTGATGTGTACTATTAGAAAACATTGTAACAGATCACTTAAGACATACTATATAAACCGATTCGTTTATGAGTGTTTTAATTGTACCAGAAGGAAAAGTGATTGACCATCGCAAAAACAAAAGAGATGCTAACCACACATGAAATTTACAGCTNGAAACAACTTTCACTAGTTTCAAGTGAAAGTTTGAGTCGACGATTAAGGACTCGCCCACTAAGTTGTCGACAAATTTTGATTCGACGAGTTTGCTGTCGCCTAGTTGTCCTGTCGACCAGTTGACTGTCGAGCAGTTGACTGTCGACCAGTTGTCCTGTCGACCAGTTGACTGTCGACCAGCTGTCCTGTCGACCAGTTGACTGTCGACCAGCTGTCCTGTCGACCAGTTGACTGTCGACCAGTTGACCCTGAACCGTAAAGAGATATTTTGTAATCTATTATATGAATGAAATTTCAATAAACAAATGTATTTATCATGTTCATCCTGTTTATGGTTGATATGTTTGTGATGAATCAGACAATATACAGACAATATCATACATATTTTTAAGAAAATTCCTTTTACAGGGGAAAAACATAATGGTTATGTGATGTGTACTATTAGAAAACATTGTAACAGATCACTTAAGACATACTATATAAACCGATTCGTTTATGAGTGTTTTAATTGTACCAGAAGGAAAAGTGATTGACCATCGCAAAAACAAAAGAGATGCTAACCACACATGAAATTTACAGCTTGTTACACCACAAGAGAACAATAATAAATCAGCTAAAAACAAACATAGTTTTGTTAAATACAATCATCAAAATTGAAAATGTGTGAAAGCTTCTAATTGTAATACTAAAGAGGTAAGATACTATAGTAATTTGTTTGCTGAACCACAATAAGTATATTTGTGAATGTATTTGTTACCGTAAGAAAGATATTTTAAAAGATGGTACTTCATAAAAATTTGAATATGTTAAAAAGGAGGATATGCCTGATGATTATATAAAATTATCATGTAAAAGGAAAAATTAATTGTCAATTAAAGAAAGGAAGCTGTTAAAAGATGGCAGACCAAGGAATTTGAATCTCCAAATTGTGTCAAGACATAAAAATTCTTACAGATATCTACACAACAAATTGTGTAATAAACAAACAATCGGGATCAATCATATTTTTGACCACCACATAATAGCAAAACAAACATATCAAATTGAAATATTACATATCAGAGATCTTATTAAACTAGTATAATTTCTTGATATTCTTTTAGAACACCTTTATCCATCCTTTAAAACCACGTTTAGTGTTGTTGTATTCTTTTACCAATTTAGGTAGTGTATACAGATACTGTGTATTATTTCGAATAGAAAATTGCTTCAACATTTTGTTCTTCATTGTTCGAAGCCATCGTGTTCAACAGTTGACGGTTTCTCTTCATTCTCAATGGAATACACATGTATTCTATGTTTCTCAAACAGGTCTTTCAAGTTATTTACTATAAAATTTCTTTCCTTTATCAGTCCATAAAAATTGTGGTTTTCTATCTTTAAAGATTGGTTTGAATGCTTCAGCTACAGTTTAACCTTTTTTATCTTTCAGTGGTATAATCCAACAGTATTTGATGAATACTACAATTACATTAACTATAACATTTGTTCCACTTACTAAAATGTTGTACACCCACAAGATATTTTGTCTATCGATTCACCATATTTTGTCTATACACACGTCGTTGAGTGAATTTTCTTATTATAGGTTTATGAAGCTCATTGGCTAATTCTATTTCCCAGTCTTCACTCTACGACCTTTTCCGGTTTTTTTTGACTTAATACCTAATTCAAGCAATCGCTTGACTTTGATCAATCCCTTTACAGCAAACAAAACAGCAGATGTTGCTGATGTTGCTGTTACTGATAATGCAGGAACTATCAATAGTGCTTATTCTCTGACTTGAGGAATGCATGTTGAAAATGATGGTGTCACCGTTTACAACTCACCAGATATCAATCATGTTGCTAATGCTAAGAATTTACTTGAATTTAGTACTGGTTATCCTAACACTGTTGGTAGTAGCATGTTTTATTGTAAAGATTCTCTAGGTATTAAAAAAAGCAAACCCCTCCTAGCTGGTAACAATGTAGTTAATATTATCCTACCTCTCAACAAATATTTCTTTTTCGAAGGTCTTAGAGATTAGATTGCGCCATATAGTAAATACAAGTTTAGTTTTGATCTTGAAGATGACTGCAATGTTATTTTTAGAAGTGATTTAATAGATGCTAACAATGCTCGATGAAAAGTAACAAAATTCAACAAATGGATTCCTAAAGAAACATTCAATTCTAAAGGAAATAAACTGTTTTTAGAAAGGTATCTGAAACTTCATATTTCGAGCTATGGTGAGAAAGAATTGTTAGCGTAGCGTAAATGAAAATAAGATGAATTCTCAGAGAATTCATTTATTTTCATTGACACACCAAATAAGCACATGCTAAGACCTTCTGACAGAGGGTAATAAAATGAAATTTCTACATGTTTGATACGTTTGGAATCACTGGTGCTAACAATTCAAAAATATCCTTTTGCAATATTCAACCAGAACTGAATAATGATGTGTTTTCCCCATTGATACCATTACATCGATGCACTAAACTTTGTAGAACCTATCCAGTGAACCAGTGATTGAGTATAGAAAAGGTTTTAGAATGCTTGAAAATGATTCACTTATTAATCTAACAAATCAACAAGATGGTTTGGATAACTTTGTCTGCTGTACCTTCGATGCGATCTGTCTGGCAACCCTACAGCAAAATATATTATTCCAGGGTTGATTTTATATGAAGAAGAGCTTAGAGTTGATGTTCTTGGTAGTAAAGCAGACATTCGAGCTTAAATTAATGATATCACAAAACATACATATTATATAAAACCATCTAAACTATTGACATATGACTGAATATCATTAATACAGTATAACTCGTAGTGAGAATCAAAAGCAAAATTTGCTAAAGCTCTTGTTTATAAAACTGCTATTATTTTAAGACTATCAAGTAGTGATTTGAGTGGTACTGATGAATTGATGTTAACTAAAGCACAAATCAGTAGAATAAAAAAATCTAAATCTGCAGGCGAAGATGTTGACTTAAAAATTTCAAAAACTCATGTTGTTCAAAAAGGTGGATCATTGTTCCCTAGCTTGATGTTACTTGGTACTAAATTACTAACAATGGCTACTAAAAATGTTGGAAAAATATTACCAGGATTAGCAACTGTTGCTGTTCAAACGTTGGGATCTTTTGGTATGGACAAGCTCCTCGCAAATGGACCGACAGGTGATTATCTTATTTCACAAGACAAAATCAATCAATTAGTTACACATAAAAAACTACTAACAAAACCCCCAGAAAATAGATAGTGACAGCTTCAAACTGGTGGTCAGCTAGTGATTAAACCTATTAAAAAAACAAATGACTAGTTGTTTTCTTGGAGCTCGTAACTAGCATCGGGCCCCCGATGTTAATTAATGCTCTTTCTGGGTAAGAATTTCAAAATTGACTGAAAAAGACAATCAGCTAGAGGATTACAAAACAGACCTTACTCTGATCAGTTAGTGCCATATCAACCTACATTTTTAGGAACTGGTTAGGGAGGAAGGGAGGAAGGAAGTTTATCAAAGAAAATATCACATTCCCAATCTGCTTTTAAGAATCAGTACTAAAATTATATAATATTGATTTCCATATCAATCAAAGGACAAAATCACTGAAAATAATTAGAGATAGATAGGATACTACCATTATATCAGAAAACAGAAAAAGATCGATGAATGTAGAATATATTACAAGAAAGTTGTATGTGATAAAATCCCTCTAACTAAATTTGAAACTACTATTTCTACAAGTGAAAACTATTGAAAACAGATATTGAAATTAATCAGTGATAAGTTAAGTAAAATTATTAAAAAGGATGAATGATAAAAGCTCACCACAAAAGCTTACTTAAAAAGTTTACATGAAAAATTTACTTGAAAAGTTTATATGAAAAGTTTATATGAAAAGTTTACTTGAAAAGTTTATATGAAAAGTTTACTTGAAAAGTTTATATGAAAAGTTTATATGAAAAGTTTATATAAAAAGTTTACTTGAAAAGTTTATATGAAAAGTTTACTTGAAAATTTTACCTGAAAAGTTTACTTGAAACGTTTACTTGAAAATTTTACCTGAAAATTTTACTTGAAAATTTTACCTGAAAAGTTTATATGAAAAGTTTATATGAAATGTTTACATGAAAAGTTTATATGAAAAGTTTACTTGAAAAGTTTATATGAAAAGTTTACTTGAAAATTTTACCTGAAAAGTTTACATGAAAATTTTACTTGAAAATTTTACCTGAAACGTTTACTTGAAAATTTTACTTGAAAAATTTACACGAAACGTTTACTTGAAAATTTTACCTAAAATGCTTACATGAAAAGTTTATATGAAAAGTTTACTTGAAAATTTTACCTGAAATGTTTACATGAAATGCTTACTTGAAACGTTTACTTGAAAATTTTACTTGAAAAATTTACACGAAATGTTTACTTAAAAAAATTTTACCTGAAATGTTTACATGAAAAGTTTATATGAAAAGTTTACTTGAAAATTTTACCTGAAATGTTTACATGAAATGCTTACTTAAAACGTTTACTTGAAAATTTTACCTGAAAAATTTACACGAGATGTTTACTTGAAAATTTTACTTGAAATGTTTACATGAAAGGTTTACTTGAAACGTTTACTTGAAAATTTTACTTGAAAAATTTACATGAAAGGTTTACTTGAAACGTTTACTTGAAAATTTTACTTGAAAAATTTACACGAAATGTTTACTTGAAAA
>RDPX01000001.1:7823506-7829837 GCA_003991215.1 Morbakka virulenta | reverse complement strand
TACATTAAAGTTTTATAGTTAAGAGTGACTGTAAAATTTTTCATTAAAATTTTATTTGAAATGTTTCATTGAATGGTTTTCTTGAAACATTTACTTGAAAATTTTAATTGAAAATTTTACATGTAAGGTTTACTTGAAACGTTTTCTTGAAAATTTTACATGAAAAGTTTACATGAAAGGTTTACCTGAAACGTTTTCTTGAAAACTTTACTTGAAATGTTTACATTAAAGGTTTACTTGAAACGTTTACTTGAAAATTTTACTTGAAAAATTTACACGAAAGGTTTACTTGAAACGTTTACTTGAAAATTTCACCTGAAAAGTTTACATGAAAGGTTTACTTGAAACGTTTTCTTTAAAATTTTACTTGAAAAATTTACACGAAAGGTTTACTTGAAACGTTTACTTGAAAATTTTACCTGAAATGTTTACATGAAACGTTTACTTGAAAATTTTACTTGAAAAGTTTACATGAAAAGTTTACATGAAAAGTTTACTTGAAAATTTTACTTGAAATGTTTACATGAAACGTTTACTTGAAAATTTTACCTGAAAAGTTTACATGAAAAGTTTACATGAAAAGTTTACTTGAAAAGTTTACATGAAAAGTTTACATGAAAAGTTTACTTGAAAATTTTACTTGAAATGTTTTCATGAAACGTTTACTTGAAAATTTTACCTGAAAAGTTTACATGAAAAGTTTACATGAAAAGTTTACTTGAAAATTTTACTTGAAATGTTTACATGAAACGTTTACTTGAAAATTTTACCTGAAAAGTTTACATGAAAAGTTTACATGAAAAGTTTACTTGAAAATTTGACTTGAAAATTTTACTACAAGGTCTACTAAAACGTTTACTGCAAAGTTCATAACAACGTTTACTACATTGTTTACTTGAAAGTTTGAAACATACAAAGTTAAAATTTGGTGTCAGCGTACTGTGAAACCCAGCACCAAACTTGAGCTATGTTATTTTTAAATATGACCACTGTGACGGCCGCCAGTGTTTAAAAAAGGGTCGTGAGGACCAGATATCTGAAATAAAGACCCACAATCGAACAATGAATTTAACTAGTTGACTTTATTAGCTCACATTTGTTGTCAGGGTACCTTGATTTCCCTAAGCTTAACATTGACTTTGTCTTTTTTTTCATGGCGATCGGTTTGAACGGTTACCCTGGTCAAGAAGTAGTCGTCTGCGCCATTTAACTAAGTTAGAAACTTAGAATTTCATAATTGTTGTTACTTGTGTATTTGACATATTTCAGTAGCATTTAATTAGTAAGGGCCTTTGAATAAACACCACTTTGTAATCAATGAACATCAAAATTTTGCATGCACTGTTTTTTGAGTAATTAATCATAGATTAAAATACATTTTACTAGCATATTATCAACAATTTTTTACAGTCTTTTTTTGTGTTTTTGCATGCCCTGTATTTTGAAAATAGATTGTATGGAGCATAGCGGTTTTTCTGTTATTAGGTGGATTTGTAGCTGTCGACAGTATACTCTCACTGGGTAGATATGCAGGATGTACTATCGATGATATAATGAATATTGTGAAATTAGACAGGAAACAGAGATTTTCATTGGAAGAAAGGGAAGGCGTGCTTAAAGTTGCTGCAAATCAAGGGCACAGTATTAAGGTTGGTATATCGAGAAATTTAATGTATTTTTTTCCTGTACATATCAGTAATTGTTGATTAGTTTTTTCGAAAATTTTACGATTATTGAGGAGAAAGATAGTACATAATGGATGCAAATATTGTTATATTGGGGCATCCTTAGACATCAGATAGCGACTACTCTAGGTTCCACAGGAGAATTTAAGAGTAAATAATGTATTCCTCATAACACTAGGATTATTCTAAGAGCTTTAGATCTCGTGATGTATCTGTGAAGCATGTCGTGATGTATCTATGAAGCAGTGGTAAAGTGATGATTTATCACGTTGCCTTTCTTGTCTTTTTTTTGTTCTGTTGGCACCATGTGCTAAATGATTAATTGATTTCTTAGATAAGTTAACAATTATAAAAGCAGAGTATAAAACCTGAATATATCTTGTGCAGATGTGTATCTATATGTGTATCTTGTGAATCTATCTTCGTAATTATGTAAATTAATTATGATCGTGGTACAATGCTTCTTTAATGGCCTCCCAGACTGACTGTTTACTTACAGCCATAAAGCTCTAGATGAAGTAAACTCTGATTTCACTCTGAAAAAAATAGTTATTTCCGCCTTTTGGTTATGTCATAGCGACAACAGCCTCCACTTATATTTATTTTAATTATATTATATTATATTATATTATATTATATTATATTATATTATATTATATTATATTATATTATATTATATTATATTATATATTATATTATATTATAGTATAGTATAGTATAGTATATTATATTATAGTATATTATATTATATTATAGAATATAACAAGGACGTCTCTGCGCCTGGAAAAATATAAATTTTTTCACAAATGGTACTTGTTGATCTTGTAGCCCAGGACAAATAGGAAGACTGATGTNTTATATTATATTATATTATATTATATTATATTATATTATATTATATTATATTATATTATATTATATTATATTATATTATATATTATATTATATTATAGTATAGTATAGTATAGTATATTATATTATAGTATATTATATTATAGTATATTATATTATGTTATTTTATTTTATATTATATTATATTATAGAATATAACAAGGACGTCTCTGCGTCTGGAAAAATATAAATTTTTTCACAAATGGTACTTGTTGATCTTGTAGCCCAGGACAAATAGGAAGACTGATGTGAAATATTAAATACATTTGAAGGAAGACATCGATAAAAGAAGATAACTAGATACTGCTGTTATTATGTGATGTTGGCTTTTTTAACCTTTACCGTGTTATCTTATTCTTTAAGCAGAAATGGGCCACAAAGGAAGCAGAGGTTATTACTTTTACTTGATAGAAAATAACTGCAATCAAAAGTCATAAAATTTTAGCAGATGAAATTTCAAAATGGCTTTTGTTTTTAGAATATTTCGTTTTCCCTCGCGGAAGTAAAGTATTACAACAACAGATTGGGAAAATTTGGACTTTCTTCTGAATTGACCCAAAATATTCTGTGAGGTTTATTGAACCGAATATGTATGATGCGGTTACACTGAAAATACCAATCACTTTGTTAGGTCATTGAATTGAAAATTGTAGAAAGTCACAAAATAATTTTGTGAACAGTGCGAATTTCATCGTAACTAGATTTTACTGGCCACTAATGAGCATCAAAGCACAGACGTTCCAATTCTACAACAGTTCTATTTTGAAGTTGGTTTTGTGATTTTTCTTTCACCAGTTAAGAAGAATTTTCAAGCATTCTTTTGTCAATTGTTTTCATAAGGTAATACCAGAAAATCTCGACCCTGTATTTGCTTTCATTAGCAATACGAAGGATATTGACTTACTAATGTAGCAAAATAGATATGCCAAGTTTTACCTCCTGAACATCATGGACAACCCTTTAATTATACTATTGATTTGGATAATAGGACTAAAAGGAGTTCCAGAAAATTGTCTTAGTCACTTGTGACCCATGATATGATATTTGATTTTGCACGGTCAGTCGAGTTCACTCGGGTATCCAAAAAATATTTTTCATGTAACCAACATTCGACTTAACAAAAAAATAATCGTTGACAAACTGTCAGCAGTGGGGGAAATAAACTGTTTCTCTTTATTTTAATCTTTTGTATCCAAGGTTGAGAACTTAGATTTGAAACCTATCACGAATGCTGCAAATTATGTTCACGTTGTCCATGGAACATACTTAAAGACGTGGGAAGATCATATTAGACATGAGGTATCACATTTTTCTATTATCAAGAAAACTGTAGTGTGGATCCTTACATCTTACTTTTTTGTTCTAGAGATGGCATTTAAGGTACTCTTTTATTAGAGAAGTACTAAATGTACATGTAATATAAGGTTTATTTAATCTTAGATGCCTTCACTTCCTTAGGAAGGTTGGGACTGGGCTTCTTGTTTTTAACCTGTTACCTATGAACATAGCTTGGAATTAAATGTTTTTCCCCTAGAGGTATTTTAGACGGAGGGGTAAAACCTTTGGTCATATCTAGTTTGACTGTTAGATCAGGAATCCTCCGAGCGGACACAAAACGGCCATTTCGTTGACTCAGGGAGTTGGAACACTAATCGTACTTTATCTACCAGTTATGCCGATGAATTCATTGTATATTTCTGAAATTTTTACTTTTTGGTTTTGAATATCTCTGGTATGTTCGTATGTATATGTATGTTTTTGTGTATGTATGTATGTATGTATGTATGTATGTATGTATATATATATAAATGTATGTATGTATGTATGTATGAGTGTATGTATATTGAATATTGAATATTGCTGCTTGGAATCTGAGAACACTTCTTGATCGTGAAGTGTCTGCTCATCCAGAACGAAGAACAGCCGCTGTCGCCAAGGAACTGGCTAGGTACAAAGTGGATATTGCTGCTTTATCTGAGACTCGGTTAGGTGAAAAAGATCAGCTCACTGAAAGAGGTACTGGATACACTTTATTCTGGAAAGGTAAGCCTGAAGGAATGAAAAAAAATGGAGGAGTAGGTTTTGCTATACGGACACAGATCACAACCAAGTTGGAGCAACCTTATAGAATTTATGATCGAATCTGTGTCTAAGGTTGCCTTTAAGATGTGAAAGTTACATGTCTTTTNAATATTGAATATTGCTGCTTGGAATCTGAGAACACTTCTTGATCGTGAAGTGTCTGCTCATCCAGAACGAAGAACAGCCGCTGTCGCCAAGGAACTGGCTAGGTACAAAGTGGATATTGCTGCTTTATCTGAGACTCGGTTAGGTGAAAAAGATCAGCTCACTGAAAGAGGTACTGGATACACTTTATTCTGGCAAGGTAAGCCTGAAGGAATGAAAAAAAATGGAGGAGTAGGTTTTGCTATACGGACACAGATCACAACCAAGTTGGAGCAGTTTGTGATACTGACCATAAACTTGTTCGTGCTAAAACTAAGATGCATATCAGGACGAAGGTCAGAGCAACTGGATTAAAAGCCCCTAAGCGCATTGATGTTTTTAAGTTACAGAATGAGGAAGTACTTAAACTTACAGAAACAAATTTAACAACATCACATTTGATGGAACCTGGGAGCAGTTGAAATGACAAGTGTACACCACAGGTACTGGTGTACTTGGCATTAGAAGGACTAAACATAGAAACTGGTTTGATGAGATTAATGTTGAAATTGGCAGCCTCCTGGATGAGAAAAACAGGGTTAATGAGAAACTTCTGTGTACTTCCGGTTCATCTAGAATTTGTGCGGAAAGAGGTTTCAAGGAAGCAACATCGAACCTGCAACCTGCAACACGAGATTTGACACAAGTGTCAGCCAACATTCAGAGAGACTATAACTGTAAAGATTCAAGAGCTTTTTACAGTAAAATTAGACAAATGTTTGGACTATAACCTCCAAGAATTTTGACCTTGAGATCTAAATATGTTTCTACTCAGCTCAAAGATGCTGAAAGGATTATGGCACGTTGGACAGAACATTTTACTGATCTGCTTGACAATCCATCAGAAATAGATAAATTGGGTATTGATGGTCCACCTTAAAAGGATATCATTGAGGAGATGATGACAGACTCCAGCATTGGTGAGTTAAAAACTGCATGAAAGACGTTAACACTGGGAAAACACCAGGATTGGACGTGATAATCATCGAATTATTGCTGTTTGGAGGAGATAACCATGCTAATGCAATTCACATGCTTATCCTTGCTGTATGGCATGGCAGTACTGTTCATCAAGATTGGATAGATGCAATAATGCTTTCTTTTTTTGAAAAGGAAGGGATTGAAGTCTGAGTGTGGCGACTATAGAGGTATCAGCCTGCTTGAAGCGGTTGGAAAAGTTCTTTCAGAGATTCTTTCAAATCGGCTGATGATTTGGATCTGACCTACTATCATTCCAGAGACTCAATGTGGTTTCTGAACTGGACGTGGGGCAATGGGTATGATATTCACTGTTCGTCAGTTGATGGAGAAGTGTATGGAGCAGCAGGTACCATTATATCAAGTCTTTATGGATCTGACCAAAGCTTTCGATATCATTAATCGCAGTGCACTCTGGAATATTCTTATGAAACGTGGATGCCCTGCGAGTTTTATAGAGATGATTAATTAGTTACACCATGACATGAAAGCTCGAGTAGGCTTCAGTGGTTCACTGTCAGAACCAATATCAGTTGATAATAGTGTAAAAC
>RDPX01000001.1:7786006-7818506 GCA_003991215.1 Morbakka virulenta | reverse complement strand
TCTACAGTTAGCAAGTGGTTCAGTGATTTTGTTGAACTCATTTTGATGCTTTGCAGCTCTCGCCCCAAATCAATAACGTCTCCTTGTGCATTTTCTTCAGTATTAAAAATAGCTTATCATGGATGTAGGAATTAATTTTGCTATATTTATAGAGAGCTGCCCTAACTAAAATACAGAAGGAATATAACTGATCGCATTGAAGGTTATATGATGCCTATTTTGGGTCCAGGATAGGAGGTCAGGAGAAAGGATGGATACTTCACTATTGCTCCAGTGACTGCACCAATGATTTAAATCTGTGGTTTTCAGGAAAAAAGAATGTCATGAAATTTGCGGTACTCCTGATATGGAGAGAACAAAAATATCATCACACTGATTACTATATTTTTATCATTGGCAATAATGGCCATTTTTAGAATACTGAAAATAATATTTAGTATCCTAACTTACAATCTGCTATTCGTCTGTTATACATTACTATGAATTACGAATCCCCAAACCACCTTCTGTTGACTGTATTCAGTTGAAAAATTCCGATTCCAACTGTGATGAATTACTTAAGAGTGAATATATTTCTGAAAACACTGTTCCGAAGCCACAGTTAACTGATTAAGGAGATTTAAATGATCTGGTAGGAGATTTCGATGTGACAAAAAATACAAGTGAAATGCGCCAGAAATTAAGATTACCGAGTTTCGTTACCGAGGATAAAAACGTGGTTAGATATTATTTTACAGTTCATAAATTCTTCTGCAGTGACATTTCCAGTCATTTTGATGCCCTGGAATAGAATACATAGGTCATGATTGGAGACTATTTATTGATGGTTTAAAAGAAAGCATACAAGCTGTTCTACGTCAGATTGCTAATGTTTTACCATCGGTTCCTATTGCCAATGCAATTACTCTAAAGGAAACATGTCATCATTTCAGTGATTTTGAGCAAAATTGACAGTGCTGCTCATCAGTGGCGTATCTGTGCAGATCTCATATTGTTACCATTTTAACTAGTTTCCAATCTAAATTCACAGTGTTTTCTTATTTATTTTATGCCTGTGAGACTCTAGAGCCAGACAGCAGCATTATGTGCACAAAGGATGGCCTCGGAGACAGATTATGAATTAAGAATACCAATGGTGCCCAAAGTTGTGTTCAATTGGGTATTTTTTAACAATTTTTGAAAACACTGAAGCTAAAAGAGAGCAGAAGAGTCCCTGACTTTCATATGAGTAGATTCCCAGCTCTTTCAGAAGATAAGATAAAAGGAACATTTTCATTGAGCCATAAATCTAAAGTTGCTCATAAATGATGGAATCTTTCGGATTCTCACTCCATCTTAATAAGCTGCCAAGATTTGTCTGCCTCGTTTTTTTGGTAAGGATCGTGCTGAAAAATAACAAGAAATAGTTGCAAATCTAATACAAAACTTAAAACTTAAAACTTGAAAGCCTTACTGATGCATGGTATGAGCTTAGTGAGGAATTTCAAGCTCAACTTGTTTTTTATTGTTTACACGTAACCTATGCGTATGCTCAGATATGGGCATGCGAGTGTACATTCATAGATGCAGATATTTATTCCATAAGCAGCATTAAGTTGATAAGAGTGGTCTTTATTTATACATTTATAAACAGACTTTAAGACCAAAGTAACATCTTAACTTTCACTATTGACCATATAATCAAATTAAACCAATGGCGACAAGCATACATTTTTAAGAAAGAATTAAATCCTTTTTTTCATTTTATTTCCTTTCTTTGGACTTTAAAAGATCAGTACTTTTTTACTCTTTAAAATGGCAGGGTTTTTTATGCATTTTATTTTAATCCTTCCAAAGAATTACACAGTATTTATTTTTGAAAGACATCGTTTCATTTTATCGGGTTACAGTTTTAGATGTCTTGTGAAAGTGCTGGAAAAAGAAATTTGCCCCACCGTTAAAAATGCTAGATGTTTTGAACTTAGTGGAAGCCATAAATATAGGAGCTTTATCATGTCATAAGTAATAAGCTGTAAGTAAAAGCTTACGTCTCTTGACATGGTAAAGCTCCTACATCTGTGTCCTAAGGTTCTACATCTATGATGACATTGTTATTTTGGGCAAAGGTTGTATTAGAGGTGTTTCTCAAATAATTTACAGCCTCCCAAGGAGATTCAAACCCACAATGCATGTACGAGTAGCTGCTGAAGACTCTGTCAGATCATTTAATGGGAATTAAATTACTAAACCTTTTGTTTCTCAGTTTTAATTCATTCTGTTTTATTATGGTGCTGTCATGTATTATGGCGATAAGCCGTTGGGGCAACAACGACTGACTTGTTATAATGCTGTGAATAATTTTGGTTATTTTCCTCTCTAAACGACAGTTTTATGTCATCGTGAATTAGCATAAAAATTGCTACTTACCTATGCGAACTTTAGGATATGATTGTACCTTCTAAAATAATATTTATATATAACGTATTTGCTTGAAGACGATCTCAAGATCAAACATGACGTCGTGTTTTTAAAATACTTGATGATTTTTCGTGACCAAAGCAATATTAAAGGAGTATTTTGAGAACTCTGGTCTTAGTTATCAGTTACGTTTTCGAAGTAGGAAACATTGGAAGACTGCTGTATTTCCTATTTTGATTTAAAATACCTACATAGTAGAATACCAAAATTGCAAAAGAAAGGTGGGGTATTGTTATGTGATTCTGTTTTTTACGACTTTTCTATGATACTGCCCATTTATCATTTTTAATTGTGTAACTTTTTCAATGCAAACTCTTTGCTTCCTTTTTTATTTTTCTTTCATTGTGTTCTCAATAAGGAATATTGACCACTGTTTTATGACCAGTTTCTGGCAGATTGTCAATTGGCATTAACGTTTAGTGTAAATAAACTTACGTGTTTGCTGCTGCTTATTTTATTACACCAAATGTAAGGTTGGTAGCCCACGACTTCAAACTACACCCCGTATGTACTCATTCTTGTTGGACAAGGATGAGGTATACTCTTTCAATTTGATTACAATTTCAATTTTATCCAAAAGCAAATTTTATTTGCCCAGTTTTAATATTTTGACTTTTATATCGAAGTCATCCATAACGATAAGTTTGAGATATCTATATATGTCATGAAAAAACCCCTGTTTGTTTCTCTATAGATGGGTTTCAATTCTTCCTTTCAAGAAACAATGTAATCCTGTGTCCCGGAAAACAAAATGGAAAACTTCCTCCAAAGTACTTTAAAATGGTCAAAACTTGCCAAGGTATTATGTGTTTTTATCAATTCTTGTACGCAATATAGGTTATATTTAAGAAAGAAAAGTAGCTGAAGGGAAATACTCAAATTTTTTGCAAGATGTGAACTCTGGTGAGATTGGCTCTCGTCTTCAGAAATTTTCATTAATGAGGATGTTTGGTTTGTCATTTTCTCCAGATCTTCCTTGGAGTTCTTTTATGAGCACTTTTATGAGCAAGTCGGCTTCTAAAAAGGTTGGTTCTTTGTATCTTTCTAGAAATTACCTAATGCCTGAGGTCAGGCCATCTTGTATCTCTCGAAATCTACAATCCACTATTCCATGGAGTATTGTTGTTATATCTGGACTGGTGCTCCGTCATCTAATCTTGATGTTGTTGGTCGTGTTCAGAGAAGTGCTTGTTTTTTGACAGCTCCAAATCTTCTCGTGTGACTCATTTTCTCAATGTTTACATCTTCGTGCAGTTGTTTGCCCTCGTTGTTATAAATCTTACTATGATTGTAGGTTTTTTCCTTGGACTGCCAGATTGTGGAACTCTTTTGGATCCAAGTGTTCCGTGCATGATACGATTTGAATGTTTTTAATCTAAGGTTAACTGATGTCTTGGCGTAACCTTGTTTCTTTTTTCGTTGTTGTTTCTTTTTTTTCCTTTTCTGTTCTTTTCTTCCCATATTTTCACTATTGCATGCACACAGTAGCATTTAGTGTTGTATGGTTCTTAACCATTATATAAAAATGAAATCATAAGCTCAATACTATTTTCTCATTGGAGATAGACGGAAACTGGCACCTTTTCCATGCGACAAATCAGATTTATCCAACCTTCCCAAGCTTGCCTGTCGAAGACTCTGCTCCCATATAAGTCCCAAAGGATTATCATGCGTAGCAAACATTTTATTTTTGATTATACTTTTTGAACGCTCACTGCGAAATGTAGTGACATCTCAATTTGGCCATTAAATATACATTTGTCAATTTTTTCCCCTTGACTATCGGATTTTTGAATTGCTAAACGTTAATTATAGTAGCATATAGGCATCATCACGCTTTTTTTTGGATTGGAGAATTATTTTATTTTAGATTGAAAAATATATATTTTTGTTAATTGCACTTTGTTGTGAACGTCTGGCATTTTCCTTCGAAGAATATGATTAAATAGTAAGTGTTTGAGGGTTTTCTTTGATTACTTTTTGCTATTATAACATACACCTTGCTGAAGAGTATCGACTAAAGAGGAGAAAATTTATTTATTTAGAAATTTTACGGTAGATGGGGTGTATATACTGACCATAAATGAGTTGGATCAAGTCTATGTTATGTTACCAGCAGGTGTTAACAGTAGCCATTGTTTTATTGTACCCAATATGAATTACTGCTACACTAAAAGAACCATTGGAATTGTTATTGGTTTTCGTGACACCATATTCTCAGTGTTTCATAGCATTTTAAACAGATATCTATGTGCTCTGCACTCGGCTGTAATGTTGCGATCTTTCTATCGGAAAAGCAGATAAGTGTTCTGACGGAAAAATAAATTTTTGTGTTAATTGAAAGAAAACATTTGGCTTGTAATTAGTAACAAGTCGAAATTTGCACGATATTTTGCATTTTTGTATCTGTTTAAATAGCTCAAAGAAAAAAGTTATACTTTATTATAATTTAATGCCCGAGTCCACTGTTTATTGTTATTCCAGTGTGTTTTTTATCCACTATTAAAGGCAAATTCCTGCAAGAAATTCGTGATTAACGAAGAAAGGAATCAAGAAGAAAAATAGACGGTCAGTAGAGAAAAGAACCGTTGGCTTGACAAAAACCAGCCGTTTAGGTTTATAGCATTAGAAGTAAAATATAGATATTCACATATAAGACTGAAAAAAATTAAAAAGGAATTCAAACTAAGTAAAGAAGACAAGTGTCAACATAACCACTTGGTTAACTGTCTCAAATACAAGGTTCTAACAGTTTTGTTTCATGTGTACGTGAGCTCTCTTGATGTATTGTGAAAGCGGTTGAGTGGATTTATAGGTAACTAAAGGCCACTACCTCATTTTATATATACTATAGCAGAGTAATTTTTAACGAAAGAAGAATCTTACTGTACTAAACACGTACTGTTTTTTCTGAATGGTTCTAACGGCATTAGAGCCTTAAATTCTATAGTAATTTCTTAAAAGACCCCCTCTTTTTTAATTAATGCTCAACTTTTTCAGGGTAGCAATGCAACAGGTTTTTTCGATTAAAACGCCCTGCTTTGTGCCTGAATAAATTTTTCTCAGTCCATTCCTCAGGAAACAATCAAGCAAGTGACATCCTCTTTGCCAATGAGAATTTTATCCCTGGTTTTTTTTACAAATAACTTTTTATCGGCGTGGTAAATGAAAAAGTCAACTCTGTAAGAATCCATAACTTTTGTAATTAGTTTTTTCTTTGATGTCAGTCCAACAGTAGTTTTTGTGTATACTTTAACAATAGAGTCAAAATAGAAGTTTGGAGTTGTGTATTTACTCCTATTCAAGGAGTAAATACACAACTCTATATGAAAATATGACGTTCTGCTAAAACCAATAACATCTGCCGACGGTACATAAAAAGGGACGTGGAGTGCCTGGTTCTAGCTCTGGGCCGGGTCAAGGTAAACTAGCCGCAAGGCGAAAAGTGAACTTAAGTAGCCTGTCTACGACCCACTCTGCGGCCAAGCCAACCTAATCTCCTCGTGGTGCACCCTGGTTAGGAATCCGTTGAGGGTTCTGAGCTAACGAAGCTCTGGCTAGGTAGCGGCTGCCAAAAAGAGCCGTCTGAGGATGAGTAATCCGTTAGGTGCAATGCGCAGGGCCCATCGGCTTGTGGGCACGTCCCGGCATTCACCAATACTCACCCAGGCAATGGGTCAATAATCCCTCACTGTCTTGAGAGCTGGCTGTTGGAGGCCAAAGACTAGTCGCACGGCTTAAAACTGTGCCGTAGAAGAGAACTGGAGCCCTCACTACTTACTTATCGAAGAATTCCATGGTTCACAAAACTCAACACAATCAGCGAAACGACGTTAACGGGAGCAGTTTTCATGTAGCAGTCGCGTCTGGCTAGAGACCTCGTGAGCAACAGGCGAACCCTGTCCGCAATCAAGCTTCTGTTGTACATCAAAGAAAGCAGTGGAGAGTTGGTACATGGAATGTAAGAACACTTTTCCAAGCTGGTAAACTAGCCAATGTAGTACAAGAAATGAACAGACTGAGAGTTGACATCATGGGCTTAAGTACGATAAAACCACTTTGATCTACTCAGGTGGAACTAAACGTGAAAGAGGTGTTGGTTTCCTACTCTCAGAAAATGCTAGGACATGTCTAAGTGGATTCTATGCAAAATCAGAGCGTGTAATCATGATCAAGATGCGAGGACACCCTGTCAACGTCAACTTGCTACAAGCATACGCACCAACAGCGGATGCAGATGACGAGAAATTAAACAAGTTCTACAGTGACCTAGAGGATGTGAAAAAACAATGTAAAAATCATGAGATGAACATAGTGATGGGCAACTTCAACGCAAAACTATGTTCTGAAAGATATGAAGATGTCATAGGAACACAGGGATTAGGTGAGAGAAATGAGAGAGGAGAAAGATTAGCTGACTGGTGCCTGGAGAACGATCTAATAGTGATGAATACGTGGTTCCTTCACCAGAAGCGACATCTATGGACATGGAAGTCACCAGGTGATCTCACTAGGAATCAGATAGATTTTATCACCATCAACAAGAGGTTCCGGAATTCAGTGACTCAAGCTCATACTAACGAAGGAGCTGATGTTAATAGTGATCATGTACCACTCATAGCATCAATCGCTCTGAAGCTGAAGAAGATTCTCAATCCTAAAAGCCAGGAAAGGTATGACGTTAATCCCAGATATTACTCAGAAATATGCTGTGGAGGTTAGAAACAGATTTGAGGTGTTAGAGGAGCATCACAGCAGTGACAGCCCTGATGCATTGTGGGACAATATGTCAGGTATTCTGACCAAAAGTGCCAAGAAAGTTTTACCAAAGGCAACTGTAGTGTTTTAAGATATTACGCATGTGCAAGCTTAGGACCGTGCTGTTGAATAAAGATTGAAGACATTGAAATTCTCTGTGAAGTTCTTTCAATTTGAATCTGTAGTAATCTGTTGTTATAGTGCTTCAGTGACAACATACATACATTAAAGCAACATACAAAAAGAGGAAATTGTAGATGACAGCAGAGATACTACAAAAAATGGAGGAGAGATGATTATTGAAAGGTGTCAATGAAAACGAGTACAAAGAGAAAAATAGAGAGATTCAACAGGTATGCAACAAGAGAAAACAGCAGTGGTTTGACGAACAGTGTTCTGAAATAGAACATCTCATCAAAACTAACCAGCATTCAAGATTTGATAAGATCAAGCAGTTAACCCAGAAATGCAAGTCCAGAAGCAATGTTGCTATAAAGAGAAAAGATGGAACAATTTTGATGTTGCATGTAGATGGAGTGAGTACATAGCCAAGTTATTCAATGATGATAGCCATGATGATGAGCTCGAAGACATTGATGAAGGTGAAGGGGCTGTAATATTGCCAAGTGAAATTGAAAGCGCAATAAAAAGTATGAAAAGAGGCAAAGCCTCCAGTGAAGATGGCATATTAGTTGAAATGAACAAGGTGTCAGCTGATACAATGGTAAAAAGGATAACAACTTTAGCAAACAGGATATACAATTCGGGGCAGATACCTGAACAGATGTTTAAATCTATTTTTATAGCTCTACCAAAGGTTCCCAATACCTTAGAGTGCAGTAATATTTAACACTCAGAATAATGAGTCAGATCACAAAGGTCATTTTAAAAGTCATACTGAGATGTATATGCAATAAGATTCAATTTTAAGTCTGAAGAACAATGTGGATTTGTCCAAGGAAAGGGAACCAGTAATGCGGTTTTCCTGCTCAGAGTGCTAAGCAAAAGAATACTGGAAAAGCAACGTGATGTTCATGTTTGGTTTATTGGTTATAAGAAGGCGTTTGACCGAGTCCAACATGTGAAGTCAATGTAAGTTTTAAGGATACTGGCATCAGTGGAAAAGATTATAGATTGGTAAAGAAACTTTATTACGCTCAGAAAGCGTGTGTCAAAATCGGAGGGAGGACTACGAATTTTCAAGATATAACAGGTGTCAGACAAGGATGTGTATTATCACCCGATTTATTTTCTATCTATGGGGAGATGATCATGAGAGGTATAAGTTCGATGGAAGGAGTTCGAATTGGTGGAAAGGTCAATAATTTAAGATATACTGATGATACCGTCTTGATAGCAGACTCAGAAGGACAGCTGCAGGATATCTTGAACAAAGTGCAAGCAGACAGCGAGGAGAAAGGGTTGAACGTGAATGCAGAAAAGACAAAAGCTCTAGTATTTACCAAACAGAGCCATCCGCCACGAGTGAGGTTAGGATGCAAGGACAAGCAAGTTGAACAAGCTAACACCTTCAAGTATTTGGGAAGCACAATAACGAGTGATGGAAGATGTACAACAGAGATCTTGAAAAGGATGGCCTTGCCAAGGAAAGTTTTATAAACATGAAAGCAGTCCTCACAAACATAAAGTTGTCGATAAAAACGAGAAAACGACTTTTAAATTCACATGTATGGTCAGTCCTTTTATACGGTGCGGAAAGTTGGACAAAATCAAAAGCAATGCAGAGAAGATTCGAAGCAACAGAAATGTGGTTTTGGCGGAGAATGATGAAAATCCCATGGACTGATTTCAAATCTAACGATGAGGTTCTGAGGATGATAGGAGAGAAGCGATTACTTATAAGGGCCATCAGGAAGAGACAGGTTAGATTTTTTGGTCACGTTATGAGGAGAGAAGGGCTTGAAAACATCATGACAACTGGTATAATCAATGAAAGCAAAGCTAGAGGAAGACGTAGAGAAAATTATACTGACGGATTGATGAGAGCAACACGAAAGATAGCCATACAGGAGCTATTGCACGCGACTCGTAATCGACTAGAGTGGCGGAACCTAGTCGACGATGTCCTGGAGGATACGTCACTCATAAGGTAAGTACCAAACATCTCTTGTTTTTTTCATGAAACCTTCGATATATAGGCTGATGGAAATTTTCATAAAAAATTGAAAAATGATACATCAAGAATTCCTCATGAGAGAGATAAACACCAAGTTTATATTCGTAATCATTATTCCAAATATAGTTAAATTTGTTTTAAAACCTTTTGCCAGAAATATCGTGTTGACCAGTGTTATCTTATTACTACATTTCAGTGAGTATTTCTTTCTCAGTATTTCTTTTTTGTTACAGCCGTGTCGACGGGCTTGAGATATTGTCCTTCCTGCCTTTGATAACTTGTTCTGTTCGCAGTAATTGTTTCATTAACTTTGTATATGCACAGTTTTGGATATCGCAAACTGCAGATTTTCTTTAAAACGTCTGGTTTATACTTGTGCCATTATTGAGAACTTTTTTTTAATTTTTGCAATGGCTTCAAATGTAACTTGCAGAGTTGAGCGACTTTTGTCCATTCTCATAATGTGACTAGTATGAGTGCCAGGTAGTGGTGTTATTTCATCAAACTTGATACCTATAAAATATATACTATTGCTACAAATTGTTATGATTAAGTATTAACAAGGCACAAAGCCACTAAGTGAATGGGACTGATGTAAAAAAAACAAGAAAAAATAGGGAGGCATAGGAGTTGAAATAATACTTTTAAACATTCAAGGCATATAATGGAGGAAAACACTCAGAAGCACAACAGTTCCACAATCTAGTCACCCGAGGAAAGATACTCTATTCACAGAAAAATAAAATCAAGGAACTGCATTAGAATGAAGACTTTGAGAGAAAAGAGTCACACGAGATGCAAAGGTGTCGGTTAACAACCGGAAATAATAGCTCATCAGAAAATTCCCATAGTACTACATAAAAAAAGGAATAAGACAAAGCTACATTTCGAAGACGAGACAAAGGTGGAAGAGTAGTAGCAAGACTTTAAAAGATCAAATGACAAACGTGTCTGTACTCGATTAACAACATCAAGATGAGATGAAGGAGCATCTGTTCAGATGTGAGAACAGTACACCTTACAAAGAAGGGTTGCTAGTTTTATATAGGAATAAAATGATCTCAAACATAAGGTACTTTGTTATGAAATTTGAGGAGCTAAAGTTCTTAGTAGCAGACAGCAACAAATTGAATGTTATAATGTCATACAATTTTAATGCTTATTATTGTTATATTAATATTAGGTTAGTTGAATTCTCTATCTTTTTGTTTATGCATACACAAAATATCTTTAATGCAAGGTAAAACGTCCGTTTTACTTTGTCCCATTGCGTTTATGAATTCAACCAATTAACCTCACAATCCTCGACTTTAAATTCTATCTGTTTGCCTTTTTTAATCAATCATCTTTTAACTGTCAAATTTCTTGTTTACGTTCCACTTACCTTAAAATTGGAAGAGAAGGATCTATTTTTTAATTAAAAGAACGTCCTGAAATGTAATTAACATAATATCTCCATGCTAACACGTATTCGCCATGAAGGGGGTACAGTCAACCGACAGAATGGTTATAAACGAACAATTTTTGACTAAGTTGTTTTCGTAAACTTAAAAAAGGGTTTAGAATCACAACTATAATCGTGTGTGGCATTCAACTACCAAAATTATCCTTTTAATACATGCATGTACAATATATGCAATATATGCATGCACAATATATGCAATATATGCATGCACAATATATGCAATATATGCATGCACATACATCTCATGCATGAATATATATCTTCATAAAATCCAGAGGAAAAGGAATCGAATTGCATGGTCCATGTAAATGTTGCAACCGTCAAATAACATATAGCAGAGTTCACCTGTTTAAATGTCATTGCAATATGGCTGATTTGTGCCTTTGTATTTGATTGTCCTACAGCTATGCAATTCTCCTATGCTCTTTCGTCTTTGCAATCCAAAGAACCAAAATAATTTCTCAATAGTGCTGTTACAGAAATAACTAAAAGTTTTTACAACTTACAGCTTGTTTGCAACAGTAGTCCTGTCATCTGTCAAGACAGCAAATAAACTCTCTTTTTTTATGTCGTGGTCTTTACCTTTTATGGAATTTCTTTTAAAAATTATTAAATTATGAAATATCATATTACTCGACTACGTATTACACTATAGTTGAAACTTTAAGGAGGAAGAAATGTGAAGAAGTTGTGGGGTATGAATGAATCTCTACAGATATATGTACTTGAAAAATAGTAAAAAGTACTAACTCAAAGAATAGAAATTGTGAGGTCTTCTAAATACTTTCATTGTTGTTCTACGAAAGATGGGGGCATTAGGATTTATTGTCACGACTTAAAATTAAAATCTGTGCTTGTTCAAGCAACACAATCTCAGACAAAGAAGACGGGCAAACTTAACCATCTGCTAAGGTGACTTAAAAGTCGTTCAGAAAGTTAAAGACCGCAGTTTCTTCGTTTTTTTCCAGTGATCTTAAACAATTCTCCTTGCATCAATTAATAATTCTAATCTCTACAATTTTACAATCATATTTATTAAACTATACTAGTACAACACTACATTTAAGGATCAATAAGATTTAAATTACGTCAAATACTCCAACGTTGAATACTTAGTATTACATTCAGTAACTACAACTTTCTTTCAATACAAGAATCGAACGTCCTTATTCTATTAAAATTTCAGTGAGTAAGATTTATTCATGCAAATACGACATCCTCAAAGAACGTTTTCAAACACTGATCTAATATCAAATAATAAATTTACGCACACGACAGAAAAATCCCATACGTCTTCCTCTTTGATCCACTCTGAGTCAAGCACCGAATGGGATTTCCAAATGTCCATCTAAGGGCACCGCACACAGTAGGCAAACTCCTGAATCCGCCTTTTTCTCTCGTTCAAAACCCTCATGAATCTGATCTGCATGTACACTTTGCAGTTCTAGTGGATACAACTTCTGCGAAGGCCTACTTAGAATCTCTGTCTTACCTTTTTCGAAGACTCGGATTTTGGTGCCCCTGTTAAAGTCATCATTGCTACATGCTCTGCCCCGTCCCCGATCCAAAGGTTGGTGACCACGGATCTCCAGCCTTTTCGACCCCAAGCAGCGTGGAGAAGCTGGGCTTGTGTGAGCCCAGTCATTCTCCCGACGTTATCTGTTCATTTCATTCTTGGTCTGCCTCTGGCTCTTCTTCCAGGTGTCATATCATCCAGTGTGTCATGTTGCAGACTGTTGTGCCATACGATATGGCCGAAGTCAGATGCATTGGAAATATTTTCTTCAGTGGGTATCTTCCTACACCCGGTATTTGCAACACGTCTTCATTTCTCTTTTTCTCTTTCCAGTCTATTCTTAGTATACGCCGGTAACACTACATCTAAAATCTGTTTACTGTCTTTTCTATTGTAGAGATAATGGCCCAGACTTCACAACAGTATAACAATGTCGACCAGACAAATGACTAGGTACGTCTTGAGGCTAAGTAGCAGGTCAATCTTGCGACACGCCATTGTTTTCCTTAAGCAACTGAAGATGGGCTTTGGTATTCCTTTCCCGACTTTTATTTCTTTCTCACATGTACCATTGCTGGCGTTCGTGTGTCCCAGAATTTTGAATGTTGGTATCTATGCTAGTTGTTTTCCCTTTACTGTAACATTGGATTGGATTGAATTGCTTCTTATGACTTGTGAACTGTCATGATTTTGGTCTTTTCTTCATTGATTTTGAGGCTTATCGTTTAACTTTCCCTGTCAATTTTCGTTATGATGACTTAAAGGTTCTCTCCTCAACTCGCAATGAAGGTGGTATTATCGTCGTATCTGACGGAGTTGGCATTTCTACCTCCCACACTAAAACCTTCAATTTCTTGTATATTTCTTGTAATCTTTTCTGCGAAAAGGTTGTAAAATGTTCCTGACATAAGATATCTTTGATGTACTCCCCGTCCCCACAGTCACTGTAGGCTTTGCCTACTCTCACTGCTGCCTTTTGGTTTCAGTATAGATTTATAAATATCGGCATGTCTTTCCCATCTATATTGATGTCTTATAGAGCCCTGATAAGTTCATCGTGTCGAAGTCAGTCGAATGCTTTTCTGTAATCTATGAAGCATAGATATACTGTCTTCTGCCTTTCAATAGCTCGTTCTAGGAGATTTCTTACATATGATACGATTTCTCTCCTATCCTTCCCGCCCCTGAAATCATATTGATTTTATGCTAGCTCCAAGTCTACTTTTTTTAGCTTTTGGAGATTAATGATAATCCATTCTTTGAACTATATACTGGAATGTAAACCTTGTTGCAAAGAAATATTAGTTCTGTGTTTGTAGCATATACCTGGAGAACACAGATGGTAAAATGCTTTGCATTGAACTTGATCAATATAATTTGATCTGACACTGGCCAGCAACTAGTCATGCTCTTGTTTAGTGAAAATAGAATGAGAACCCCTACTCCTCTACTATAACTATCACTTTCAGAGAAGATAAAGGTATACCCATCCATGTCCAAAGTGCAAATGTCCTTCCAGTGCATTTCACTGCTTCCCATGGAAGCGCAATCCAGTCGCTTTACTTCTTGTATTAGATTAGCTAATTTGCGTAATTAAGATATTGTACACACATTCCATCTGCCAGCTCCCAGGGAGCCTTTCCGGAAAATTTGAACCTATGCCGTCATCATGGTCTTCGCTATTATTCGCTATTATACTCTCTTCCCTGTTGCTATTTGCAAAAACATATTGTGCAGTGGATACAGTTACAACTGTAGGATTAGAACTTTGATTCTCGAGATGCATGGATCTCGAGACTCGTGATGACTATGGAGGATACGGGATAGGTACCCACACCCTTTCCCCATTGAACAGTCACTATTATTTAAAGCACCTACGATATGTTCTATGTGTGTCACAGTCTTTTCTGCTCAACCTTTAGTACCTGTGGCCATTGACAATTATTTGCTACTATGCCACTTTCACTGTCACAGCCTTCGTCCACTAAATTTCACTGTCACAGCCTTTGTCCACTGAAGGGAAGGCGTCCCTCAATTACTTTACCCCCTTACTACGTTTAGTTTTTCACCCGAAGCTATGTATAAGGTTTTGGCTACTGCTGTCTTTGTTTAGGACCATATCATCGACCTTCACAAGCAATTCCTTTTGGGCTTTTTCTTTTTGATGTTCCCTGAGATTGATTACATATTCCCTACCTTATCACGTATGAAAATGCAGTTTCTTTGGAGAATGAAGAAGAGCTAAATATAAGAATGTGCATCTTTATAAAAAATCAGAAATTCCAGCATCAAATTTTGCCAGGCTTGTAATGCATCTGCCAAAAATTAAACGATTTGAATAGGTGAAAAGGTTCCACTTTACAATAGACATGTCAATGGTCTGGCATGCACTAAAGCCAGAAATTAAAGGTATAAGGCTGCAGGTAAATAGTCGAGCCGACATATCCTGAGCTAAATCAAAATATGCAGCTCTAGACATGCAGTAGGTATAAAATAGTTCCTGACACTACAATTCCTTCCTCCACATCTTAAACGTAAAGAGAACCTCCCAAATCCCCATCTTAGTTTGTGGAGCGTTACTGTTACTACAATCTGAAATCAGACCCTCATGGCCAAGAAAACAGTTTCCGTTGTAACTTCTTGCATGGCTTACATTTGTTGATGATCTTCTTGACGTTCTGGTATCCCTTCGCTATCGAAAATCTAGACCCTACTTCTGTCGATGTTGAGTTCAATCCACAATACAAGATGGCTAGTCCAACGTTAACTCTGAATTCTCCCTTGATTGAAATCGATGATGTAATCTCTTTTACGGCATGAAAACGAGGCTCAGGAGATTTTTTTTTTTCGTTTTTAGCGGGCGGTGGTAAACACTGCTTACATCTTCAGGGTATCTGTCATAAAATATGAGTTCCAAGTCTGAACTTTTTTGTTTAGTTTTTTCCATAACATCAAAGTACTTAATTATGCAAAAGAAAGCAAGTAATGAATAAACACATGCAATTTCCTGACTATTTTTAATTGTTTTCACTTTTTAAATGAACCAAGTGTATATGAACACGAAATGTGAAATATTTTTCTCAATACAATATAAAAACCTACAGATAACATAAGATAGTTAACTATACAAGGTGTGATGTAAAAAAACAAACACGAAACTAAAATGAAAGGGAGTTCATTGTCAACAAAAATTGATTATCAAGAGGTTAAAATACCCGAAAAGCCAACCTCCAGTGGGGTTAGTAGTTATTGTTGCATGCCTGGTTGCAAAAGTACCAGATCTAAAATGGAGCAACATAAGAGGGTAAAAACTAATATTGTATTATTTCGTTCTCGAAGAGTCCATTAAGAAGGGAAAAATGGCTAAGCAGAATTTCAAGATTTTGAAGAAAAGGTGGGGATGACAATTTCAACTTAAACAATGCTGTTCTATGTGAATTTCACTTTGATTCAAACGATATTCGAGTATCTATAGGTCAAGGTAAAAAACATTAAAAAACAAAAATGTAGTTCCTACATTCGAGGACTGGAAAAATTCTTCCTCGCATACTAAAAGAAAATCACCTAAAGCCAGAAAAGCACTCTTTGAAAAACCGTTAGAAAAAGATACTACAATGGAAACCTCATCAGAGGCCGAATTTATTTGTCAAAATTACAAAACACTGGAAGTAAAATTCAATTCATTAATGCAAGAAATATAAGAAAACCAAATCAAGATAAAATCTCTAGAAAGTAACATAGACTCCCTACAAAAACAAATTGATGAACTCAATGTAAATATAAAACAGCTACAGAGCGAAATTACAGGAACAATCCAAATGTATTTTTAATGTTAAAAATGTTTCAAAAGACAATAGCATGTTTCATTAAACAATTGATGACTTTATGGCCGTATTTGACCTTTTAGACACAGGCCCTAATTGTGAAAACATTAGGTTTTAGGAACACAAGGGTTAAAACATACCCTCAAAATGTAAAGCCTGGCGAAAAACCTGATTTAACAGCCAAAGACTAATTTTTTTTGTACCTGAGTTGGATAAAAAATGTTTTGAGGATGCTGAGAATGCTGAGAATGCCGTCATGGTTATTTAAAACCCCCAAGTCTTTATCTCAAGATAATTAGTGACATGGAGAAATCACATGTACCTTCAGCATGGCAAAATTGTTATATGGCCAACAAAAAGTCAAATAGTTGATACAATGCCTGCGACTTTTAAAAAAACTTACCCTAGCACTAGGTATTATTGATTGCACGGAGGTATTCTGTCAAAGTCCTTCATCGCTTTCGATACAGAGTTCCTTATATGCCAATTATAAACATCATGTGACATATAAAGGACTTTTAGGAACTGCACCATCTGGAGCTATCAGTTTTGTAAGTGAACGTTATGAAGGTTCTATATCTGATAAAGAAATTGTAAAGAAAAGTGTTTTCTTGGACAAATGTCTATGGGATGAAAATGACTCAATAATGGCTTATAGAGGCTTCACCATTGAAAAGGAATTAGAGCCACTTAATGTTAAACTTAATATACCTTCATTTCTTGATGGACGTGATCAGCTTACTGAGTGTGAAGTAAAAGAAAGCCAAACAATTGCTTCTGTCAGAATACTCCTTGAGAGGGCAATAACCCGGATAGAGAAGTTTAAAAATTTGAACAGTGTGCCATTGACTTTACATCATCATCATCATCATCATCATCATCATCATCATCATCATCATCACCACCATCATCATCATATTCGGGTTAACGTCCGTTTTACACGCTAGCATGTGTTGGGCGCTTTCTTGAAATCAACTTCCAAGTTATCCTATCCTTTACCAGGTCTCTGCTGACACCTTTTTGTTTGAGATCCATCCTTATCACTTCCTCCCATGTTTTCTTCGGTCTTCCTCGGCCAGTGGTCCCTGTCACGTTGATTGCTCTGCATCTACTTGCCAAGGCATTCTTGTCCATTCTCTCCACATGACCAAACAAACGAAGCCTCCTATTTTGCATACAGCTGCCAATACTGTCCAGATTCAATTTCTTTCTGAGTTCATTAGAACTGAGCCTGTCCTTTAGACTTACATTGCACATCCATCTTATAATTCTCATGTCATTCCGCTCCATGCGGCTGACATCTTCAGCTTTCACTGGCCAAGCTTCACTGCCATACATCATTGTGCTACGTGCACATGCTTAATAGACTCTACCTTTGGTAGGTAATGGTAGAGCTCTGCTGGTTAACAATGGCAATAGCTTCTGAACTTACATCCACTATTAACTCTTGCTGTTACACTTGCACTAGCTCCTCCCCCAGCTCAAAGGGTGTCACCAAGGTAGCAAAACTTCTGGACAACTTCAATTTCCTTACCCTCCAAATCCAGAGGTTTAAGTCACAGGTTGCCTCTCCTTCTGTGCACTTCCTGCCGCTAAAACGTTTACTTTCTGTCAGTTTGGCCTTTATTCCACTGCACCGTTTATGTACTCAGTGCTTGTAAGTACCACAATAGATTGATTTGCTTCCAACTCCCTTCCCACAGACTGAACAGCGAAACTTTCCTTTCTCCAGTGGCTTTCCTAAACTGAGACCATTGACCATCACTTTTGTCTTTTCCATGTTCACTCGCAAACCTTTACCTTCCAAACCCTTCTTCCAAGTCTCTAGCTTAGCACGTAGACCATCCAATGTCTCACTGGAGAGAACCAGATCATCTGGATATAGGAATTCCTCTGGGCAACCCTTTTGAAACTCTCTTGACAGTGCTCCCAAAACACAAATAAAAAGCATAGGACTTAGTATAAATCACTGATGAACTCCAACTCCCACACCAAAACTCTCAGTATAGGAGCTGCTGACCCTTACCCGACTTTTAGCATTTCTGTACATTGACTGAACAACCTTAATCAGCCATTCACTTACTCCTAGTTTCCGTAAAGCCCACCAAAGAACTTCTTTTGACACTCTGTCAAAGGCTTTTCCAAATCCACAAAGTCAAAGTGCAGCTTCTTGTTCTTCCCAAGGTCCTTCTCTTGCATTTGTCTAAGGATAAAAATGGCATCAATAGTTCCTCCTCCAGGCATGAAACCACTCCTAATTTGTTTTTCCATAACTCTTTCAACAACTTTCAGGACTTGGTCCATTAGCTTTAATCCTCTGTACTTACCTCTTTCTGGAGCTTCTCCTTTTCCTTTGTAACAATTGGCAATTGAACTTATTTCCCAGTCCTCAGGAATGGCACCATCTCTTATGATCTGATGTTATATTGTGATCACCACTATATCTCTCTCACATGCAGCTTTGACCATCTCTGCCACAACTTCTGAAGGGCCGGCTGCTTTGCCTTTCTTCATTTTCTTTACTGCTTTCTTTACTCACCATTTCTTTCTCAATAAAAATGGCTGGTCCAGATACTGTTTCTACCTCTCCAAGATTTTCTCTGTCTCAAGAAAACTCTGTGTTCAACAATCTCTCATAATAGCACTTCCAGGCATTCTTCTTTTCAAGCTTACGTGTTGCAAGTTCTTCATCATCATTCCTGATGCACTTTTCTCCGATGATATCCTGATTAGTCTTGACATGGCTCGATAAATTAAATTTGGACTGTATGCTGTATCATGTACAATTTTTTGTCCCCTCTCGTACAAAAACACTGAGCATCAGTTAATCAGAAAGATTGAAACTTTATGATAATTATGAATTTTCTTATATTTAACTGTACATCCTAGTATCCACATAGCCCTGGTCCTAGTATTAGACATTAAATATAACAATATTTCAATATTCTGAAAGTTCCAGATTAATATTCTTACTAAATTTCTTCTTTAGATGTCATTTTGACAGTCTGAATTTATAGACAAGATGAAAGCGTTTTCAAAGAATTATTTAGTTAAGGCAATGACTTTACATATTACGTTATGGCAGGTTGCAACGTTAAAACTTTAAGAACATCATAAACAAACATCAAAAACATATATAAATCTGATTTCTCAAAACCTTTCGAGAACTTTTTAAAATTAAATTTCTACAAGCAATATTTGATACTAACAAAAACCATCTTCAAATGGACGCAACTGGTGTGACAATGTAGAGCCCGATTCAAACTCACCAAAATGACTGTTTATTGTTGAGAGATGATCACCTTGATTGCACGAAACAATACCAATCAGTTTATCTTTTCCTTCAAAATGACTTGCAAGTGTACAAAGTCTTTCCGAAAAGTTATCATCACTCAACGAACTGATTGATGGCTGGCACAAATTACACTACACCAGGAGATGTTGTGGATTTACGTATCGTCATAACCATGATTGGCTGCTTGCTGCCTGAAGATTGACTTGGTATTCCTCATCTTTTTTCAACACTCGTACATGAAGATTCTTCAGGAACTTCAATGTATTGACGGAAACTGTAGTCAGCAGGTTCAAGCAGAAGAGCCATCACATGATTACAATATAACAATAACAATATTACAAGACAAAGCTGCAGGACACGTACAATGTGCATAGATAACATGACTGTCTGTTTTATCTATTCCAACTTGAACAAGTCATATCGTTTTTCATTGATGCTTTATATTTACCTTAGACATAAACAACATTAAGCGTAGTCGCAACATAAATACTATCGGGAGATAAATATATTTCTTGTTTAAACTTCCTCCCTCTGTCCAATGTTTTCATGATCACATTTTCTGGGCTTTTACCACTCTTTTTCTGATGTTCCTCTACTTCTCTTATGATAAAAAAAGGTAAACTTCTTAAGAGTTGTTAAATTCCTAAGGGTGGAACTCTTGTCTTGGCACATAACAAGGTAAACGTAAAATCGTAACCCCCTCTCACACGAGGTCGACCACAACACATTGAGCTTTGTTACTGGTATCAGCGAATCCATGACGACTTGGAGCAATATCCTCACTCGGTCCAAATACACATCTTGTGAGAGATCTGATTTCTGTTTTGTCTGCCTAAAAAAATGATTCCACCATACAACATGATGTGACGAGCTCATCGTCCCATCCCAATCCTTCGACGCGTAATTCTTGATAAAAAATCTTGGTAAGTGTGGTGAGGACACTAACCGATCTCTGAGAATCAAATACCTTGACCAATGGGCTTAGAATTTAACGTTATATTTCTCAAGGGACTCTGAGAGGAAATTTTGCTTAACACGAAAACAAAATGGTCTGGAATTATGTGCTAGGTAGTTTCTAATACCTTGCTCATTCCTTCTGTATTGACGAAAACAATTTTTTCCTCTGTAAAAGGACGATCTAATCTATATAAGAGCTTGGAACAGGAACTCCTTCCCCATTAGTCATCTCCTCAATTAAAACTCACTGCATTTGAACTAAGGCAGGTTAAAATCTTCCTCCTTTATTCTTCCTTTCATTCACCCCAAAAACGTTTCTTGTGGCCCTTATTACTTGTACATCCATAGTATCACTATAGGAATCATTAAGTTAATAAAAAAGGCAAACAATCTCGATCCTCTGGAGCAGTCTTTATGTTAAAGAACGGCTTTTCAATGTCACCTAAATCTGAAAAGTGCCAAATAATAATGGATTTAAAGGTGAGTCAACATGTAGACAATCATTCAAGCATAGGAAACTTTTATGATCCTTGGATATGGCATCAAAGAATTCCTAATTTAGTTGCTTTTGTTTCTTCCCTAATAAGAACTTGGTGTGGTAGATAATGAACCTTACCTGAATCTTTAAGTGCAGTGAATTTTTTAACAATGCCGTAGTCAAGTTGTTCTTTAATAACCCAGTCATAAGCCTCTAAAACCTTGTGTGTTAATGAGCCTTTTCAGTTGCACTTTCAAGCCACACCAACTGTTGACATAGTTACATGGAGGTCTTGTGGCCAGCTTTCCAATAGCTTGACATCATACCTCCTGCTAGTAAATTCGATGTTATCTGACAAAAGGGCATGCATTTTATCAGTATCTTTGATGCCAAGACTGTCAAGGAACCAATACTTTACCACATCATGCTTTTGACTGCAACTACACTTCCCTTATGGACTTGTATCAGAAAGTGTAACGGCACACATATCCATGACATTAACAAAAGAAGAGATTTTATCTTGCATTACTCCTGACAGCACCCAATCAAGCTTGATCTTGACTGGCATTACCTGGTCTGGCGTCCCTCATCTTTTTCCTGGTTCCTGGAAGAGGCACAACTGATCGATTCCAGCAAGTACATCTACAAGTGTTTTCTGAGTGGGTCAACGGTCTGAAAACCATGTCAGACATATACTTATGATCATTTTTAACAATGTCAGCATGTTCATTATCAACCTCAGTTGTTCCGTCTATGACAATAGGTTCTACTTGCCCAGGTTCACCATCTCTTAAGGTATACAGTTGTAATTCTACTACATCTCTTAACCTCTCATTAACATTCGTGGAGCAAACGTTTCTAGCAATGACTTGCTCTTTTCGTTTTCCTGTCATACCTGTACGCCTGACAAGTTCTTTGGTAATATAAGTGTTTTACGACCCTGTGTCAAGAAATATGCACCGTATAAATTCCATAAAATTTTGTCGACAGCTTGAGCAATCTTAAGTACTGTTGGGCTACATGTATCTAGGTTGCTAGTACAACGTGTGGCATTAGTAACAAAGCTACTGTCTTCATTTGCTGATAGTACTCAAGACGTAGTCACTACCTTGTCACATAAAGTGGGTCAATGCTTACAATCACAAGCATCACATAATTTAAATGACTTACATTCGAAAGATCTGCGACCTTTCCTTAAATATACCAAATATTTACCATACTTGTATGCCATCTCTCCTTTTTCTTTTGAACTTGGGTGGTAGTGCATTGTTCCTCTTCGTGCTTTTGAAACAGAAGGATCATTTATCGCTTGTGGTCCATGTTTTTTGCTTCCTTCCTATATGTGAAGCTTTTACTGTCATTCTTAGTTTCTTTTGACTGTTAAAAAATGTTTTCCACAGTACTGAACAAGGGCATCCTTTGTTTTCTTGCATCTAGTTTCTTCCTGAAGAGATCCTGAAGACCGCCATGATTAAATCGTCAGCATTTCCAGTGCTGCATACCATGATCCTCACTGAACCAGGTAAATTGTCCAGCTCTGTGGGTACAATAATACTCGAATAGGAATCCTTGCCCATCTCAAGGACATTCAATCCACGAAACCGGGTCTATAAGTGGTCACACACATTGCGCATTTTCTCAGCCTAATGATGATTTTGCACCAAAGGAGCCCTGATCAGTTTAAGAGCTCTCTTAATGATTGGTGCTCCGGCAGACCTTTCTGGAAGACGTTCCAATGAAGCTCCGTAAAACCATTAAGTTATAGGTTTTTTCAGGTAATGGCATAAATAAGCAAACTTTATCTTCCTGTTGAATAGTACTGCTCTCAGAGTCCCAAATTCCTGTCATTCCTGCGGCTTTCAAAAAAATCTTTTCAAGCTAAGTTTCATTAATTTAGCTCTTAATTTACGAGTTATCCAAAGCACTGTTCCCTTTCCGAAACATACGAGTTATTTCGCATTTGTAGCATTGGTCTCTCATCCATATATATAAAGACATTGAGAGAGAGAGAGAGAGAGAGAGAGAGAGAGAGAGAGAGAGAGAGAGAGAGAGAGAGAGAGAGAGAGAGAGAGAGAGAGAGAGAGAGAGAGAGTGAGAGAGAGAGAGAGAGAGAGAGAGAGAGAGAGAGNATAGAGAGAGAGAGAGAGAGAAAGAGAGAGAGAGAGAGAGAGAGAGAGAGAGAGAGAGAGACAGAGACAGAGAGAGACAGAGAGAGAGACAGAGACAGACAGACTTTCAGACATATTTCAGGAAAAGCGAGGCATTGACATTCCTATTTTCAGAAACCATGCAGTTGTTGTTTGTAAAAGACTTGGGCACGTGGCAAATTAGCATGCGTTCCTTCAAATGTTGTACAGATGAAATTGGTCGTAAACAGCGAACACGTTTCAAACGAGCAGACGACATTTCCTTGTGAGTTCATCCAAAATATCTTACATCTTGTAATAAGAAGCGTTATGCAGTTTTACGGTTATTTCAAAAGATCTTCATAACTTTTGACGACAGTTTACATTATATCAATAAAGTTCTTCGTTTACACGAAATATACAAGTTACACATGACATGAAAAGAGGAATGCGTGACAGCTATCATGTTGGTTTGTTAAATACATAAAAGAAAGTCTACTTGCATATACTTTGATATTTTGGTAAAACTTAAATGTTAAAACGTAATGTTAAAACGTAAATGTTACATTGTCATTTTGCACAGCATCTATCTGTCTTGGACCTCTATGTTATACGGTGCTTTAAAAGTACCTTCCCTCCTGACATTAATCATACATATCATCAAAGGTCATCGATCGTCTAAGTACTATAAACTCCTTCTTTACATTAATATGGTATCCATGAACGTTTGGTTTCACCAAACATTAAAATTAATCCATCCTTACCAAGTCAGTGAGTGCCCTGTAATGCAAGGAAATTACAAAACTGAGAATAAAAGTACGCTCAAAAATCGTGTGTAGATAAATTATGCATTCATATTAAAAAAGAAAACCTAAGTCTCAAAGAGAAACGAAACTTAAATACATTTTATACTAAATAAATGCACTGTGTGTATCAATTATGAACATTTGGAAGCTGTAACGGGGAAAGGATAAAGCTCTCTATTGGCTTTCTCTTGTTGTAAAAGCGACTAAATAAACGTTAACGTTTATCGTACGCGGCCTAACATACTACATTATGTACACTCACTATTGAATTGCGCCTCTTGCAGTGGATATTGGTAACGTTAAATTAAAGAAACAGCAATTCTTTTGGCTCACATCAAGTTGTTTCGCGCCCTTTACCTGATGCACATTAGAAAGGTGGTTCTAATGTAAATCGAAAATAATCTGGTGGGAATTGAAAGTTCGGACCTTGCAACAAGTACTGCAGATGAAGAAATATTAGCTGAAAGAAAAAATTTAGGACTGGGAGGCAAAGTTAAAGTTGGCTGGCATTAATATTCGCGACCAGCGATCAGCAGCCAAATTATTAGCCAGTCAGTCACAAACATAAACTTGCCTGATTTTCATTGGTGTATGGGGATCAGCTCAATTATAATTTTTTATGTAAACGACACAGTGTTTCCCCGAATTTGCATGAAAGGCACATGTACATGTAAACAAAGGCACTGGGAAAATGAATGACATTTCTACACAGTTTCCCTTGATAAGTTTTATTTATAAACATGCTTCAACATAACCACAGTACCAGATTTTAGGTACAGCTCTACATTACTAGTAAATGTTTTCATCTGACATTGACTTACACTCTTTTAAGAATTCCTTTAATGCCACATTTTCCCCAGCCCAGGTCAATGTTCTCTCGCCTGGATTTCAAGTGGTCCATTGCATGAAGCATCTATGCTGCATGGAGAGGTTTGAGCACTGCCAGTCGCATATCTACCCTAGCTGCTGCATTCTCACTCTCATCTATCTTCTCTGTTACCCTGTGAACTTGTCAGTGAGGGTTGTCCCAAATTTGACATTCCCAGAAATATTCAGGGGTTGTAGCATGCCAGCCATGCGTCCTGAAACAAAGACTGGTTGGATGTAGGCTTCCTTCAGCTTGTCCAGGAAAGCAGCAGATCTGTGGGCAGCAGAAATGTCCAGAATTACACAGGCTGGTTGGTTTGGATCCAGATGGAGCCTCTGGCAGCAGCACACTGGACAGAGTGATTCCCATCACAACGGTGACCTGCCTCTTGCCATCTACGCCAGGGATGGGAACTTGGGTGGCTCTTCTTTTACCAATTGTGCATTCAGACACTGGAATCAGATTGACTCCAGTCTGGTCAAAGTGGATGACAAGCTTATCTGTTATACCATGCTCCATAACCACACTAACAACTATTTCTAAGAAACTCTGTGTGAGTTCATCGCAGTTGGTTGGGATGTTACGGGTCTCTTTGGTTTTCTTTCTCATCACATAGCCCATATCATGGAGGATGCTCCGTGCCAAGCTCAACCCAACGTTTAGTGGACCACCATGTTCTGCCAGAAGTGACTTGTCGTGGTAGGATACTACACCCAGATCAATGGCCACTATACATGGCCCACTGATTACTCCTCCCTCTACTCGAATAGCCTTGGCCTGCTTGATAACTCTCTCATCCAGTTCATTTCCCAGCATTAGATGACGGCCTCTTTTCTGAAGTGTAAGTCCTCTGACGTCATCTGGGCTCTTGATCTTTCGAAGCTGGTCCAGGTACTTCTTGTAACCCCTTACTGTTGACTCATTTGGGGAGGTGTTGAGGTTCTTGAAGAAGTGGATGGCTGCAGCAGAGTTCCCATGGGAACAGGCATACTTGACAATCTCAGCTTGTTGTGAAACAGTGAACTTTCTATATGGTCCTCTTGTTCTCGTAGCAACAGGAGGCTCATTATACTCTGGAACCAGCTTCATCATGCTATCATTGACAGAAACTCTCTCTGATACATCTTGGTCACTGCTAGCCTTGTTGGAATCTGTCAGCAATGGAGCGGGTGCAGCAGGATGGCTATGCTTTAGAGTAGGATTTGCTTTTATTAACCATTCATACATCTTGAAGATAATGATAAGTTGATTTTTTGTTCATCATGTTTTTACCCATGGTCTATGTTTTCTCAATTCAAAGTGTGAACAAATTGGATAAATAACAATTGACATGTGTGTCACAATCAGTAGGAAGGGCTTTATTTGGGGAGCAGAGCCTAAAACGACACATGCTGTTGTACTGTTATGCTAATTACAGTAATTGCATTTAGAACAACTTCCAAGCTTACAACAGCATGACACTGAAACGCCATCACGACAGTCTGCCAATATTAAGCTTATCATAAGTGATGTATGGTGGAGCCACCTGGTTTTGGAATATAACATTATTTTTTAATGTCACAAGGGCCGTGCATTCACAGTGCCGTGGTTTTGGGAGAGCCTTGGTAATAGATGTGTTTACGTCAAATGAGGCAGAAATATCTATTTTATCAACATGATTATCATTTTCAATACACATTCAACTTTGCAAGGATATAGATAGATGTATTGACTGCTAAGGATTACACTGAAATGACTAATAAACCATACTATCTGTTGAGAACACGTTGACCCAGATTCCATTCAGCTGTCATCCAGGTAGGTCGATCATAATTTATGTATGTTGGCTGGAACAAATATTCGCGAGTAGCAACCATCTCGCGAGTTTCGCGAAAATTAATTCCACGTGAAAATTTCTGCATCTACAATATCATAATACTAATATTTTTTACTCAAATTTTTACAGTAACTTAAATAATTATTTAAGTTACTGTAAACATTCTGGGGCTTATTGTGCAGTTATCCAAAAATATTCAAAATTTTGGACCGTGAAAGGTCAAAAGGTCAAAGTCTAAAATAACAGGCCAGGATGTGTACCACTGCATGCCTCTTGAACATTTTCTGAAAAATCTTAAAAGACCAAGAACCATCGCAAATTATTGTAATACAATGCATTTACAAATACTGCGTTTAGAGTCTACACATAAAACTGTCTAATAATAAAAACCTGCGATGATCTAAAACGTACCTGCCCTATCCCTTAACTTATGTTTATTTATTTTATTGAATACTGCAGGTGAAGGGTGAATAGTATCATTTAAAACTTAATCAACCGGTGTATAACTTTCTAATATTTTTATGATCACATATCATCAAAACCTGGGCGCCTACTGTGGAATAAAGGATACACAAAAAGGGCGTAATCCTCAATCTGCTGGAAGGTGACCCAAAATATTAGTATATTAGTATATAACTATTTTATCCGTGTCATTACTTTATAAGTATACTTAAGAAAAAGGTTTTTAAAAATCCTAAGGTTTTTACGATATGTATTGTAGATGCAACAGCATTAGACACGCATGAGAATAATTGCAAAAAAGCAGTACGGTAGCCTTCTGGATGTCTTGGAGGTGGGGAAAGTAATTGTTCTGCTGAATGAACACATCGAAAATGATAACTCTTTAACATGATACAAATGGCTAGCACCATCAAACTATTTAATACATAGGTAATTAAGCTTAGAAGGTTTGGTCCAGATAGGAAAAGACAAACACAAGAATAATTCCGGATAAGGTACATAAAACAACAGATAACAGAAATGGGTCCTTTTACTTTAAAAAGATACAGACGATACTGTTTCTTTAATCCTGATATATATATATATATATATAACTTTAATAGGCACGGAGTAAATGAATAGTATATTAGGTGTAATGAAGTGAAATACGCAAATGCTAATAAACTGGACTCATCAGATGCTTGGTCAAAAGGTGTGCTGTGAGGTTAGAAACCATAAACATTACTTGCTTGTGAAGAAGAAAATTTTATACCAAAACTATTTGAAAAAGAATATACAGCTATTCCAAGAGGTCCATGCTTCAAAAAAAATCGAATGTGCTTAAAATTGACTAATTAAAAATTAATTTGAAAAGAAATCCTCTACAATTAACCTATTTCAAACATCACACTGTATTCATGGAAATTTTTGTTGTTGTCATTCTGAAGTAAAACAATATTTAATTGACTGGTGACGAATAAAAAGCTAATTTTTAAAGTAGAGCACAAAGGTTAAATGACGTCCTTATGCTGTTTGATACAAATTAAAAATGAACGGTTACAAGCCTTGTATGTGGAAGAAAAGGCATAATGCACTACTACTCGTCGTATTCCTAGCTTATAGAGATGGAGATAGAGGAGCAGCTAGTCAATAATATGGTATCTTCTTAGGAAAGTTTTCCCCTATCACAACCCTTTTTTTGGTTTTGCCAAGAATTTTGATCACGTTGAGTCTGGTTGTTCTTACAAATGACGGCTATTTGTATGAATGGTAAACGTTATACTGCCAAAAACCAATTTAATGCCTTCTAAAAATGCATTGGTACATTTTATATCAGAATTTTCATATATGTACACTCTCACACCTATCTGTGTGATATATTATTATTACATACTATTATTACCGAATACTGTATGCATTTTGGACAAACAGTGCTTTGTATGTATATACAACATAACATTGAAAATACGATAAAGTATCCAGAGCAATTGTTACATTAAAAATATTTGGAGTACTGTGCAATGAGGTTAGGGTTATTCCTATTTTTCAAAAACACCCCTCCATAGAAAATTGTAGGCATTCGACTATATGTAACCTTGGTCTTCTTACACACCAAATGTCACTCCAAGAAGTAGTGAAACTTTCATTAGTCCACTTTGACTTTGAACATAGTTTTAAGCTTGGGTCTGTTTTAATTTTTGAAACGAAGGTCTTCACAAATATTTTTTGTGCTCTTAATAATAACAGTGCCAATTGTAAAAAATGTGAAAAACTGGCAAATTCTGTTTATCATTTCTTATAAACTTAATGTTTACTTTAAAGGTCACTTTCACAGTTAGTCAAATTAAGGATACATAATCTGAAACCGAGAAGAAAGTGAAACAGAAATATGGAAACAAAGAAATTAAAATTTATGTTGTTTGAGATAATAGTCAAACCTGTTTTTTGGTGTATGACACGTTGAATATAATCAGTTGGAATACGTCCTTCACGATTTCCAGGGCACAAGACAACGTTGTTAGATGACAAGAAAAACTTGTAACCATCTGATGGAGAAAGAAAAAAATGACAAAAAATAAGGATCGTGAAGAAATATTTCGTACAGAATTTAAAACCTATGCTTCAAAAGCACACACTACAGTGGGGTAAAGTGATGAGACAAAACATAAACGTTTTAAGCTATTATATTAAGAACATTTCTAAAACTGGTTAAATTTTTTCAATGGGGGTGGATCTGCCGGGAAGGCACATTAATGTAATGTCCCAATTTCTATTTTGTTGCGTGTAAGAAGTGAAGCAACAAATTCTAACAACATTCAAACATCCATGGACTATCCAAACAGTAAATATCCCATTAAGATTCAAAACTAAATCAGTTGGGGCGTAAACACCCTGAACTTTTCCCCTAGTAATCCAATACACAATCTCTTAAAAACACAAAGCACCGTATTTTCTGGAGGAAGCACTCACTTAAAAGCACCAGAAAGGTATTACCGGGAAAAAGTAACTGTTACTACCTATATCGTTTTAATGGAATGCAGTAAAAAACTTTCTACCTACATTTCAAAACTCCTCTACAAAGTGATACAACTTGTCCCTCAAAGTAGTGACCATTTTTTCCTGTCGGCAAAAATGTTGACAAACTATTGTTAAATTTGGAACCGTAGCGCTAACAATTTCGGTGTGTTCAATAAAAAGATATGTTAGTTTCGTTATAACCTGCCTTGAAAATTACATAACTAGCAGAGGAAAATGAGACAAACAAAAAATCAAAGAAGTATCGGGCTTCCTTGGAGTCTCTTTCACGATTCTGGGAGATCCTAACAGGCGAAGCCTCTCTTCATAAGTCTGGAAACTAGTAGTGCAATAGTGTATTGTACCGGCGGCCCTATATGGCTGTTAAGGCTGGTTAGCCAACTAAAATATTATCAAGGGCGTCAGAACGTTTCAAATGTGGTGTCTAAAAAGGAAGCTCAGAGTTTCCTGTGGAAAGAAAACTACTAACAGAAATTATTTGAAGTGCTTAAACATTCTCCTATTACTTCAGCTAATTCATGATGTATGAGCTTTATTTTTCATGTCACAGAAGAAGAAGTTAAAGCCCTGGCTTTCTATTCAACGTTCCTGAAGGCGAGACAAAGGCCTGGAGCGAGATTTATAAACTATATAAATATCGTTAGCTACTATTGTCTACACTTGTTCGGTAGAAGAGAGCGCATCCAGTTTTACTAAAAACTACGAGTTTTCAGGCCAGTGACGGCACGACTTCACGTTACAAGGCGGGATAACATCTAGTATAGCGAAGTGGAACATCAGGGTGCCAGAGGGTTCCCTAACAATTCAAGAGTAATTTCTCATCCCTCTTCATAGAATGCGCTGTTTTCTTTAATAAAAAATATGGACAAAAGACGACTAGCATTTGACGAGATTCAAAAAAGTTAGAGTAAATGGGTAAAGTCTTTGCCGATTCGAAATTCTAGTTATTAGAAGTCAAGCAACTCTTTTAGAAACAACTGTAGCTGATGGAATAATAATGTTACCAGCAACGATACTTGGTCATTAACTGACTTAAGGTCTCGAAACTTGATGACATGAAGACGCTTTGTAACTGCTATACTGTAAAGGGCCTGAGTGGAAAAACCCTTGTGGTACATTTGCTTCGCGACATGGCGTTTTTTACTTCTTGGCTATTTAACTTTCATATTAAGGTAGGAACTGGGAAGAACTATATTTTTATCTAACTTATTTTATACTCTTCGTGTTTCAAACTTTTTGCATTGACAAATCAATCACACATTATCACATCATTTTTCTTCCCTTTTGTTCAATAGCTTAATGGATCCTCTTCTTCGTATTATTTGAGATTTTGACTTTTCCGTTGCATGGTAAATACGTGTTGCCTATCCCGGAATTGTGACCACGGTAGCAAATCAAGTTGTTCCATATGACAAGAACCGGCCCAAACATCATCCATCAGTATTTGAAAGTTTTTTTATTAATTGGCATTCCAACAGAACAAAGGTAGCCGTGTTAGACAAAATCTGTAATTTTTTGATACAGAGAAACGTACTTCCTGATCAACAAGATGAATTCTTATCAACCGACCCTAAAAAACACGTTGACGAAATAAAAACTTCGTTAATTATTGAAAAAAAATATGTCGATCGTTGTTTGATTATCTCATACTTGGTGAAAGATACTGTCAGCAAACATTCTCTGAATACACTTAAATAATCGTGCATACCATAATTTTCCTTGGAATTCGGAATGGTTTTACTTTCACTGCCTTTTTAATGTAGAAGAAAAGGCACAATTAGATTACTTCACCAGTGGGGAAAAAAGGATTTAAATAATTACGTCATGATCGACAGTCCAGAAAACATAAAATATTCCAGACTGGCAACTATGACGTAATTATTTGCCAGCTATAAATTACACACAGATAAAAGAAGATTTACTCAAGAAAATGTATGCTATTTATTTGATGTTGGTACAAGAAAACGCTGGGTACATTTAAACGTGCTATTTCCAATAAAAGCTCGTTTAGAATCGTTGGCTAATAATGGTGAGTATCTTGTACACAGCAATGGAGCTTTCGTGTATGAAGAATTTCTGCATGCGGGGAATTGGCATGCTTGGCGGCACTTGAACAGGTGTACTTAGACTCAGAAAGCTTTACAGCGGGCATATTTCAAATAAAAAGGCACCGTTTCTACGTCAACTCTTCCCACATAGCTGGCATGTTTATTTTAAAGAGTTTTGGATTTTTAGAGACTGAGAACTGTAAACTGTCTCCACCGGTTGGAAGAGATATTGTTGAACCCTCAAATGGTTTTAAAAATCCAGGAATCAGAAAAACATAATACATAACAGTTTTTAGTGTCCATTTTCACAGCCACTGGTACTGTCAGTAAAAATCTTTTCTTCTTCTTCTTCTTTCGGCTTCTCCCATTAGGGGTCACCACAGCGGACCAGTCTCCTCCATCTCTGCCTGTCTTGGATGTCGCTCACAGGCAGTCCCTTCTCCTTCATGTCCTCATTTACCGAGTCCGAGAACCTCCTTTTTGGTCTCCCTCGTCTCCTCTTCCCAGGTGGAGCCATGTTCATCACCTGCCTGCCCACATACTGTTCATCCCTCCTCACAACATGTCCAAACCACCTTAGTCTTGCTTCCCTAATCTTCTCTCCTAGTTTTGCCACTCCTAGCGTTTCTCGCACTTGATCATTCCTCACTCTATCCTTCCTAGTTTTCCCAATGGAAAATCTCAACATTTTCATTTCATTCACCTCCAGTTTGTTTTCCTAGTTCTTAGTGAGAGGTAATGTCCCAATTCCATACATCATTCCAGGTCGTACCACTGTCCTTTGTACCTTTCCGTTGACCTCTGTGGGCATGTACTTGTCGCACAGCACCCCTGTTACTTTCCGCCAACTGTTCCATCCTGTCTGCACCCTCTTCTGCACTTCTCGATCGCAGTCTCCATTGCTTGCTAAAGTAGAGCCCAGGTATTTGAATTCGTCAACCTTGTTCACTTCCTCCCCATCCATGGTGATCTT
>RDPX01000001.1:7762262-7784696 GCA_003991215.1 Morbakka virulenta | reverse complement strand
CTGTGATCTCCCGGCTCTTTGCTGTCATAGTTCCCACATTCAGGGTCCCAAATCTCATCTTCTTTTTCTTCCACTTTCTACCTTCTCTCTTCCTTTTGTCACGCTTCCCTCCTCTTTTTCTCCTGCGACCCGCAGTAGCATATTTTCCATTTCCATCCTGAGGGTCATCGATGGCAATGGGGCCCGTTGTTGACCCGGGCCTCGACCGATCCGGTATGTTCATTCTATCTGTTGTCCGCATGACTGATTTGGCTAGCATTTTTACGTAGCCTGCCCTGGCTGTCACAAACCCCCTCTCATTCTTCCAGACTAAGGGGCTGGTACTAGGATGCTGCTGGCTTGCAACTCCCAGTGGCTGAGAGGGCCACCGTAACCCTGGTAGGGAGAGCATAGGGGCTACTCGCACTTGCTCAAGGTGCTACCCCAGACTAATGGAGGGAAGGAGGCATCTTACTTCTCCATTGTATGGGGGTCTAAACCAGACCATGCCCACTGCCCATACTGTCAGTAAAAATAATCTCGGAAAAACGTAGTGAGCAATCCCCGTTACAAGGTTGCTAACGAAGAGGGCAGTTACACATTTGCACATTTTTTGAAATCTAAAACTGCAGTAGTACTAAGTCAATTAAAAATATTCAAACAATATCTCTTTTATTGCTTCTTTTAATTTACGTATACTAAAGATGTATGTTTCCCTATCTTAATTTTTATTGTTTTTAAAAAAAAACAACACCTAACAGCTGTCGAGGAGAATTTAGAACTTTGCAAAGAAAAAAAAAGCCATTGGTTGGCGTCAGGAAGAAATTCCTCACTGCCAAATCAAAGTCCCTCTGAAGGGCACCGTCTGAGCCTCAATTGCTGGGAAAAAATGACATTAAAACTAAATATATATATATTATTTGACAGCAAATAATTTTTGTTTTACACTTTATTTCGCTTTTATTTACCCTACACATGTTTCAGATCATTATATAAAAATACATAAAATTCCGCAGGATGTCATGTCATCTTTGTTCTTTTCTTTTTTCTTTTCGGTATCATAAAAAATTTCAACCTGTATGAATATAGTTTCAACAAGTATCAACAAATGAAGTATTCACTTCAAAATATTCTGCTGTATATTTTTGTTGAAAGCTTTTTCGACGTAAGGACCACGGTACAGATCCCAGCAGTAAAAACAACTCGTACGAAGCAAATAAATGAATGAACGGTGCAAATGTCACTGAAATCAATTGTAAAAAGATTTAACAAAAGTGAAAAAAAATCGTTGTCAAGTAACCAGAGTACTGACCTTCCAATGCTTTTGCAACGTTAATAAAAATTAGAACCTCTGAACGTTCTCGCATTCCTAGTTTAAAAGATAAAAGAAGAAAAACAATTCTGAGTAAACCATGTTCAAGCCTGATTGTTGTAAGGGAACCAAAATGTCACGGAATTAAAAAAAATCGAATAAACCATTCCTTTGATGTAAAGATTCAAAAAGTGATTTTAATATTTGGCGACCGACAAAACACAAATAAAATCTTTTGTTTGAATGCATAAAAGTAAAGCTTTTATCAGCATTTACATAACCTTGTGTGTGTGTGTGTGTGTGTGTGTGTGTGTGTGTGTGTGTGTGTGTGTGTGTGTGTGTGTGTGTGTGTGTGTGTATGTGTGTCTGCCTGCGTGCGTCCATGTTTTGGTACAGACTGGTTTTTTGTTTTAAGATTCGATCAACGATTAGGGCCAGTGCTTAGGCGTTGGGGGTTGGGGAAATACCTGCTGATTCAAAATTACTTTCAGTCATTTTCAATTTTCTGATGCTTATTCGGTTCTGACGTGTCGTTTGACGCTTGAGTTTTGGCCTCGAGTGAATAAAATGAAAAAAAACGTTTTTAATTCCACAATTAGTAAATTCAACTAATTATGTAATTATCTTATGGTAACTAATATATTACTGTGAGGAAGTCCATTACAGTTCCTGCAAAAAAAAATTATTTTTTTCCTCACAAGTTAACTTAATCAATTTTCCTTTTAAAAGAAACCACTTTTTCTAATACAGTAGTTACCGTAAAAAGTCAAAAGTTATTTACAAAAAATGGCGGTAAGGGTATAAAAAATAAAAAAATCAAGCGAGTGTTTGAGTGGAATAAAATTGAATAATACTGACTATACCTAAAAAGCAGCGGGAAGTGAATATGACTTCAGATTAAAGGAAAGTTCTCCACTTAAAAATAGGTTCCATATGCTTAGCAATCTTCGGAAAATAAAGTGCTGATATGGAAACCCTTTGTACCAAAAAGACTGAAATATAATACAAGGAGGAAACAAAACACAAAAACGTTTATGTTACACGTAAACAATTTGCATACGGTCTTGAGGTGTTTTAGTCAGTCAATCAAAAAGAGGGCTATCTTCAATTCTATTTTTGTCATTGATAAGATACCGTTTGTCAAGTATTTTATCATACCGGGGTGATTTTGGATGTGATTTTTGTTTTAATATATGAGCTGAGCACCAAAGAAAGTTTATGTGATATCAATTACTGTATCCAATAAGTCTACTGTTTGGTATTTATTAAATTCTACATAAACTAAACAACTTGCATTGGGCAATTGACATGATAGATGTCATCAATAATGAATAAGTAAATACGCTTTAGTTTCGCCTTTGCTGAGGAAATCGTGTAAGTATATTTTCTTTGTGCCCAAACATTCCCCCACCCTCCCGCGAAAGACTACTTAATTACTGCGCGCGCCACTGAGCTCGCAGATGCAGTGAAGTAAACAGTATTGAAGATGACGCGGAGGCCCTAGAGGTGGAATGCGTATTTTGCAACTAATTCACTTTGGGGTTTTAATAATTAATCTAAAATACATCGAGGGAAGGGGGGGAAGGGAGCGGGACCCGAGTTGAAGGCAACCCCCATGGAATCCTCCATGAAAATTTTTGTGTTCATAACATCATTGAGGATCCAAAAATGACATATACGACTCATTCGTCTTTATACAATTGGAAACGCCTTACTTTCAACCACATCTAGAAAACATATATTCTTTTCTTCTTGATATAAAATTTGGTTTAAAATGTGCAAATAATCGTGTCATGTCATCCCTTTGGAAAAAGAACATCTGATTTCATAAACATTTACTTTTTCTTAATATCATAACAACTCTTTCAAAGATTAACCTGTTTAATTTTGTCTAACTTTATGATAGCAAACAGACCCAAAGTTCTTCGACCTCTTCTTATTCTTAAGAGCATTATAAACACTCATGATTGTTAAAGAAAGCAGTTACAATTACAGCAAATAACCTTTTAGCAACATATTGAAATCTACCCCGTATTGAAAGCACTTTTTCAGTTAGTTAATAAAAAAAGACCTCATCACGTTCAGCTCTTAAAGACAGGCAGTTAGAAATAATAAAACTTCACCGCACCTCCATTTCAGTGTATGTGTATGTGTATGTGTACGTATGTGTTTGTGTTTGTGTGTGTTTAAAACCAGTACATTTTACGACTTTGACAGCTGCATTGTCAGAAATGAGCCCTTTTCCATTTCTGAGGTACACAATTCTCAACTCCCATTTTTCCAAACTATAGGGAAATGGGTAAAACAGAAATGCCAAAATATTACTTATTAACTTGCACTTGATGTGATACAGGATCTTAAGGAACGAGGTGGTCTCCATGTCATACCATCGTACCACTCATCAATTTCTCTACTTCACCTTTTTGTTGGCAATACAAGAAAAGATGATCGGCCATTCTGATCACCAGCATTTTCCATCAGGTTTTTTTTCTCCACCAAATGACGGGATCTGTGTGAAGAGCATTAAATTAAGATTTTACCTCTTCTTCCAAACTTTTAAGGAGCAGCGGGTTTAGCAATCAAAACCTGGTATGCTGTTTCCACCGTAATGTTAAAGTACCACAGTTTGACTGTGTTGGGTGATGGCAAAAAAATAAAGTGTATGAAGAAAGCAGATTAACGAAATGAAAGAAAAAGAATCCTACCACTGACTACATTTTTTTGTCCAGGTAATCCAATAGCAAAATGAATATGTTGCCGCCCCATTTTTCGAAGACCCTAAAAAAACAAATATTGTTTATAAGTAAAATATAGAAATTTAACAAATATTAGTATTTAGGATTTAATTTTGGGTTTTCGTTAAAACAAAATCACTTTTACTATTCCTAACATTCGATGTTAATTGTTATTGTATCCGGAAGATCTCTTCTGGTACCTAATAGTCGGTAGATCTAAAATTGATTTTATTTTTTCTAGTTGTTCTGTTGAGTAGCTACTCGAACGTATTTTTATCTCAATATTTGCTGTAGTATTTCAGGGATTAGAAGGGCACCGTATTTCAAGGTCGATATTCGTTTTGCTTAACTAATTCTGTCTCAATTCTCCATTCCGATCGCTTCTTTAGGGTAACAACAGAACGTGCATACACTATAAACCAATAAAACATTTCTTGTCAGAGAGAAAAGTACGTCTCTTGACCAAAACACTGTGATTATTGGAATTTACTCCCCATACTAACGAAAAAAACCTTAACCCAAATGTAGTGAAGAAAATCCATACTGTCTTACGGAATAACGTATCATTAAAAAAAAATCGGCAAATGCAGATTCAAAAACACTTAGGCAAATAGAAAAATAAGTACATGTTAAACTTACTACCAAAACTATTTGAAAAATGATCTGGTACATAGCTCATTAATCAACGACATGGTCAAGAACGTGTAATAAGATCGATCCCTTCCTTTATCATTTAAACAAAGAATAAAAATCAATTCAAAATTACTTGTAAAACATTAAGTCCTGAATTTTCTGTTGCAATTAGGTATGTATGTAATAAGTGGTACACGCAACAAAATTGGTAATGGACTGAAACAAACCTCAACGCGAATAAATTTATTCCAGGAATAAAAGGATGTACCATGGACAGCCATCGGTACAAAGTCTGCCCTGGTGATTGGCGTTAGTTCCAGCTGTTCAACCTATGCATTGTGAAATGTAAAAATTAACAGAATCAAGTAAGCAAAGCAATAAACAGAAATTAACACTTAATTTCGCCTTCGGCATGCCACATTCCCCTGACGTAATTGTTTTCGATTTCAGCCACAAGTGCAGTATAATACAAAACGAGGTAAGCAAACAGGGACTGGGATTAATGCAAAGGTCAAGTACCAAACAGTTTTTTTTCTTGGATTAAACAGAAAAAAATGATGTCCGGTTCTTACAAGTTGGAATCTATTTGGGTCAGGTGAACAATCTACTGGAACTCAGGTTACAATTTTAAAGAACTACTTTTTTCTGATTTTTAAGGCAACGATTGGTTCGTACATGTTTGTTTGTTTGTCGAAGGATCTGCTTATCCGCTGAAATATGAGTAACTACAAACTATATTATAAATCTTAATATCAAGTTGATTATGGTGTATTTTACAATTTTGTATTTTTAGGGTATCGTCAGGTTAATGTAGGGGCAAGAAATATGTTTCAGAGGATTTGCACTGCCAGTTGCAAAATTATTTAGGAAAAAGCCTGCTACTAAAATATAAAAACACGATAAACAGTCAAGACCATAGTAAAACATTTATAAAGTAGAAAAAAAGGTATGCAAATTGACGTTTTCCTTCCATTTTTGAATAAACTGTTTAAATTTTATCCGTACTGTGTCTACTACTATAAAGTTAAGAGTATAACAAAAATAGTTTTGAGCCTTGGTTTTGTATTCAAGACCTTTCGTGTAGAGCATAACTATGGCGCGGGTACTTTAACTTACCTTTACCGTCAGCTGTCAAAAGGCGCATTCATAAACAGATTTTTCAGAAATTAAGACGGTGAACATGGTGTATTGCGTACAACTTACTCTTTAACTGACTAACCAAAGGGTTTATCTTGAGACATGCGTGAGTGTTGGAAAGTGGCGTTGTCATATTTTGTGTCCACCTTGGAAGCTTGCAAGATTTGCGTGAGTAGAAGAAATCTGACAGAAAATTCAATGATGCAAAGCCTAACACATCTCCTTGGGAGTCTGTTAAAATAAACTTGAGGGTTTCAAAGTGAAAGTTAATATTTTGCATCTGTTCACATTTCCAAAAACCCCAACCATCTTACGTTCCCCTGACTTTGAAGTACAGACCTGAAACCGGAATAAATTACCAGATTGAGGTTAAACAACGCAAACCTATTTTACTACCTTAGTCCTCCAGTTGACGGCAAAAAACACTGCCCTCTTCCATTTCTCTCTGTCCATGACCAAAGTGGGCGCTTGTACCAGTTTGAGCCACTTTCCTTAAGAATTTGTATTATGGTTTGTCCTCAGGTTATAGTCAAACTATCTTTTTTAGTGAGAGCTCTAATCCATAGCGGTTTTTGCTTGAAAGTTATCCTGCATTCTTATTTTTCTTGTCACTTGGACTGCCTGCTAGTAATGACATAAATACACCACCTATGGACTTAGCATCGTGACTCACTGATTTCAAAACCAAATCAGCAGGAATGCTAAAACGTTACACAAAGTTTTAGGGAAGAAGTTTTTGGTATTATAGGGCAAGGTCTTCTAAATGTCACTGAGTTTACTATTGCATTAAATGCTGTAATTAAAACCCTTTCTTTTTATACTTTTCTTGACGATATCGTATACAAAAATACCTCATTTACAGAACGGAATTAGATATCCTAGCCAACATTTTCTAAATAGCCCTTGCTGCTTTCTTGTACATCCATTAAAACAAGTGCCTTAATCTAAATATAGTTTTTCACAAGGTTCTCCTCACGCTAATCTTGCACAGCTTTAAGGTGGACAGAACTATTTCTATGGTTCAGAAACTCTTTCTTGCAAAAACAAGAATTGCCCAATCTGCTAAGCCACTAACTGTAAATGCATTGTCCGTGGATCCGACGGGAAACTATAAACGAAGTCAATAGCAGAATGCGTGGATTTATTTCTACTCATTATTCGAACAAAGGATGTAGTTGACCTTCACACTGTTGACTTCTACAATGGTCCACCATATTTTGGGGGAAAGTTGTTATCACCAGACAACTTTGGTGAGGATACAGGCTTGGTTTAAAATATTGGGTTTTTTATTCATATGCTTTGTTAATACTTGCCAAATTTCAATTTCTGACCTTATGATACCTAAAGTCGAACACACGTGCGAAAACAAAATAACTACTATTGGTTCCAACTAGGCACAAAGAAAATGGAGGGATAAGATTGTATTCTTCCTTTTTCAGAATGTTGGCCTTCCACACCAGTCCGTTATTATCAAATAGTTTTCGCAGTCCAAAATTTGAATCAAACGTGCTCTTTTTTTGTTTAAAATTTATATCATTTAGTTTTTGCCGCTGCAAACAGTTTGCTTCAAACTTCTTTTGGTTTTAACGTCATTTTCCCCAGCATTTGGAGCTCAGACGGTGCCCTTTCGAGGGACTTGGATTTGGCAGTGAGGAATTTCTTAGACAGATGTCCATTCCTGACGCCAACCAATGGCTTTTTCTTTCGTTAAGTTCCACATTCGTCTCACCCTCTCGGGGAATCAACCTGGAATCTCTTGGTTATGGTCCAACTGCACTAACCATTACGCCACGACTTCTCAAAACAGTTTGCTTCAAAATAAAAATCGAAATTCCTCCAAATAGGGCTCAGTTTGGAGAAAGGCTTTAGCCATGTCTACTCACTTGTTGAAGTAGCAAAATCACTTTTTTGTTTTGTCGACTTCGCATTTTACAGTCCGTCAAAAATATGTGGAAAATGAACACGTGTCAATCAAATCAATTACCTTAACTTGATACCTTAACATAGAAGTCCAACCAACATAAGCGAAACTAAAGGAAAACTTACGGCAAAAGAATGCCCTTGATTTGCTCTTATCTGAATAGCACCAGTGCCTGTATTATTTCGCAGTGAAAATCTCTGTTTTGTATCCATTCTTACTATCTCCCTAAAAGTATCCTCAGTCAGGCCTCGAAACTGACTAAGGCTAATAAGCTTGTTAACACTGACGTAACCATCTGTGGAAATGAGAAGTGGAATAATCGTTATGAAATAATCGTTAAAATATCGACAGTTCCATTGTTCATACGTGGCAAACGGAAAAGGGAAAATTAGAGGAAAGCAGGAGCAAACGAAAATGTCAAATACAAATAATATTAACCCTACAACAACAGGATACTGCGACAAACCTCTCCGTAACAGCTGTATTTTGGTTTTAACACTAAATTGATTATTAACACACTAGCTGTACGACCTCCAGGTCAAGGTCTGACCTAGAAGGATGTCAGGCCAATTGGAATATTCCAACACAGCTGTATTCTTAACGTAAATGAGTTTTTAGGAGTAAATATAGATTCAAACTGCAATCCGGTGATCGCTACGTTTTAAAAACAAAGTGTTCAAAAGCGTCGTGGAAGTCAAAGAACACTTTCCTGCCGTTACCATGACACTCCAAGAAGCTTTTAAGCTTTTAATTACAACAAAAACCTCCAACAGAATCCGTCTACACATCGGTCTAAAACTTATATATCTGTATTGGAAACCAATACTAAAAACAAACTAAGTGAATAGGGTCACGGTACTCAATAACACAGAGGGGAGAGTGTAGTATCTATAGAACAGTGGCTAAAAGAAGACTATGCGTAAACAAATTTTCTTATTTTTGACCGCAAGATGATTTTTAATAAAATCGAGAAAATTTCAGGCATTCGAACATTGCCCCTATCCCAGTGCATCAAGGCTACCGACTGCCACATTTAACACAACAGTTAAGATATGTAAGCACCTCGGTACAAGTATATCCAGACCTCTTCGACGACGAACACACAACAGTAGAAGATTCTATTGCAGTGCCATGGAAACTTTTCTATCAATATTGAGACGGGAGGTCAACACAGTCATGTACAAAAGTGAAAGGCTGACGGCCCAAGTAAACACGAAAATGTTTTGTGCCCTTAAAAAGAAAAGGGAATCTACATGATCCGGAACATTGTAAAACTGAGCTAAGAAACTGGAAAGTTAAACTCAAGATACCCTTTAATCAATCTTCATCACGTTAATTGTGACCAATTGCTGTTCCAGTCTTTCAACAGTTACCCTGATGAAAATCAGCCTCTACAGAGTCCGACGATAACTACTGAAATTATTGAATTTAATTTGCATTTACGAATGAGCATACGAACACATATGGAAATTTTACTTAAAGCATGCTACTCCAAAATTAGTCACTCAGGACCGGCAAGAATTCAACATCGTCTTAATTGACTGCGAAAGGCTTCAAGTAACGCTAGGCATAGATAACGTGTCTGGATGCTTGCAAACACCCAAACACATGACTTATTAGGTCAGTCAGCTACGACCAAATCGCTACTGCCCACTTACTACAGAGAACAGTTAAATAGTTTCCTATCAAAGAAATGGTCAGACTGTCCTGGTTTATGTCGCCTGACCTCTTTAAAATAAACTCAGTGGTACTACCTGCACACCAAGCCCTATAATGGAGAGCAAGAGATCACCAAAAACAAGGCAGACCAAAAAACACCCTCGAGGTCAACATTCAGAGAAGACCTAAAAGCTAGAAACATCAACATAGCAGATGAACAAGCTGTGGCTGAAGACCGAATTTGCTGGCGCTACCTTGCTGTCCGATGTCTAGTGGATGAGAGGACCGAAGTGGTAAGTAGGAGTGCTAGTTGCTCACTTACTTAGCACTTTGGTCTGGTAACAACTTTCCGATGCTAAAAGTAAAATGGCAAACAACGCTATGGTCATTTTAAAAGCAAGCGTTGCTTTAACCTGCCAAACAAATAGTAAAATACAGATTGAACAACTTTTGTCCGTCAAAAACGTAGGGGAGTCATTTACGTCAGGTACCTGCTGTAACAAATTCATAGATAAAACTGATGCGGGAAAGTTGAAACTTAGTGAATTGTGATCTATCGTTTCAATCGTAATCTCCCCTACAATATCTAAAATTACTTACTGTGGGCTTTCGTCTGTGGAATTCGTCTTTAAGGATCAAAGTCATGGGAGCTCATAGATATGAAGCAAAACAAGCCTGAGGTTGTGGAGATGTGGTTTACCAAAGGATACATTGAATCTCGTATGTTGATTAGGTCTCTAAAAACGAGGCCAGGGAGGGTTAGTGGAGAAGCTCCTTTGATAGCACCAGTATACTAGCAACATCCTTATGGAATCAAGCAAGTGATTGAGTAAACGGCAAAGTATTTATTAATCATCATAACTGTGACAGTAACGAGAGATGCATGTTATTTATCTTTGAAAGTATTGGGCGGCCGCTGCTAGTCTGTACTTGAAACAAAAACCAATCAAATAACAAAAAATCATTTGGCTGTTTCCACGAAATATTGGATGGAATAATATTGGATGGTATCAGTAAAAAAGACTCGTCAGAAAATATCTCTGTATTATTAGAATATCCCTGCAAAATAAAGATGGGCATTATGGGAAGACTTAAATATGTGCATACACAGTATAACATTTCTTTCTTTAACCAGTCAAAGAGTATTCAAATGGCATTGAAATGAGTTGGGTTTATTTGTTTCCTATTTGGTTAAGTTTTTCGTTTATTAAAGGGGTGAAAAGAACATGTACAGGGTTCGAATTAACAGGCGGCGAAAAACGATTCGATGATGACTCTTTATCAAGGGATAAAACTTGCAAGATAAGAAGTGGCAAAAAGATCCGTCAACTACCCAATATTCTACTTATGTCTCTGGTATAACAGAGAGCATGAAGAATCGGTTTGAAGAACTTTTGACCTCATCCCTATTTAAAAATCCGGACACTTCGCTTCTTGATATATTCTCTTGGCCCAAAGAAGTTAACTATTTTGGAGCTTCTGAGATAGAGGAATTGAAAAAGTATTTTAGCCAATTATAAAGTAAAATCAGCTGTGATGTTGATGAAGTTCCACATGAATGGGCAACTTTGAAAACCTATTAGATACCAAGGTGCATTAATTCCTAAAAGCTTAATTATTTGGGTATTTGAGAGCGTGTCTTTTTAAGCAGAAAATTGTGAAAGAGTGTAAGAATGTTCATCATATCTTAGAAATTTTTTGTATTACTCCCTTCTCAAACGTTAAACTGGAACGCATGTTTTCACGAATGCTGTGGGTCAAAACTGACTTTCGTAATTGAAAATGCCGTAAATGCCTTGGTGCTTCTTTGATGATTTGCAAAGAGGGCCCTGATATCGAAAATTTCGATCCTGATTTGTCTATATCTGAATGGTATTTCTAATTACGTAGGCTAACTTGAGGTTATCATAATTACTCAAAGAAAAGAAAGCCATCTGCTGAGAAATCTGGTGAATTTAAGGGCTAAAATTTTCGCTGAATACTTTTCAATATATTTATTGGAGATCTGATATAGAATATATATGAACATTCATAAGGCGATTACAAGAAGATAGAATCAAGTTAAAGCTAGCAATTGTTTCTTCTTGTAATAGTTTTGAAGTCAACTATCTTCATTAAAAGTGAAATCACCTTAGCAACCTTAGCTGAAACTGAAGACTGAGTATATGTGACTGCAGCATATATATCAACTCTTGCAAAAGTTGTGTTTATTTGGCCCCCAACATCGATATTCGATTGGATTTAACATTTTTGTTACTACAAAGTATTAGGTAACGGGAGAGGAACTGTTCAAAATTCCTAAAATAAAGCAATTTTTGCATCCCTCCCCCTAATATACCACATCAATGCTATTTTGTTGTATGCTTCACACCACGTTCTGTAAGTATCTTGTGTATAAAGCAATAAACCTTACCTGGTGTCATTCCTATATCCATGTCTTTTCCTTTGTGTCGCAAAATATATGAAAGCTTTCTTGAATAACATACCAAGTCTGACTTCTGCAAGAGATTTATGAGTCATTAATATCACAATTGTTTTTTAAGAAGCAAGTGTGATCAATATGTCTGCCTTGTTATATTTAACTGATTTAGAAATAATACAGTGATAGTGATAAGATAGGTTGGTGACTTTTATTGGTTGTGAGATAAGTAATTAGTAGTTGAGTATGATAATAGCCTTAAATATAACAGGCCAAATCTTGTAAAGATATAATAAGGTAAGTGGTTCTTTAGGCTTGTCATTTCACTAACCAGCTTCCATTACCACCTAAATAAATTTAACAAATAAGTAAGTCATTATTTCTGCATATTAAACTATGTGATAGCACTACAGTAAGACTCTACTATTTCAGTTTGTGCATGGCTTTATTGTTTTAATTAGGTGAATCTTTAATTGACATTTCATGTTCACAGAATTCCTAAAATAGCTAAACCAATTAGTCTATTAGTATCATTTATAAAAAAAAATTGGGGAGTAAGTTTATCACTTACAGGCCTTGATGAAGGAAGATATAAAAGAAAGCAACAAAAGCTCCTACAGTTATGTTTAACCATAGAGGCCAGGTTATCTTGTATGACATAGGTGTGAAGAATCTATGGAAATCTCAATCACAGCCATGTACTGTCCTTACCACCAAGCAATAGAATATTCTCATACTGATGTTGTAAACTCTAAAAACTTTGCATTTGTCAGACACAGTATGGTACACAGAAAAAGTTTGAAAAAATGTAAAAACATCAATCACTAATAGGTACTGCAATTCCCACATTGTTATTTATTATCACAATTACTTTAATCATAGCACTTAAAGAAATCATAAAGAAAACATACTGATAGCCATCTAGTTCTGTTATGCTTTGTCCAGTTGTAAGGGTGATACCTTTTTGGGTAATTCAGTCTTGCAGCATGATTAAATTCTGGGTAATTACTAAACGTTTTGTGAACTCTTTCCATCTGTACCCTGTGTTTTCCCTTTCTCTCTTTATTGTCCTCCATGTTTCTAGTGCAGCAAACGTAAGAAAAAAAAGTTGTATGTAGTTTAAGTTGGCAAAGATTTTGGCCTTCAAAACAATGTGAGTAGTAAACTGATTTGATGGTTTTCTTCTTTGTTTCTTTGAATATCCAAAGAATTCTTGACAAATAGGACATCTAAGAAAGTATTCAAACATGGTTCGTATAAATACCTGTAAATGTTAGGATATGTAACAAATTATTCAAATCCATAAAAAATCAACCAATAATTTGTAAAGTAATAGCATATTATCATTAAAAAATATATAACCTTGTTACATAATATGTGATTTACTGACATTTTTAAGTAGAGGAAAGGATAGGGCACATCCTCACAATGACATAGATGATAACAAGAGGTAAATTTGTGTTGAGGTTACCCCATAATTTTACAAAACACCTGAAACAAATACATTACTCAAGGCTACTAAATCTATGATAAATCCAGTATAGCATATAAAGAACCCTTTCCATAATCTAAAAACAAGTACTTTTTTCCAGGCATTGGTGACAAAGAAACTAAAGTATTTCTTGCATTCATTGAAAGGCTAGTGCAAGCCATTTAGTCATTTGTGTCAATTTTGGGTAGGTCTGTCAAGTTGTTGAAATGCAACGCAGAGCTTGGTAGTGCCATATCTTAAAGCTATATGGTCTTCTCTATTGATGAAGCATTAACCAGTGAATCAGATGATAGTTTGACAAACAAGTAGGGAGATTTGTTTGTTCTATCAAATAACATATGCAGCAAATGAGCATCCAATAATTTGAGGTGGTTTACTAGTCAATACAATTAGTTAGTAACCCAACACCAATGACCTTGCTGTCATTGACGATGTCCTTTTTAGCAACTTTCCAATATGGGCCTTCACATCCTGGTACTCATTAGGATGGCCGATGGGCAAGACTGAGCTTCAGGCATATGGTTTTTTTCAATGGGCGACTTGATCTGTGAACCACAAGTCAATGTCATCTTCAGCAAAGATGTCTGCTTGCTTGGTGATTAGGAAAAAGGTAAAAGTACACAGCCTTGCCCAACTCCAGCCTTTGCTTTGAAGCTGTCTGTCAACTGTCCCTCATGAATTACTTGACAGGTCATTCCTTTATTATCTTGATTAAGTTGACCAGTTTGGTTGTCACTCTGCAATGGCAAAGATGCTTCCAAAGGGTTTCATGGTCTCCACTGTCAAAAGCTTTTTCATAATCAACAAAGTTGACATAGAGCAAGGAGTTTCATTCTAGCAACTACTCTGTGATGATGGCTAAGGTAGCAATCTGATCAATGCATGATCTCCTCTGGTGGATGCCTTCCACTGCTGGTCTCAGAGGATGAGGTCAATGATGCCTTTCATTCTCTAAAGTGGAATCCTGTTGAAGATCTTCCCTGGCACTGATAGAAGTATTATTCCCCTAAAGTTGGCACAGTTTTTGTGGTCTTTTTTGGTAGATTAAAGTGTTATTCCTGTCTCCAGTCAGACCCGATATCTTCTCAAAGAGAAGGTAGAGCCTCTCTACATTGGTCTTCAGGTTTACCTTCAGTGCTTTTGCCAAGAAGGCAGTGTGTAATTAAAGGCCTTTAAAAAATTGGAGGACTGTTTGTTTACCTAAGCAAAAACTTTACTAGCGACAGGCAAAATACCTGTAAACACCCATAAAGCAAATACAATTGCACAGGACACTAAGGCACCTGAAACAGTGGGTGGTATACAGGCCATACCCACTTTAGCATTCTGATAAAAGGGGCAATACTTACTATGGTAATCATAACCAGACAACAACAATATCTAATTCTGTATGTGGGCAGCAGCTAGTGGTGGCACACTAGAACCAAATATACATGTAAGGGCAGGTGATAAGGGACTAATGTAAAACCACAACTACAGAAATACATATGAAACTTGTTTATACATCATACTGATAAATAATTTGCCCTTTGAGTAGTAACAACCTAAACAGTTCACATGAAAAGCTAAAGTTGGATGGGGGGTAATTGCATCCTGATATATGAGACTATATTAATCAGAAATTCTTTTCCCAAAACTTCTAAAAAAAAGGCACCAAAAATGAGGATGATATTCTTCTCTTGCAATTTTTCTGTCCAAACCCCACATAATCATGTCCACAGAATTTCCCTAACAAAACTGCCTCCAGTTGTGCATCAGGTTAACTGAGAGCATGTTATTGTCCAAGATGCAAGAGGCTTTTTTGGGGTGGGGTGGGGTGGGGATACAATGCTTCTTTTTTCTTTAAGTGCCATATCTGGTACAGACACTGGTGATCATCTCTTGCCATGCTCTCCAATCTCTTGTCATTCATAGTAGGTCAACTCTAGTATAGTGGATACCATTCTCTCACACTGCTCATCCACATGACATGCCTCCTGCCCCTGCTCTGCTTTCCTTCTATCTTCCCTGTTATTGCCACCTCTTCAAGACCTTCTTTTCTTATTATGTGCCCTAAGGAACTCAGCTGTTGTGTACATATTTCTTTTATCAGGTGCCTCTTCACTTGGGCTATCTTCATTTTTCATTTTGTCAGACCATTTAATCTTTAGTATTGCTGACAAAACTCAGAAGGAGATTGAGTCTGGACAGTATTGGCAGCTGTATGCAGAATAGGAGGCTTCATTGGTTTGGGCATGTGGAGAGAATGTACAAGAATGCTTGGGCAAGTAGATGCAGAACAATCAAGGTGACAGGAACAACTGGCAGAGGAAGACCAAAGAAAACATGGGAGGAAGTGATAAGGATGGATCTGAAAGAAAAAGGTGTCAGCAGAGACCTGGTGAAGGATAGGATAACTTGGAAGTCAATTTCAAGAAATCGTCCAACACATGCTAGCATGTAAAACGGACGTTAAACCGAATATGATGATGATGATGATGATGATTGCTCTTAAAAACCACATTTCACAGCTTTCCAGGTTCTTCTTTGACTCTGGGTTTTGTGTCCATGCCTCAGAGCAGTAGGTCCACATTGGGTAAACATAGCACTTGAGGATTCTTAGCTTTGTTGGTGTAGATATCTTTCTGTTCCCAAGTATCTTTTGGCACCTTATAAAACTCATCTTTGCCAAGGGAATTTGCCTCTTTATCTCTTGAATGCATTGAGCACCATCTGTCAAGAAACTACCTAGCTAGTTGAAGGATGGAACTATTTTGATGACCTTGTCATTGACTGTCAGAGTACACACTGGGCTGTCTCTCTTTGATATTATCACACATTTCATCTTTGTGCAATTAATACTCAGACCTATATTTTCAATCTCCAATACTACAACATCAACAAGCCTCTGAAGATCTTCTTGCAACTCTGCTATGAGTACCATATCATCAGCATATCTGATGTTCATAATGTTATGTCCACTGATGTGGAAACCTCTCTCCTTTTCTAAATGTCTCAAAATTAACTCACTACAGAACTTGAACAAATCTGGTGACATCACACATTCTTGTCTTACACCTCTCTCCACTCATGTGTGTCCACTGCATTTTCTGTCAATGTATACACAGGCTGACTGCTCCAAGTAAAGGTTTAGCAAAAGATGGAGGTCTTTGTCACATGTCCAGCTTGCCCAGTTTTCAAAGAGCTGCACATAATGTTCCCCATCAAAAGCCTTTGCATAGTCTATAAAGCAATGTACACATCTTCCTGCATCTCTACAACCCTTTCTGTAATCATATGCAGAGCAAACACAGCATTCCTTGTTCCTGCATCCTTCACAAAGCCAAACTGCTCTCTTTCTACCTCAGGTGATATCCTATTTCTTGCTCTCATTAGCAATGAAAAGTTTGGAACAAAGTCCAAATTTCTAGTATCAGTAGGTCTTGGGATGTTTATTTAGCTGCTGTCATTGAGTGGCTCTGGGAATTTGTGTGGCAGTGTTGATTGAATCGTTGCCTGTGGAGCAGCTGCTTGTCCTTGCATTTACTGGGTTCTGCCGGAACATTCAATTGTATTTTATTGGCTCGTGGGATGTTTGCTTGGTGGGGGGATTGTGTAGTTCCAGTTATTGTTATTCTGGTCATTCACCATGTTTCTAGTTCCTGTTCCTGGAGTATAAATGATGTCCTCTGACAATGTGGTTTCAGCGAGAATTTTGAATGAGACAGGATATCGTCACTATGAACAGCTTTGTCAAATAATTAAAATACTTTGGGCACACTCAGTCATGAAAAGAGAAGTAGTGACTTAAACTGATATATCAGAAGATTGGTGATACTAACAAAATCATTATGTTAATACTATTGGCTGTATGGACCCTAAATAAGCGTCTCAGAGGTGCATAATACACAATACAACTTGCCAATTACACAGTCGGCTGCTATTTGAAATTGAAAAGTCTTTTTAAACAAAAGTGTGTAAATCTTTAACAAAATCAAAATGGTTATGCTTCTACTTAGTCCATTTGTAATCCAGCTGTGTTCCAATAGCAACATATTCAGACAACTGTTTAGCACCGTGAAGAAAATGTCTACTCAACGTTGTGCAAACCACCAAGATAATAGGCCTATCAGTGGTATAAAAATAACGCACTTAAACATTAAAATTATAATACGTACAATTAAAGTATGTCATGTTCACATAAAAGGGTTACATACATTAATGCCTCACCGAATAGTACACACCAGAAATTTCGAGACTTTCGTCGATGTTCTTTCAAGCCCTCTTTATCGTCTAGTACTGCATCCCTTTACAAGTGTCTGTCAGGGTTGAAAAAAAAAGAAGAAAAAAAAAAAAGAAGAGTGAAATATGCAGTTCTGGGAAATGGGACAAGGCAATAATTTTCATTACTGTTCCGGTCCGTTTGGCGATTGGCAATTAATAAAAACATCATAACGAGGCTACTGAACCCATCGAACGTAAAATTATGAGAACATCTACAAGAGCCTGATTACCCTTTCTGAGGCATAAAAATAAGATTGACTGGGTTAATCAACAGGGTAGCCTTGTCACAATTAATTTACGTTGAATGGATTGTTTGCTAAACGATCCGCAACACTGATCGCTGAAGGGTACGCAAGAGTAAAATTTTAAATTTCAATGGGAGGTTACGGTCCCTTCTTCGGAGAAAAAGACCAATTCTCAGAAGTTATTTTCCACAAGGGATTGAAATGATACCAATCTTTCAAAAATGAAATTGCCCAAAGAAGGAATTTTAAAAGGTAACTCTTCTTTTATACAAATGGAAGTAGTTTAAAACGAAGGAAAATTTTCTTTACTTGACCTAAATCAAGATGTCTGTAAGTGAAGCAAGAAAATTTATTTCTCATTTTTTAGAGTTCGTATAAAATAAATTTTGCTTAGATTTGATAAATTTTGCAATATTGTTGCATACGCTACTTCGCCCGCCGTCTTTGTTATATCATGCTTGCATTATCGCCGGTTACGGCATTTCGGTAACACGATATATTTCATTCGATAATCAAAATGAGATTTGGAAAAAGATCCAGACACAGGAAAAGAGGAACATTACAAAAAGCTTGAAAATTCTGAACTTTATCGACTCAGAGGAAGCCATAGATGTAAGAGCTTTATCATGTCACGAGTCGTAAACTTTTTCCTAGTGAAGTTTCAAGAATAACTTCTCCCATCGTCAGGCTACTGAAATGACTAGATACGACTGTTTCATACTTTGGTAGTACCGACGTACGTGTAGACGGGGCTCGAGTTGTTTTCAAGTGGCGCCATACCTATTTCGTGCTTGTTTTGTTTTTTTCTTAAGTGCTGGAAGGCATGTTTTTTGAAGGGTGTAGGATATGCTGTTGATGTGATAGCTGCATTGTAGGGAATGAATTATTTCTTTTATTTTTCTTGTTGTTGTGTTGATTTCCTTACCTATAATTCTTTTATTTTTCCCAGTCAAAAGTATGATCCTGTGTCCAGCAGTATTCGGCTATTTCATGATTCTTGGTGTCACCTTTCTGAACAACTCTCTTGTGTTCTTTTTCTCTTTGACCCAAGGAACGCTTTGATTCACCTATGGGACTGGGTCTTTTGGTTTTGAGAGGATCTTCCTTAAGGTGAATGTAGTGAAGAAGAAGCATTGAATGTTGTATTGTCGGAGAGTTCGTCTTAGGTGTTTACTGGTATTCTTCATATAAGGCAGACGTATACGTTTTAGGGTTTCTTTATCTTCACGATTAGGTCTAGTGGTTTTGTGTAAGGCTCTCTNTATGGTCCTGTGTCCAGCAGTATTCGGCTATTTCATGATTCTTGGTGTCACCTTTCTGAACAACTCTCTTGTGTTCTTTTTCTCTTTGACCCAAGGAACGCTTTGATTCACCTATGGGACTGGGTCTTTTGGTTTTGAGAGGATCTTCCTTAAGGTGAATCTAGTGAAGAAGAAGCATTGAATGTTGTATTGTCGGAGAGTTCGTCTTAGGTGTTTACTGGTATTCTTCATATAAGGCAGACGTATACGTTTTAGGGTTTCTTTATCTTCACGATTAGGTCTAGTGGTTTTGTGTAAGGCTCTCTACATCCTTAGCGTGGTATCCATTGGATAAGAGAACCCTTTGAAGGTGTCTTTCTTCTTTTCCGAGGTCATGTGGGTTGGAAATAATGCTTCTTGCTCTTACAAACAGAGTGGCGATGACAATATTTTGAGCTGAGACTGGATGGTGTGATGCATTATTGAGGTACTGGTCAGTGTGGGTTGGTTTCCTGTAGATGGTAACAGAAATGCTTCAATCTGCCTGCCTCTTTACTAGGACATCCAGGAAGGGTATTTCTCTTCGTTCTTCTTTCTCCATGGTGAATGTGATATTTGAGTGTAGGCTGTTGATGTGTTCAAAGAAACCTTGTAGGTGATCCTTTTTGATGATTGTAAAGACAATATTGACGTACCTTTCCCAGAGAGTTGACCTTTGGTCTGTTGTTGATAATGCTGTGGCTTCAAATGCTTGTCTGGATGTTTCAGCAATAACCGAGGATGTAGGGGCTCCCATGGATACAAATCATGGTCTCCTTTGATGTCACATCATTATATACAAGCATCCCCATTGACGACACCTTATGAATTGTAGAGGACCTTGTTGAACATGATGATTCGTTACCATCAAGAACCACACTGAAACCTTCAGATATCCTGGACCTACTACGAGTACTCCTTACCAACACATACTTCGTCTTCAACAATGACATCCACACACAAGCCAACGGTGCTCTCCTTTCTGGAAAGGATTGTGTAAATATGGGAATAATCAGAATTAATGCTGAAATGTATTCTATATTCAACAGACAAATATAAGGACAGTTTTACTGGCGTTGGTTGCCTCTGACCACCAATATTGTTTAAAGTCAAAGAGAATGTCATAACTGTACAAATGCCCATACATCAGGTTCCACTAAGCAAGTGTGAAAAGGAGAAACCTGCCATTGCCCAATATGTTAAAGAAGGGATTTTAAAAGAAGTAACCAAACCGACACCATGGTGCTCAAACATCCTCTGCAGAGAAACTCCAAATAAATTTCGAGGATGCATAGACCCTAGTCACACTATAAATACAGCTATTAAACGCCCAGTATATCAGATGCCCACACTAAATGAACATTTACATAAACGCAGAAATGCTAAATGTTTTTCAGTAATTGATGTAAAAGATGGATTTTTTTTATATACCACTGGATGAAAAGTCGTCCAAAATGACCACCATGTACACAATATACGGCTGCTATCACTGGCTCTGCCTCCCATTTGGTATCAACAGTGGCACTGAGGGATTTCAAGTATGTATCATGGCAACAGTAGAAGACCTCAATGGTGTTCCACCCATAGTGGATGATCTTCTTGTTTATGGTTGTGGAGATACCTATGAGAAACCTGAAGCTGACCATGATAGACACCTTATCGCATTAATGGAGAGAGCAAAAGTAAAGGACATTAAATTCAACCTACTGGAATTGATATTCAAGAAAAAGCAACGGAAATTTGTTGGACATATATTGATACAAGATGGAAGTAAAGCAGACCCCCAGAAAACCAGTGCCATCATGAATATGCCAATGTCACATGATAAACAAAGCCTACTCTTATTTGTTGGCATGATCAAATACCTTTCACCATACTGCCAGAATCTAAGTACCATAATTGAACCATTAACTCAACTCACTAGAAAGGCCATGATATTTAATTGGTCTGAGACACAACAATCTGCCTTTGACAAAGCAAAATCTAATGTAGCTTCAACACCTGTCCTACAATATTTTGATCTGAAGAAGCCAGTTGTACTTCAAGTTGATGCTAGTGAGAAAGGAGGTGAAGAAGCATTACTGCAAAAGAATATTCATGAACAACTGCAACCTGTTGCTTCTACATCATGTACTTTAACTGACACTGAAAGAAGATACACACATATCGATAAAGAGTGTCTTGCTGTATGCAATGGATTCTCCAAATTCTATCACTGGCTATATGGACACCCAGACATTGAGGTTCATACTGATCACAAACCATTGGAGATAATTGTGAAGAAGCCCCTTAACCGTGCACCTGCTAGACTTCAATGAATGCTGTCACGGCTTCAAAAATACCAATTCAAACTTATCTATTGAAAAGGATCATCTCTACACATTGAAGATACTCTATTGAGAGCACCACTTGATAACTCTTCAACCAACAATGTCAACTCCTTTGAATTTTTTTGTTTAAAGACAGAAACTGAGTATCCAGAACACTGGACACTCGATCAGCCCCATACTATCCTAAAGGAAATGGCAGAGCTGGGGCAGTGGTAAAAGTCACCACAAACATGTTGAAACGTTCCAATGACTTTGCATCACTCTCTCTGCTACACTATAGAAACACCCCACAACAAGAATATTTATATTCTCCAACACAGGGGGAAGATGGGTGGTAGTACAAGAACTCTTCTTTCAACATCTAAATGTGCCCTTATCCTATCACCAATTGACATCAGCAACACAAGATAACAGATTATTGATAAATGTATTACCGAAAAGATCAACTATGACTGACATGCTTACGGATATGCAAAACCTCCACTGCATAAATGGGGGAAACCATGGGTATATGGACAGATATAGAATCTGATGATCAATCATACATGCTGAAGACACCCCACAGCACACTCATCAGATGAAACAGAGTACATGTTACACCAATCTTATTATTTAGTTTTTTATTTGTGACAGGGTCACTTGACCTAAGTTAAGAAAAACTCTAATTAAAGTATTTAGTTTTGCTTATCACTTGCTAATTTCACAATAATTAAACAAAACGTGGGGAGTGTTGTTTGTGTGGGATGGATGTGTGGAGGATGTTTCCCAATTGAATCATTTTCCCAGTTCGGTAAGGCGCCCACGGAAATTAGTCAGCCTTAAGTTTTCATTGGAATGTACATACAACACATCCCACCCTTTTTCCAACCAACATAAATAGATGTAGCTAGGAATCAGTGTTCAGTTGTGAATGGTTCCCGAGCCTGCACTGGTTAAAGAAGGTAAAAGACTTCATCTTCAAGTTACAGATTGGCAACGACATTCTGTTAGTCGTTCCCGTTTATTTTTTTCCATGTATTTGTGAAGTTT
>RDPX01000001.1:7697945-7761738 GCA_003991215.1 Morbakka virulenta | reverse complement strand
CCCAAGAATTATATCTTTTGTTGTAGGGAATAGCATTCGTTTTACAACTAATTTCTACATTAGTTTTCGTATTTTGTAATCAATGTTGCCTGAGTTTTTCACGTTTTGTAATCGCGGGTCAGTTCACTTGGTCAAAACAATTTGTTTACAAATTTACCTTTTCTTTGTTCGTTTGTGACCTTAAGCCATTCTCCGGATTTTCGTTATCCTTTCATATATATATTCACAGTTATCGGTTTATGTTAAGGTACAGATCAGCTGTAGAATTCCACATTATTCTTTAAGTTTGATTCATTACAATAAACGCTTCGTTTGTGCAGGACATGTAATCTAATCCGCCTCAAGTCAACTCTTTGTAAACTCATTGAAGAGACACTTCCGGTCCATTTGCATTGTCGTTCAGTGAAAACCGTTTCTATGGATACCAAGCGTCAGATTTGTCTCTTCCTTTATTTTGTTATTTTTTTCTGGCATTTTATCCGTTATTAACTCTACACCAAAGGTTTACAACCAAATAGTAGTAAAATCAGTGTACTTAAGATAAATTATTTGTTACATATATTAATTGATTGTTATTAGTATTTTATAGAACTTTAGCTTGCAAATATTATTCTTATTTAGTTACAGATTGGCAACGACATTCTGTTAGTCGTTCCCGTTTATTTTTTCCATGTATTTGTGAAGTTTAATAAAGGGAATCTCAGAGCAATCCTTGAATCCTTATCGTTCTTGCGTGACCGCCTGTCCGCCCTGTTACATATTGCATAGGGAGATGTTGCATTTGCTGCTTCACACACCATCTTTGTTATATCATGTTTACATTATCGCCGGTCATGGCATTTTGGTAACATGTTATATTTCATTCGATAATCAAAATGGCATCTACGTTTTTCTGTGTTTGCACTTCCTTTGACTTGTAACTATATTTGTAAGCAAATTTTATTTTGACCCTTAACCTATATATATAATCAGATATATGAGTAAGAAAAACTCTACCTTTACAGTATTCAGAGTTTCATGTCTTTCACAATCTTCAGCTGTATACAAAAAAATCACAATCTTCAGCTGTATGTAGAGCTGAAGATTGTGAAAGACATGAAACTCTGAGTACTGTGAAATTACAGTTTTTGTTATTCATATATCTGATTATATGATAGCTCCTACATTTTAATGTGGTAGAGCACTGTTGTTGATGACATTTTATATTTATTTGTTAATATATATTGTGAATTCCAGTTATGATAAATTCTGATGATTTGCCATGTTTCAAGTTCCTGTCGCTGCAGCGTAAACGATGTCCTCTGACCATGTGGTTTTAGTGAGCATTTTGAATTGGACAGGAGGTTGTCCATATGAACAGCTCTGTCATTGTTCGGCCTTTTGGCTAAGATCAAGTGTAGAGCTCTGGTCTTCCTTGATCCGGTCTTTGGCTATAGGGCCCAACCATGCAGGACAGGGGTCTCAAGATGCTTGAGCCTTGGCTGATGACCAACCCAAGAATAAGGGCCTTCCCACAGAGGGTCCTTGAGGGGTGATCCATATGTCTTGGATTTTATGGTGTCTTGCATGGTTTCTGTCCCACTTTTTCTTGATCTGTTGCTTCCTTTCAGGTCTTTCATGGATGGATATCTGTGAAAGACCAAAATGTGCCCAATGCTTACCAGGGGTTTCATCAATGAAAGACCCAGTATGAACAGCTCTGTCAAATAATTAAAAAACTTGGACACATTCAGCCAGAAAAAGAGAAGCAGTGACTTAAATCGATATATCACAAGATTGGTGATACTAACAAAATTGTTTTTATAACAACTATTGGCTATATGGACCCTAAATAAGGAGACAGAGGTATGTGTGCTAAATATTGTTATTACATGCCTGACAATTATTGTAACATGCTATTCATTTTGTGTTACTGCATGTGTAATTTGCATTCATGAACACCTGGTATCAAATTTGTAATATTAATTGTTATATACTCAATTATGTACTCAATTAATGCATGCAAATATTATGGTATTATTGTTTAACGTATTTTGCAGTTTTCACGGATTGATCAAGGGTTTGTCATGGGATTATTAATAAAGAATTGAATTAACCAAATTATTAACCCAGTTTAGCGGGTTGTACACAGTAAAGTGAATAATTGTTCACATAACTATTGTGCCTTGAAATAAAAATCCTTATGTAAACCCTCCAACCTGGTGCAGCCGATACAACTGCTTTGTTTGTTCAATGGTCTACCCATGATAATGTCATCATTCTCCTGTAAAATCACATTTCAACAGCTTTTAATCTCTTTTGCATTGGTAGTGATATTGTCTGACACTCATAACCATATAACAGAGTAGATATTACACAACCTTCTAGTATCCTCTTCTTTGTAGCCATTGACATTTTGCTATGTTTCAAGATCTTCCGTAATCTTTCAAAGGTATCTTTTGCTATCTTTATGCTCTTGATCTCCAGACCACACTTTCCATTCTCTGTTATATAGCTACCTAAGTAATTGAACTTGGCAACTTGCTGTCTGGGGTCATTTCCAATATACAACTTACTCCTAAGACTCTGGTTCTTACTTATCAACACACATACTGTTTTCTTGTAATTTATTTCCAGCCCTTTCCTTTTACTTTGGTCAACTATTTCATCTAGTTGCCTTTGTAAACCTTGTTTTGAGCCTGGAACAATGTTGAGTTATCTGCAAATTGTATTATTGTTGAAATTATGACCACCTACAGAAAAACCGTCCAAACCTTCCATGCCTCAAAAAATCTTTTCACCATAAAGGTTGAATAAGTCAGGTGAAAACACTAATCCCTGTTTTATTCCTCTCTTAATCTTGATGTAAGTACTCATTTCATCATCCACTCTTATACAAGCATTCATCAATTTCATTCAAGCATTCAAACGTCAATATGCGGTACAATTTTCTGATCCTTCCAAGGTATCTCTTGACGCTGCTCCCAAAAGATGGAGGATTTCAAACGCAATGCCCAAACAAGCAAATCCAACACCAACCCCTCAGCAGTATGACGAGGTTGTTGAAGCCTGGCAAGCCAAAGACAAAGTGGCAAAGTTCCTAGGTATGTTTACATCCAGCCAGATCATTGGCGACTGGACTGCAGCTCTACCTGATGATCATTAAGGTAAAGCAGTCACTTCGGACACTTTCTGCCAGATGCTTAGAGACTATTATAAACCAACAGAAAACCTCACCTTGAAAAACTACTACTTTATGTCCAGCCTTCAAAACCCGGATGAGGCCTTCGACACTTTCTGCAACCACAATGAAAAAAAGCCACACATTGCAGCTTTAACTGCAAGCACAAAGAGTGTGATGTAACAAAGACTGCCATCCGTGACCAAATCATCATTGGCACGGCAGATAATCGCATCTGATAAGAGGCCCTCATGAAACCATGGAACTTGCAAGAACTACGATGTGAAGGTATGCACATGGAAAGTGCAGCTGAAGGTGGTGCAGAGATAGCTGGTGAACGAGCCAAAAGCATTAGTGGGAAATACTCTGGGAAGAATTCCAGAAATGCATGATACTCTGGAGGAAGAAACCCTCTTCCATTACTTACCTGTTTTAACTATGGTAGACCAGTCAGTAGATCAGTACACCAATCAAGAAATATGCACGTAAAGACTGCATTGCAATTGGTAAAACCTGCTCAAAATGCAACAAAACATGATCCTTAAATTCGGTCTGCAAATCTTTCAAACAAGTTAACCAGGTCACAACCAACAACAATGCAAATCAAGAAGGCAACATTAGCCAAAGCGACAACCAATACTCTGCATACAATGTCAATCTCTTCAGTGTCGATACCCAACACAACAATCTGCCACAGAATACTATACACAATCTTAACATCTTCCAGACCAAGGCATCAAAAACCCATGTTCTTCCAAAGTGGAAATCCAACCTTCCTTACAACTTCACAGCCTCTGTAATTGTGAACAGTCATCTCGCTGCACTCATTGCTGATACTGGTGAACAAGTTTCAGTATGTTGAACTCTTGAAGCTAAACGCCGGGATCTTTTAGGATGGATGACCCCATTTAGGATAAAAATCAAGTGCTACAACAGTATACCTATCCTTGTTATAGGCATTACCCACTGTGCAGTCACCTTTGGCTCCACGTCGATCCCAGTATAATGTGATATCTATTTCATGCTAACTGATACCCGCAGGGAATGCTGCTGTTCAACTTGGCATTGTGAAGTTTGCAAACAATCTGGAAGTGTTCGAACCAGTACGAATAATCGACACATAAGCCACAGGACAGGCAAAAGACAAGAGCCAAAACCTCTTTCAACGGTCTCAACACAACTTTGAAGGAGTTGGAAGATTCCGCGGACACCAGGTGAAGCTGGATGTCAAGGACGATATTAATCCAGTCAAAGATGCACCACAACCCCTTCCCTCAGGGACCAAGCCATGGCCACAATACAGGAGATGCACAACCAAGGTGTCATAGAGGAACGTCCTCGGAATAAACCTGCTCCATGGGTTTCCAGTATTGTCCTCTCTCCAAAAGATGATTGGGGAGTCAGAGTCACTGTCAATGCTTTCAACATAAACAAAGTGATTCAATCCTCTATATTACCAATCTCCAAGCAGGAGGATATCAATGTGAAGCTTGCCCACACGAACCTCTTCTCGAAACTCGACTTGAAGTCAGCTTTCCTGCAGCTCGAGCTGGAGCCAGAATCTCGACATCTCATCGTCTTCCAAATTTATGATAAACTTTACCGATACACCGTCTTGACCATGGGACTTAAGCCTTTGCAAGAAGAGCTCAACAGAACCCTTCCACCACTATTCACACACGTACCAGATGCACACGTAATGCATGATGATCTGGTGATTGCTACCAACACCATTGAGCAACACATCAAAGTGCCTGAGGCAGTTATGGAAGCCATATCTGATGCACAACGTACAGTGAAGCCCGCAAATTGCAAATTCTGTCAATGTGAAATACGGAGGATGATCTTTGGAAACTTTGGCATCCGTCCTGATCCACGAAAAGTCAATGATCTACAATACCTCACCCTACCAACAAACAAAACCAAACGGATCAGTCTCCCCTGCATGATGCAGTCCAATTCAAAATTCATTCCCCAGTTCACCAAAAAGTCTGCTATTCTCCGAGACCTCACCAAAAGCACAGCAACATTCAACTGGTGCAAGGAATTCTGAAATGAGTGTTTTCAAGCAGTGCTTGAAAACACTCATTTCAGAATTCAAGAAAGACGTAACACTTCACTACTTTGACCTCCAGAAGCGCACTTTCATCATCACAGATGCCCACAAAACGGGACTTGGAGCAATCCTTGTCCAGGGTACAGACCTCAAGACTGCTAGAGTTGTTGCCATTGCATCAAGATAAACCACAGCTGCTGAACAACACTATCCACAAATTGACCTTGAGGCAACAGGTGTTGCCTATGGACTAACCTGGTTTAGAAACTTCCTGGTAGGCTCACTAGATGTTACTGTTGTAGTGACTGACAAATCACTAGTCTCAATCCTCAATGGTCGACAAGAGGACTCGATTCAAACGGAGCGAATAAAGCTATGCAACCAAGATATCAACTTTAAGGTACAATATCAAAAAGGAAACCTTAACCAAGCAGACTATGTATCATGAAATGCCAAACCCTTTGAGAATATCACACCAGAGGAACAGGAGAGCTCACGTCAAGTCAACAAGCTTCTTTATGTTCTCCACACCACACCAGTGATGAACCACATCGGCTTGGCCAACATCACCATTGAGAACAAAAAGGAGCCAACCCTGCAACAAATATCTAACATCATCCTCGATTCCCAAATATGGATACCAAACAATGCACCTGAAAAGCTCAAGCGATTCTCGTGGCTTCATTCACTCTTCTATTTTCATTATATGAGCAGCAAGATCTCCCAATATGTCAACTTGTGTCTCATGTGTAACACCTTCACAAACAAAAAAAAACATTCAAACCACTAGGACACCATGATGTTCCAAAATTATGCTGGGACTCAGTGGCTGTCGACCTCTCTTGACCCATGCCTACGAAAAATCCAAGTTGTCGTCGTTCAAGACCTGGCATCAAAGTTCCCGGCTGCAAAACTTGTCTCCAGCACTAGTGCAAACAAAGTGCTACCAGCCTTAGCTGACATATATGACAACTTTGGAAACCCCCGACAACAAATTTCAGACAATAGACCTCCCTTCAATTCACACGCCATGGACAGATTTACCAACCAGAGAGGTATCAGGACACAGAAAATACCACCACTCTACTTCTCATACCACCCAGGAGAAACATTCATGCGTCCGTTTCACAAAGCTATGAAGATCGCTCATGTATCACACAACAGCGAATAAACCACCCTGAATTCACTTCTTCAAAACTATCGTAACACGTCTTACTTCACAATGGGTATAGCACTGTCATCTATGCTATTCTGTGATGGGAAACAGCAGTATTTTTCCACGGAGATCAGTCAACGAGGGACAGTTCCAGAAGGGAGGTGTCGCGAGGCACAAGACAAAGAATAATGACAAAATGCTCTTAACGAAAGCAAGTACAAGGTAACACACAAATTTGTGGTGGATGATCACGTTGTGCTTCGCAACTACCAAAAGTCCAGAAAATTCGATCCGATCTTTTTTCCAAACAATTTATGGTATCGACATTTTGGAAAATGGCAAATGCATCACAGTGAAAGATGTCAACGATGATCTTACGTTCCAGCGGCACCCCGATGACCTGAAATGATTTCCAACTCAAGCAGATGAAATACAGCAACTCGCGGATAAAATGTTCTCCTACGGAAAGAGATATTCTACGGGAGTACATAAACAGATTATCTTCGCTAGTCAAAGAATACAAGAGCAGTGTTGATTACACAAACTGGACAAGCTTTGCTCCCAAACCACAGCAACATCCGACTTGCAACCGGGAGCCTAACCCACTATACTATAACGATGACTTTGTAAACTAATGTATATAAACTTGCTGGCAACAGGTACAACCATGGACTCTTTAAACATTGTGTTGGTGTTAAGATATGTCCTTGACTTACTGTTTTTATTACATTTTTAGGTAGATTGGGGCTACTAATACTTTGAAATTTGAAAAGCATATACCAGAGAAATTTATTACCTCAATACTTTAGTGAGAAGCTTGTTGAGTTGCTGAACAAGTGTGATGAACTAGAACGTCTCGGGGTGCTACACAAACTAGTGGTAATTAACATTGTACCTGAGTACTTGAATCCCTCCTTTCTGGGGGCTTCCGTTTGGTCACCTCATCCAGTGAGGTTGGTCAATACTCCAAGGTACCACTAACACTGATGTCTGACATCAACACAACACTTCTATCAATCGGTCAGTGGAAATATATCATCAAAACCGATTTTACACAAGCTTATGATCAAATACCGCTTGACCGAAATTCCATGAAGTATTGCAGAATCGTCACCCCTATTTAAAGGTTTCCGTGTCTACACTGGAGGTCCCATGGGCATGCCCGGCTCTAAAACAGCACTAGAAGAACTCATGTCTAGGATCCATGGTGTGCTTGTACAAGAGGTTCTTGTCGCCAAAGTTGCAGATGATCTTTACAGTGAAGGGAACACTCGTGCTGAGTTGTACAAGAATTTGGAGCAAACACTTAACAGACTGCCCCAGAATCATTTTGTGTTATCTGCTGCAAAAACAACCATCGCTCACAAATTGACGACTATCTTAGGATTGATCTGGTCCGCCGGAAATTTGAAAGCCTCCCCTCACTGAATGTCTACCTTCACCAACTGCGACTGATCAAACAACATCAAATCCCTTTGCTCATACCTTGGTGCTTATAGGTTCTTAGTACGAGTGATACCAAACTGCTCTATGTACCTTGCACCACTGGAAACTCTTGCTGCTGGCAAATCTTCACAAAATGTTATCCAATGATCAAACGAGTTGGAAGAAGTGTTTTACGCATGCCAGACGCACCTACACAACAGTCAATCAATCACAATCCCACGACCAAAGGACCAGCTTTCGCTCGTAACAGATGGCACAGTTATTAATCCAGGCCTCAGCTCCGCCCTGTATGTTCAATATGACGGCAATCTACAAATAGGTGAAAACTATAGCGCAAAGTTCAAGGGTTTCATGGTTGTATATATTAAGGCAGAGCGTAACAAGACCCAGTCTCGCCCTCGATACATTGTCACTCTGCGTGATGGACCATGGTATCATCTTAAGAAATTCTCCGGTATCCAGCTCCAAAATACCACCTACAAAGTACACCGGGACCAACTACTGTACATATCCAGTCCCAGAAAACTAAACCGCCTACTATAATTCTACCAGCTGAGTGGCATGAAGATGACTTCATGACCCACAGACCGAACCTACCAACTCATGCAGAGAACAACTCCAACATCGATTCTACAGATGTACCAATGCAACCTCCATCTACCTTAACTACGCCAATGGGTGATTACGATGTTGCTGTTCAATCACTTCCGTCTCAACATCAACGATCCCAGGAGCCTCCAAAACACGATTCTCGCCCTTTTCTTCAAAGACATAGACCACCCGTATGGCTGGAAAACTATGGTACAAAACTTGTTAAATGACCCAGTCTTAAACTGTTTCTATTTGGACTGGAGGATAACCTTTTACCTCAAGAGAAAGACAGTAGTTGTAATGTTTTTATTATGTTTTGTTTATAGCTACGAGCACATAGAGTCCTCAGGACTGGTTGAGCTCTAGTTCTCGATAGACTTAGTTATTTTAAATCCAAAATTGGTATAAAATTGAAGGTTTCTGTAATGTAAGACATCTTTTTTTTCTTTTTGAGTGTGGGAATTCATTTGGATTCAAGACCTGTTGATATATTAAACTTATTCCTAATTACTTACTTGCTGATTCTTTTGATGCCCATAGTTCCTGGTTGCTGGGGATGGATGTGCAATGGCCTTTCTTCAGCCCTCTTTGTCAGATGTGAGGTCCTCTGTGCTATTAAGAATTCTCATGTCTCTTTTTATCTTGTCAAATCATGTTTTTGGAGCCCTTCCTTGTGGTTGCTTTTCCTTACTCTCTTACTCTCTTATGGTTAACAGCACTTCTCTTTCCTGTCTCCTCTTCACATGACAAAACCACTTTAATTTACCAGTCGACATAACATCACAGGTCTGGTGCTGTCTGCAGTTCTCAGCCACGTACTAGTGACTTTGTCTTGCAATCTGACACCTCACCTATACTGGAGCATGTGTTGGTCACAGCCCACTGGACCACTCTAAGCGCTGGTTGAGTTGCCAGGATTTTGATCCATACAGCATCACTGATCAGGTGCAAGCCTCATACACTCTGGAACAGCTGCCTAGCAGGATTCGTTGATTACAAAACAGACTAACAATATCACACCATTTGCCGCCATCCTCATGTACACTGTTTTTTTCCATTCCTCCTTCCCATCAACAACATCACCAAGATAGGTGAAAGATTCGACCTCTTTAACTACATCCTCCATTTTTGCTCCTGCATGATGTGCGCCCGTTTTTTAAAACCAGGATCTCCCCACATTCAAGTAGGGCAGATGAAGACTCCTGCATATGCACCATTCAGAGGCCAGAGCAGCATATGTGTACCCATTTTTCACACTATTTACACCGCAAAGAGTTATTTTCATCTCCACTGCCACACACTCCACATAGGTACTGTCCAGAAGATAGAGAAGTTAGGCCTTACTTGCTAGTCACCAGGTATGTTTTTTACCTATATTTATTTTCATCCCTCTCCTTTCCATAGCTTCTATTCACTAATAAAACTGCTGCTTCGCATCCTGCATTAACTTGCCTGTTATCAGTAGATCATTTACATAGAGGATATCCCAAGGTACACTACTATTGCACTCCTTTGTAGCTTCTTCCATTAACAGGTTGAAGAGAAATTGGGTCAGCACAGATCCTTGGTGCACACCGTTTTTCCTGTCATCACTACCTGGTCTTTCCTCAAGACATAACCTAAGAAGCTTAGATGGTTCATGCGAATTTGTTTTATACAGTTCCTGTTGACTGCCGCCATTCTTAATATCTTATCTCTCCATGCTAAATTCATCATCCTTCTCAAAAACACATGTTATTACTTTCTAGATTGCTCTTAGACTCTAATGTTATCATTCATGTTTCCGACCCATATCTCAAAAGTTGATATATGTGGCTATTCAACACACGCAGCCTTGTTGACATTGTTATACACGTGTACTTAAAAACTGTTTTTAAGATTTCAAAAGGCTGACTTTACGCATGGTATCATTTACGCGTCTAGCAACCTCAGTGATTAGGCTTCATAAAAAGTTGAATGGAGAAACTTGTTTGATGACCTCACTATCAACTTTGACAACACGCACAAGTCTTTCTATTTTTGAGACAGCCATACATTCAGTCTTCTTGAAGTTAATATTAAAATCTTTCTCGGTACTGTTTTCAACTACCACATCCAGGAGTCTCTGAAGATTCCTATGTGATTCGGCCAACAGGACCCTGTCGTCCACATATCTGATACTCTTCATGATTTTACCTTTGATATGCAAAGCCTTCTCTGGTTTCAAATGTCTCAGAATTGGTTCACCGAATTCTGACCTGAACTGTTCACTGACCTGGAGACAAATTCTTGTCTTACCCCACCTTACAGAAGTGTGAAATCACTACAATTTCCATTGATTTGTATACATGCTGAATGATTTCAGTAAAGCTTTTGCATAAGGCGAAGATCTTTTCCAAAAATGTCAAGCTTTCCGAGGGCTTTAAATAACTGTACATGTTAAACCTTATCAAGCACTTTTCATAGGCAATAAAACAAATATACAGATCCTTCTGCTTCTCCGTCCCTCTTTCGGTGATCATTCTTAAGACAAACACAGCATTCCTCGTTCCAGCATCTTCTACAAGGTTACACTGTGCATTTCCTGTCTGTGGTGATATCCTACTCCTTGCTCTCAATAGTAAGGCTATTAAAATCACATTGGTCACATGATTCATTTCACTGATTGCCCAATGGTACTCAAATCCTATAGCTCTTCATTTTTTAGGAGGGCTATGAACAATGATGAAGATGTTAAAAGGATGCACACAGAGCTTGACCAATAACATCCCTTCACTCAACGGCAAATAACCTATCACACTCTTGGCAATTTTTATATCTAGCAGGAGCTTCTCGTGCTTGTCACCACCTGCATGCATTACTTAGTACCTATTGATGAGAAATACACCTCTCTTCTGATACCTAGATTCTGTTAGTTCTAACCCATTGATTCAAGTGTCTTCATTTCCAGTTGGACATTCACCAACTTTCTACATTGATATAATGTTCCATTTTCTAGTAAGATTATTGATCGGATAATGCATACAGTCGGAGCATAACGGTCGGGTCTCACATGTTGCACATGAGAGTTCCTACCTATCAGGCGAGGGGTTCCCCAGGATTGATTGGGGACCCCTGTTAACGCTGGTCCTTTACGAAATGATAAAGTGGCTGGCCATAATTGTTTGGGGAAAGTTGTTTAGTGAAGTGGTTTCCCATTGCCTTTTTTACCACAATTCTTAAGCCATAGCTGGGATCACCAGTGACCCTTAACGATTATTGGGAATCATCATTGTCCATTTGTCTGAATCATCCTCCAAAATTCTCATTCTACGTCATTACTGCCTTGCGCAGGTTTGCTTTAGACTTCCAGGTGACCTTGAGCCTAACACTGACACCTACATTGGTTTTCTTTAGAGGTTGTCTAACGTAGCCTTCACGTTTATAGCCTTCCAACAGGGCATTGGAGTCTCTAAATATCAGGCAGCGAGCTGGTGTATTTAACCATCACCACTATTCTCCTAAAAAACATGCCATTGACTTTTCCGTTCCCTCGCAGTTTAAGGAGATTGCTTATCAGCATGGCCATCATTTATAGGTACTTACACATGTCGGTATCCCTACCCAAACCAGCCTATCGATTCCACCGGCCTAGTACAAGTGAGGCGCCGAAAGCCATCCCGGAATTTGCTGAGAACTACTCAGTGTTCAACGACCAATAAAGTAGGGTATTGGGGGTAATTCGCTGGGGAGCAATTATTCCAGAAAGGAATTAATCGAGGGCTATTTCAGAACTAACAGCACTCAAATATAATTTTAGTGGTAAAAATATTGCATGATACACAAATAATAGCAGACCTGTTGACCTTCGTTTCTTCGGGCTGCCTCTGATTTTCATAATTAGGGAAGCTCTGATTGATTACTAGTATACATGCATACTGTTTTCAACGAATGTTTAGAAAAATCTTCAATTTAAAAGTTATGGAACGAAACGCGCTATTTTGTCATTGCTGGCATTTATGATAGCCATTCTTCTTCGTTACCATCGAATATCTTTAAGTAATCTTGAAAACCTCTTATAAATGTTCAGGATAGATTAAATTATTTTGCTGATTAACATTTGGTCGATGGTGATTGGGAAAGACTACTATGAACGACGTGCTTTGTGTTAGTTTCGATTATGTTTTAGATTAGGTTTTAACTTTTATTTATTTTCTTTTCTTTTCTATTCTTTTCTATTCTATTCTATTCTTTTCTTTTCTATTCTTTCTTATCTTTTCTTTTATTTTCACAGCTTCATACACTTAATTGTTTTAGGCCACCTATGGTTTTTGACCATTAAAAAATACACTTTGTAAATTTAAGATTGTTTTCTTGTCACTTTTTCGACCTTTCTATAGATTAAGATTCAAACATAAAAATTCATGATCAATGTCAATACTTTCAAACTAGTCCCTTTTCTGGTAGCTTCATACAGCCATACCTATATTTAAATACACAGAAAAATGGTATATAAAAAGGATTGTCTTTGTGCCATAGATTCCATTCTTTATGAATTCTTTTATTGATAGATAGATTGATTTGTTCATTTATTTATTTATTTATTTATTATATTTTTATTGCATAGTTTCCATCGTTCATGCTCATACTTTATTTCCTGTTCCATTTAAAAAAGACAACATAATTAATTTAAGATACGGTAACAAAACTGCTATGAATTGTAATTGGCAAGGGTGTGGAAAAAATCAGACAATTTCAAAAGTTTCGAAAATAAAATAATATCGTTACTTTTTCTATTTTATATGTATTGTACATAATTTAATAATTTTGTAGTTTCCTATTCAATTTAAGGTCTGTATTTTGCTAATCGCGATGTGCTAGTTAGAGTCTTAAACCTACATGGAAGACCAGTTTGTTTCCAAGTTTGTAAATAACAAGGTCCTTTAATTTCCCAGGCAACTGTTCACCTTTTAGTGTTTTTTATTTTTCACATTTTAGGAAAGGAAACTGTCAATAGCTTTAGTGACTATCTTGCGCCACCGTGCAAAAGAAAAGGGTTTAAAAGTACATTGTGGTAAGTCCAAGTCTTTTTTTATCTTTGAAACGTGATAAATGTTTTTACCTTTGATTTATAAAAGTGCTAAAATAGAAGGTGAAAAATCCCTACCTAGTTCTGTAGCTGAGGTAACAATCTCATTTGGACAGATTTTGTTTTGTTTTTCAAAATTTTGTAATATATTGTTCAATTAAACTTTCAATAATTTAAATCTAAAATGGATTAGCCACTCAAAGTTCCATCACGATGAAGTTCCTCCACGCTCCACTATAGTAGGTTTAATTTACATTTTTATGCACTCAAAAGATACAAGAAATATGGCTAAAACGGTGTCACCATAAAGTGACAAATGCTTGGTCGGGAACAGTCTGTAAATATTTAAGGAATTTTGATATCTGTGCATTTTATGTGCACTTCATCATTGATATCCGTGCATTTTATGTGCACTTCATAACTGGTATCTGTGTACTTCATAATTAAACATTTATTAGTTAGAGTTTCGGTTTTCAATGGTCCTCAGGTTTGTTTGTTTGTTTTGTTTTCAATGGAGCTTGTAAGCTCTGCTGCATTGGTTTCGTCGGGGTATCTTCAGTTGTTTTGCTCAATCTGAAAGCCTCAAATAGCCAACGGATGGACAAGCATACGACAGTTTGGTGTAAAGATTGTAACCATTGGTCATAAATTTCAATATGTTTGCACCTTACTGGTACCAATACGTATGACTATCACGGCCTCATTCTCTACCACCTGAGTTATTGGCGCCTGTTCTTCACCAGATCATATCTTGCACTTGTGGCCATGATAGCCATAGGTACTGGTTCAAATCCTGTTCGGTGCAAATATATTTTTCAGTTTTTGTTTAATTCCAAATAATTTTCCTCTATTTTATACTATTTTCAATATTTTAATAGGAAATACCAGAAATATTTGACCATTACAGGTCAAATATTTCTAGCTTGAGTGAATTGATTTTAACATTTTGAAAAAGGAATTCAGCTGGTTTTCGAGCTTCACAAATGCCTCAAATTTGATCATTTACCATATTTAATTGGTAGATCATTGCCGTGTTTACCTCTACGAGGTCACAATTGTTATCAGTAATGCCTCTTTTAAAAGCGATTGGCCCTCCTCTACTGCCCCTTTTTATATACTCTGTATCTGTGAACAGTGTTCCAGAAAATGCTAATTTCTTTTTTCCTATTTGTTTGGAGTATCTGGTCAAGACGCAAATTCTGAACTGGAAAACTCTATCATTGCAGAGATTTAGTTAATTCAGAATTACAAGGATTTTTTTCATTTTGAAAATTGAAATATAATTTATCAAGTTTTCTTTGCTCTCTAGGTGGGTACATTGACATTGATGATATCCTTCGAGTTGAACATTTCAGGTCAAAGTCTGTCAATGACATAAGAGAACTTGCAAAACGCGACGACAAGAAAAGATATGACGTACGGTTTGACGAAGAAAGAAAAAAGTGGCAAATTTGTGCAACTCAAGGACACAGTTTTAAAGTACGTCTTTTATTACACTAGCTACAGGAAAGTCATATAATTTTTTCCATACATTGCTTCCTATACCTTTATTCACAAAAACATATACCCGTATTTATTAAGATTTGTATACACAGTTACATATTTTGATGATTATATTATTCCTAGATGCTCTAAAGAGATGTTGAAAAACGAAACTTTTCTACACGGTGGTACGTGATATAGTTTAACTTAAGCAATTTCGAAGTCTTGTAGAAGTATACGACAGACTCTTTTACGTTTAAATCACAAACAACGTTTTTACTCCTGAAAATTCTTAACTATTTGGAGTCAGTGGACACATTAATATAAGGGCTTTGTCATGTAATGAGTCGTAAGCTCTTCTACAACTTCTTTTCGAGAGCTACGTCTTCCACTGTCAGGCTACTAAAATGATAAGATAGAGCTCTTTTATACGTCAACATTACAAACCTCTGTGCTGACAGAGATTGCACAGTTTTTTGGGATTTGCGTTGTAGCTGCCTTTTGTTTGTCGAGTTTCTTTCTTCTGTGCTTAGAGCTATACTTATAGAAGAGTTTAAGATATATCGTTGATGTCATTGCTGCATATTAGGGAATTAATTGTTCTTTTTATTTTTCTTGTTGTTGTGTTGGTTTCCTTGTCTCTGATCTCTTTCTTTTTCTCATATTCCCAGTCAAAGGTAAGATCCTTTGTTCAGCAGTGTGCCGCTATTTCATGACACTTGGTGTCACTTTTTAAATAGCTCCCTTGTGTTCCTTTTCCTTTTGACCAAATGAACATTTTTATTTACCAATGTGGAAGGCAGGAAAGTCTTTACAATGTTACATGAGCAACTGATATAAACATTATGTTAGTTTACTATAATATTTTTAGCAGTTGTTTGTATTTTATTCTCACTTCGGCTTCGATGGCCAAAAAGACAATCTAAAATTTTCCATACAATGTAGTCTGTAAACTTTGTTACTTCTCTTTTCAAGTGGGACTGTATCGTTTGTTTTTGACAGTTTCTTCCTTAAAGTGGAGGTTGTGGAGAAGAAATGATGGATATTGTGTTGTCGGATAGTTTATCTTAGGTGCTTGCTGATGTTTTTTTACATGGCGTAGGCTTATCCGTTAGAGGGTTGCATTTTCTTTTTCATGATTGGGTCCTGTACTTTAGTATAAGACTCTCTGAATATGACTAGCATGATATTCATTGGATCAGAGAGCCTGCTGAAGACTCCTTCCTTCCTTTCTAAAGGGCGCAAGGGTTTAAAATGATGCTTCTTTCTCTTCCATATAGAATGGTAACGGTAAACGGGATATTGTGAGGTACTATTGAGATATTGGTGAATATGATTTGATTTCCTGTAGATCACAACAGAAACAGTGTAATGAAGTATGCGATTTGCTCTTAGTAACTTAACTATTCGCAGTTTAGGCCAATTAAGCTCTAAGGCCCAAAGGTACTTCAAGTTTCTGTCTTTATTTTACACCTGGTGGTTCTGTGTATTTTAATGACTGATTTTGATATTAACTTCTTTTGTAATTAAAGGTAGGTGAAGACAATTTGACACCTATAACTAATGCTGCAGAGTTTCCAACTGTAGTGCATGGAACTAAAATGAATCGTTGGGAAAAAATTCAAAATGAGGTAAATCATACCAAAGTTTTCTTTTGTTCAAGCTAGTTCACATATAGTTAGAGTTCCTTTTTAACCAAATTTACCTGAAATAAAGTACGTTAAAATTTACATAATAATGATTGTAATATAAAGAGAAAGTGGTTTATAGTTATAAAAGATTTTTCTTAATAACCTCGAAGTATGCACATTTAAATAAGATAAAAATGTTGAAATTTACTATTTCAAGAAAAGTGACTCTACGTATAAAGGGCAAAGTAATCAATGTGTTTATAATTAATCAATTGGAGCAAAAATTGTCCTTTTTCTCGACCTTAGAATACCAGGCTAACAAGCGGAAAGGTGATTTTCTCAATTGATTACAATAATAGTACATCTAATAGTCTGTCTGCTCCCTACTATCTGATATTGTTTAACAGTTCCAAATTTCTTTTATCAAATTTCCCAATCGCTATTTCTTTTCAAATAACTGATACTTCTATTATTCTAAAAGTATTTTACTGTTGTCTTTTCGATCCTTTCATTACTCAATTTCTATTATGAAATAGCCACGTAGGTGTATAACACATTTTAAAGAAAATATTCTGATTGTAACCAGTGTATTGCTAATGAGTTGAAACCTGGTAGTAAAAGGAGGTTGCGTCGGTTTTAAGGAACATGGAGAAAATGGTGTTGAACATGAGATCTATTACTGTTATTGACGAGCTCTTTCCCATTTATTACTGTCTAGGATGAGGGTTCCGAGAAAGTTTCGGAGAGAGGACCTGTGGGAGCTGCCATATGCAGATGAACTTGCTGTAACAATATAAGAAATCCAAGAGGAGTATTGTAGATCTACACTCGAGATTTACACTATATTTAAAAGACCGATAATGATTTATGGAGCAAAATAGAAACATGGGCTATTAGAAAGAAAGAAGAAGACCACTTGGAGAGGACAGAAATGAGAATATTGAAATGGATGATGGGAATATTAGCGCTGGAGCATCTAACTAATATTCTTCTTGTTCTTCTTCTTCTTCGGGCTTCATCTGATGTCCGTCATGTCGGCCGCTTGACACCTCTTTCTTCACTTGACTCGGTCTTCCCAATCTCCTTCTCTCACCCCATTTCTTTCATGTCTCGTTCTATGACGTCCCTGTCAGAGCTTTTGTCCTCTACTCATCCTTCCTGCCACTGGTTCCTGCCATACTGCCTTCAAAATAGTGTCATTTTCTCTCTTCATTACATGTCCATGCCATCTTAACCTTGCTTCTCTTGCTTTCTCTGTTATTTTTCTTACCTTCAAAAGTCGTCTTATGCCATCATTTATCCTCTATTCGTGCAAAGATATTCCGGCTAGCCATCTTAGCATTCTCATCTCCGTCGCTTTTGACATTCTCTCCTCTGCCCTTTTTAAATGTACGACTTCTGGACCATATAGTAATACTGGTTGTGGTACTGATGGATAGATCTTCGTCTTTAGTTTTATTGCCATTCTCGTGTCGCATACTATGCCACTCACACTCACCCAAGCAATTCTAATTCTTGTCTTAACTTCTTCTTCACACACCCGTTGAATGATTGTTCCTAAATAGCAGCACGATTCCATTTGCTTAATCTCTTCTCTAATATTAATAATTATTTGATCAGTCTTTGATGATACCATTGTTTCTGTCTTCCTGATATTCGTTTTTAAGCCTCACAATTCCATCGCTTACTGCCAACTATGAAGATTTGATTCCAACTCTTCTGTACTATCTGCTGTTTTGGCCAGGTCGTCTGAATTCAACAGCTCCTCTGGTAATCCTCTGCTTATGTCCTTCGTTATGGTGTCGCCTACCAGAGCAAACAGGAAGGGGCTAAGTGAAGATCCTTGATGTAATCCGACTCTAATCTCGAAGTTTTCTTATTCTCCGGCTCCCCAAATTACTTTGTTCTGGCTGTTGCTGTGGAGGCTGAAGCGACTACTTTTATCGTTTTTCCGTCTGTTTTTAGTTTGTGTAAACAACTTGTTCACGGCATCCCATTTTTTCTTTCAGCCTGTTTAAAGTTTCCATTTATTTTCTACATTGGGAGCATTCTCAATAAGGTTGAGTACTTTCATGGCGCAGGTAAACAAACAGGTGGTTTTATTACATGGCTTTTTAATTTCCCAAAAAACCACTCGTGTAGCAAAATCAGGTGTTTGTTCAACTGCGCCATGACTGTTTACTCAACATGTGATATTGCATTGTTAAGTTACTGCACTGAAACCATGTTGAAAAATTACAGGAAAAAAATTGGCTTTTTTTAAAAAAAAAATTGGCGACTAATTGTGTGTAAAATGACATACCTCAAGATACACGTTCTTTTTTTTCCTTGAAAGTCACGCGGCGAAGACTTGCTGCAAATTCTCCAAAGTTAATTTCAAGGCGATTTCCAATTTTAATTTATTTCAACAAATCCCGCCACATTATTTCTGAAGAATTTAAAGATTTTCTTTCTGAGAACTCACCAGAAATGATGACTGAAATATTCAAAGGTTAAAATTTCACTTTTACATGCAAGTCACTCTTACGTCTTTTGTCTACGTCTTACGCATACATGTTCACAGGCCGGACTTTAGGATGGGGATGTCCGGAAAACAGCCGGGGAGGATGGAGGGATGAACCTTTGGGGGGCAGGAAGTCAAGGAAAAAATCACCTTGGGTGGTCTTTTTTTATTCTACACAACAGTTTCAGCTCAATATTAATCCAGATCACCACCAAAAGTGTTCCACTGGATTTACTGGAAAATGTCCAAAAATTTCGAAAATTTGGCTGTTTTTGCCTTTTTTCACAATTTTAACTCATGATTGTTACGGTTTGACACAATACTAACAGGAAATGTTTTGCAGAAAAATTCAGGTGGATTTACAGGAAAATTATCAGAAATTCTGGTTTTTTGCCTATTTTTCAATGATTCAGCTCAGGATTGTTCTGGGTTAACATACAACATTAAGATGAAAATCTTACAGGTTTACCGATTTTCACCCACGAGTATCTCGGTCTTAACATCACTTTGTTGTTGTTCCTGTTTTTGGACTTTTTTTGCATTTGCTTTGTGTTTGCCCTCGTAAGGACATGTTACACACATTTTGTGTGGAGATCTATTTCCTAGTTGTTTTTCCAATTCTGATCCTTTTAGCAATGTAGTTTTATGAAAGCTATGAAGAGCATCGAAGCAAATACTAAGAACTATAGAATTATTCGTCAATACGCCAAATGAAACTGAAATATTTTGTTACTTGGAAATAGAGTATTGGTTTATCGATAAGTTTTTTCAAAATACTTTCATCTAACATTTAAATACGATGTTCCCTGAAGAGAAGAGAGCTTTGAGAGGCTCAGCTTTTTGTGATGGATTGGTATGAGATGTTCAACAACAAGTACCTGCAGAAACGGTGCCAACTAAAGGCAAGAAAATGTATCTAGTAACAAAGTTTCTGAAGCTGAGATATGAAAATAGAAATAAAGAGCATAAGTCCTTCTTCATACCTATCATAAAAGAATTCTAATTCCTCACTGCATTCAGCTTAATCTTTTTGACTCATTCTCCATCATCTAAAGTCAAACACAAAACTACTTGTTGTAAAGCTGCCCCCCAAAAGCTTAATATTTGTGCCTTTCAGCAAACTCGAAAGAACTTACAACTCAAAAAATGAAAATAACACTTAAGTTTGTGCTCTAGTTAATTCCTTACTCATTTCTTTAGCTATTATTTAGTACATGAAATGTAGTAACGCAGCTCTCATCCTCACAAAAAACAAAGGATATCTTCTCCTTTGAAAAATATTACCTCATTCTCTTTCTGGAGTAAAAATAGTTTATTACTTAAGAAAACTAAGAAATTTAAAACACTTTAACCTTACTGACAGTAACTTATTTCGTTTTGGGAAACTTTAAAACCCATTCCTCACAGTCAAATATTTGCCTTCCAACAAAATTACAAAATACATATCTTGTTTTATACAAACAACAGAAGACCCAGGTTCAGTATACTTTCCCTTAAATTAGAAGCGTATCACCTTTGAAAATGCACTATATAAGCAAAATGGATGCGTCTGTACGGCTGTAAAAGTTTAACTTGTTTTAAGACATGTTTTTGTTTTTGTGGAAAATCAGGCCTGATATGCATATCAAGATTTTGGCACCTGTCTTGCCGAAAGCAGCAAACCCAGCACTTCGCTACTAAAAGATGTTTACGATTCCTCTGAATTTAATTTATAAATTTTTTTGTATCATCATTAAGCACCATACAAAGCATAATGGCAATAACTGTATGGAACTGTGAAGAAATGACAGATAAAAATGGACCTAAAAAAGAAAAGGTTGACCAAAGAGAAAAGTGTTAACCTTCGACTTAAAAACAAAGTTATATGATGTAGGAAGGCACTCAGAACCCAAAGAGTTTCACAATCTTGTCTGACATCTGAACAATAAAGTACGATTATAGAAAGATATTTCATAAAGATGTTACCATTAGATAAGGTTATATGGTTTCACCATAATGATATGTTGTTAAAATAATTTTTCTTTTCTAACTGCAATAATATTTTCCTATTTCATTATAGGGATTAAACAGAATGAGAAGACAGCATATTCATTTTGCAACGGGAGCCTTGGATGACTTAAGGGTCACAAGCGGTACGTCTTAATTTATGAGACAATGTTCCTTCTCTAACAATGGAATAGAGAAGGAACTTCGAAGGAGTTTTAAAGAATGACCTGCTTGGATCCCTATTACGATAACAAACTAGTCGAGAGTCTAAAGATTGCGACCAGCCCCATGATCTCACAGGGTCAAAGAAAATCCGTTAAGACTTAATTACCCTTGTTTCAGATTTACTTGTTGTCATTTATTTATTTATTTGAATTTAATGTATGGATCCATTGACCAAATGTCCAGATGCTGTTCTCCTATAATTGTTGACATTTTAAAGGCAAAAGAATCCTGCAAACTAGATGAATAACAAATACCTACAATGGCCAAAACAACTGGCATTAGTGTACGTAATGATAGAACTGTATAGCTCCCATCCAAAAATATCGTAACGCCTAGATTAGCCATTTTTAATCCCATACCACCCCCTGTAACGCATTGTAACAAATCTAGTACTTGTTACGAAACATTTTTTATTCCAAGACACCCACCCGTAACCAAAGTTTTCGTTTTTTATTTATGTTTCATTGGCCCAGAAAGTTTGATAAACAGATGTCACAGAGCCATTTATTCCACACATGCGCACAAGGACATTTTTGAAATATTTAAGTTGTAGATCATACATCTAAGAGAACTAAAAATACCATTATACAGAGTTCAATGCTATTAACTATCGATTTTACCATCACCCGAGTCATCAATATTCCCCTTTGTGGGGTCAAATAAAGTGGTTTCTATCACACGTGCGTTTACAACAGGTATATCTTCCATATTGTCGTATTCGATGGCATCTAAAGACATCTATGTAATTTCCTGCATCGGCAAGACACAAAGTGTCTCTTCTTGCCGTATGGCAGCAATTCAAAATGGTCTTGCATCGTTGCTTTCAGCATTATTGTCACCAAGTCAAAAAGACCGGTGGTGAATCAATATTAGTTTGATCGTACCAAAATACATTCGCAAATTTAACGTCTTCCTTATTCCACGGCTGGACTAAATGAATCGTATGTGATTCCTTGAGAATATAGATACTTGTTTCGTCAGATTTTAACCACGTCAATCCATCATCAAGTCTTTTAGACAAGGCAAATTGATGTGGCAGAAACCTATCCTTTACAACATTTTTTATGATCACATAAATGCCTTACAACAAGCAATGTTGTTACACTCACAGATTTGTAACAAATATTGGGGATAACCTCACGTAAGATAATCTCCATTTTTCCTATCCTTAATGATCTTCGATACATTTTGTCGTCAATATATTCGATTATTACTGGACAGTTATCGATGACCAACCCAATCTAAAGTTTGTCTAAAATACATCTGACGTGTTCATAGTTTTGGAACTTAAGATGAAGATCACTTGTGTTCCTTTATCATCCAGATGCTCTCCAAAATGTTTGTGCTTAAGTGAAATACCACCCAACTCCTTACTAAGACAAGCCATTCTTCTCTACACTCAGCTGAATCCACTACATCCGGGTGCACTTGTTACCAAAAGGTGTATTCAAGTTCCAATTGTTTTTTCACACCTGGGATTTTCATCTGCCCCCTCCCATCACCACTATTAACACTCGTCATCATAACCGATTTTTTCTCGTCCTTTGAATGATTGAAAATTAAACTATATTAGGCCTCAAATTCGTTTCATTTAAGCAAGATGGGGATATCCCCCAGATCCAAATTGTGTTGTACTTTAAGTACCAATATACATTGGTCCTTAATATGTAACAGGAAATGGAAAAAACGTTTTTGTTTTCAGTTACATGTCACCAATGATCGATGGTACCAGTTTGTCTTTCTTTGCAATTACAAGGTCGTGTTCAGATAATTTATCTTAATATTCGATATCCGTCACTAATGACCCCACTATATTTGCTGCAGTAAGTCCGATTGAGATATTGCACCTGTCATCCTGACAATGAAATATGAATTTTTCAGGGGCACGAAATCCCGCGACCCCTTGCAAGCCTTAAATCGATTCGACTGAAAATTTATTGCCGCGGAAGTCAGTATAATACCTCTTGTGTCTGTCAAACAATCACATTATGATGGGAAAACCTCTTCGTTGATCAAATGCAACAAAAGCAAAAAATACAGTTCTTCGTGAAGGAGGGATGCCTTTATTATGCGAATGAGAGGAAACTGTAACTTTAAATAACCGTTGTTACTTAATAAAAAAAGCATGCTACTTTCACCTTTTACATCTGCGTAACAGTTCATAACAGAAATGATCACATCCCCTACCCCTGAGGCGTCACGTAATTTTTTAGATTGGCCCCATATTTTTATGTTCCCCCATAAGAAATTACTTATTACATAAGAAGTATGGATTAGAATACCAGAGAAGGCCAGTAAACGTCAATGCATCTGCAGCACCAAACTAAGACTTCATTGTTTCTTAATGGCAGTTAAACTACAGCACAGAGAATTGTAAATTCAATAAGCATCACGACCATCTACAAGAATTTAGCATTAGCATGGTCATAATACTGGTCATGGACACTAAGGTCGTCTGTAAATGTAAATGGAGTGGAGGCTGGATCTTAGAGGCATATTAACTCTAAACAACTGATTCATGAAGCTATTTGTGATGGAAGTGAAGCTACTCGTATTTTCTAAGGTTAAATTTTCAAATATATGACAGCTTGCTGTCAGTAAGGACAAACATATTCAGAATCTATCACTCCATTCTGCCAGGATCTACTAAATTTGCCCCTCTGCAACACTGAATGGTTCTGTCTTTTTGTATTTGAATATGGCTATTTGCTGTAGAAATTTATAATTGACATGGTACTTATAGACCTTTTGAAAGCTCAGACATTATACTTTTCCCCTATTTTAGGTTGTCCTAGAAGTTCCTCTGTTCTTATTTACATTAACCTCAAACGAGCTTTGCAAGGTATGTACTGACTGTATTTTTCAAGAAAATCGTTAAAAATCCTCAGGGAATCAGTGAAAGACTCCAAAGAAAAAGGCAAACTATTGTCACTGATCCAATGTGTAGTAACGTCATTTTGTTGAAAGCACGCAGAAGATTATTTACATAATGAAGTTATGCTGTATTTTAGATTGACATAAAATGCTTGGGATAAAGATTAGAAAAGTTCTTGAATTATTCTCGTAGATTCTCGAGGAGAATTTCTTCTTCACATCTATATCTCCATATTTCAAATTTTAATAATGTGCGTTGTCACAATAGGTGTACTACAGGCTGATCTCCATATTCTAACCTATTTTTAATGGACTGACTCCCTTGTTACCTCTAGTATTCAAGTGGCTAGTTTAACTTGCTTTGGTTTATCAGCTATGTTCCCGCTAGATACAGTTTATGTTTTGTTGTTATTTTGAAGGATAACACAGGCCAACAATTTTTTGCCCCTTTTAAGGGTGCAGGTGTTTCTGGCTAATTTTGATAAGCTGAATTCAGATTTAAAAAATTTTACCCCATCACATCAAAATATTTTGATACAGTGCATTTCATATTTTGACTTTGCTCAATTTTTTTAAAACATTGCCCAAGTTTGAGGAAATATTTTCCGGTCACATCTGCTTTCAGAATGATTGGAGTGTCTGTTAAAAATCCTTAGCTGCTTGCCTGGGCAGTGTGAAGACTTATTTGATGAGTGGTGAGATCATAAATGTATTGCGTGATTGCGTGTTTATAACTTGTGTTGTATGTGTGAAATTAACCTCTGTGAACCTGTAATGACATCAATCACAGTTGCTGTTTCTATCATGTCCTCCTATCGTTTAAACATGCATTAGGGCGATAGTTCTTTGCGGTATGGGCGGTGCTAAACCATTGTAGAAGTTTCTAGTCGTTATGAATCATTAGGTCGAATTTTGTAGCCAAAGTGTTTCAGTAGGTGGTAATGTTTTTGTACCAGTAAGGAGCGATCTTGTCATGTTCAGGGGCCTTGTCTAGATTCAGCTTTCGAACAACTTTGTCGATTACCGGTCTAGTAATGTTGTATTCTTTTACTGTTGCTTGTCTGCAGTATGTCTCTCTGAGGGTGTTTAACAACGCTGCGCTCTCATTGAAATCTCCTTTGTTTTGCCAGATACCTTTCCAGAACTTTTCCCTTTCATCTTTGGATGGAACGTTTCTGGCCTCGATTTTCTCCCCTTCCATACTTCTAAAGAGTTTTTTCGGATCGGTATAGAATTGCCATTAATTCTGTTACGCTCCAGTAACTTGTTTTGGTATCGCAATTTTTGTGATTTACTTTTGAGTTCCTGATTAAGAATTGTTAATTTTGTTTGGAGTTTATTCATTGATGTACTTCCAAATTTCTTCTGTAGCTTTGACTTTAGACTTAATTGAAGTTTTGTAAATTTATTCTCAATTTTACATTCAATGACAACGTTGGGGAATAAGTTTTTTCGATACTGTTTTTTAACTTAATAATCCACTTCGGTTCACTTTTGTTTGGTCGAGAATTGCTATTATTTTCTTGCACTTCGTTGTTAATTTGCTTGCAAGATATTGCTATGAAATATAGCGTGCAATTAATGTCCCAGATGGTTACTTCGTTCATCGATTCAAAATGCTCTTTCATTATTGTATCAACGGCGTCGAGAATTTCTTTACAAATTTGCTTTCTTGGTTTTGTTTCAAACACTCGTTCATCCAAACTTCTATTGTAATAATTCTCGAAGTTTTGGTTGTAAATTCCTTTTAATTATTCTTTCAAGAGTCCATTGAATTCTGACAAGTTATTTTTAGTTCGTAGTTGCTTCCTGGGGGCTCCGAAATTATTTTCAGTATCATTGTTGTCGATTCTGTTATCTTGTACGTTGATAATTACTTCTCTGTTGAGTTCGTTTTGTTGTATTTTTGCGTTTTTCAATTGGACTCGCTTGATCTCTAAGGTTTTTTGATGTAAAAATTGAGAGTGCTGGATGAGTATCATCCCACAATTTTTTCAAACGATTCATGTAGCCAATTCCTGGGTCCTCTTTAGCTTTCTTATAACATTTATAAAAATCCTCATTAAGTTCATAAGTCCATTCAAATTGTTTACTGTAATCTTTGTTTCTTCGATATGAAACTGCCATGCTGTAGAAGAAAATATATCAGAATATAAACAAGTAATGAATCCTTGTATTTCAAGTTGAAGTTCTTCTCAGATAACAATTTCCAAGGGTTCCCATACAATAACAAGAAAACCATGAAATAATGACAGCTATTTTCTTAAGTATTTCAGAAGAAAATTTGATAATTTCTCAAAGAAAATTATCAAAGTCTTCTGCTCTCTGTGACACGTCTGCACTGCTCGGAGGTCAGCGCGTAAGTAAGTAAGTAAGTAAGCTTCATATATATATATTTCATTTTACTGTAGCATTTATACAATTCAAAAAAGTAATCGGTCTCAAACACTGAGACAAGATTACTCCTACATAAAAAGTATCATATTAAAAGAAAACTGATTACCGATTCAAATTACATTGGGCTCAAAGACTTCCTATGCTTTGAGAGTTACAAGTTACAAATTCACGATTCACGAATTACGAGTAAATATTAACTGGCCTACAGCAGGATGCATTTCAGGTTATATCTGACTTCAAGATACAAAAAATATTTTAATTAGAACTTAAGGAAGGTTTTGCAAATCTTAACAGTTCCACTCGTAACTATATTTTGCATTTTATTTATATGTTTCGCCGTTTCTTTCTTCTCGAAACCAAGTTCTTCCATTACTTTTTGCAGACATGTTGGGACATATCCAAGTGCCCCGATGATGATTGGTAGCATTTTAAACCGATAGTCGGGATACATTATCTGCATGTTTCTCAGTAGTGGTGCGTAGTTGTTCATCTTTTCGTCGATCTTGTTTCCGATATTGATGTCAGTTGGGCAGCTGAATTCGACAATAGAGCAAACTTTCGTAGATTTGTCCCATATGATCATGTCAGGTTTGTTGTGTGGTGTTTTCGTAATGGTTTTGATTGGTAGGTTCCACCAGTACTCGACATTGTCTATTTTTAACACATACTCGGGATCTCGTTTCTCAAAGTAGTTGTGTTCAGGGTGGTTGATTCTTATGACTGCCTTCAGCACGTACTTTGCAAGAGCATCATGTCGGAGGGGTAGATTGTATCTTGCTGACATTTTCGGGCAACCATTGGTTATATGGGTTACGTCCTCTATGCTGATATGGCACAATCTACATTTGTTGTCATTGATTTGTTGGCGTTTATACTGGAGGTATCTTGTTGGGAGCTCCTGGTCAATGATACTGTCTAGGTAGCTGTTAAAGTGTGATGTTGTACTGCGATTTTTCGTTCGTTGTAGGCTCGTTTTGTGGTCTATCTTGTTGTCATCTTCAAGTTTTCGTTGAAAATAGCCATGTACTTTTTTGTTGGTATATCTCTCAATTCGTTGTTAAGTAAGTAAGTAACTAAGTAAGTACGTAAGTAAGTATGTAAGTAACTAAGTAAGTAAGTAAGTGAGTAAGTTAGTTCAGTTCTAATTCAGTAGGTCATTGGAACTTGATAATTCGTCTCAGGCAGATGTTGACTAAAGGCTACACATCCCTATGATGGTCTTCGTTGTCCTTCATGTTTCTGCTCCGTATTACAGGACTCCTTGACGTTAGAGGTGAGCAGCCTGATATTTGTGCGACTTTATACCAGCTTGAAGCTCCAGCTGTTCTTCATCCAGCTTTCACCTTGCCCTATCTTGCTCTGGCGTCTGTTTATGTTCCACCATGTTTGTCAATGTTGCTACCCATGTAAAGGGCTCTACTTCTTGTGGCTCGCTTCCATGTAGTATAACTGGGTCTTTGTTGGTTCTGTTGATTCAAGGGATCTTCGTCTTGTCCTCGTGGATCTTGAGGTCACCCAATGATAAGGTTGTTGGCAGCTTATTCAGCGTCTGGCGGGGACTGTAGAAAAGTATTCTGCGGAAATCCAGGTCATCTAGCTGGTCAATGAATATCCACAGGATTCCGTATCTCTTGTGCTTTGTTGATGTCGTCTTGGTCCAGTCTATCGAAAAAATGAAAAGGAAAGATGACTAAAGTCAGTCTTGACTAAGTCCTAGTATTCACCTCAAAGTTGTCTGTAAGCTGTCCACTACTAATCACCTTGCAGGTCATTCCTTGCACGAGTTCTTGATTAAGCTAACCAGTTTGCTTGGCATTCCATAGTGGCAAAGATGGCTCCGGAGGGTTTTTGCGATTCACGCTGTGCAATGCCTTCTCAGTGTTTCATTCACTTTCAGCCAGTGGTTTTCAATGCGTGTCTTAATTTCTCTTCATTAAACAGACCTTGTAGCACGTTGTATGTTTTGGTGAAAGGTAGTCAGAATTTTCTCTGGTATTTGAGTCTTTGAGTAGGCTGACGTTGATTTTGTTGTTCCTTTATTGGAACTTTATTGTTCCTTCCATTCAGTTCTTTCTCAGCTTCAGCTTGGGTATCAGCAGGTGGTGGTGAGATGCGACGCCTGCTTTTATTTCCTTCCACCCTTTCATCCTGCAAGGATCACCTTAATCCCTTCATCATGCTTTTCTGTGTGTAGCGTTATCGTTTTCGTGACCGGATTAAAGCAGCATCTCACTAGTGAGCGATCTCCTTTGTCCTGACTGTATCCAACAGGTCACTCTGGTTTCAGGCAGTGTGAGGTTTTGGATCTTTGTTTCTGGGCTGCTTTAGATATTTGTTTTTCTCTTTCATTGACCTCACATTCCATGTTCAAAATTGTATGGTCCTGGTCAACAGAACGGGAGTCAATCATGCAGCTTCGGCACGGCTTTATTCTCCCTACGGTATATGCTCTTTTGATGAGGCCCCCCTTTCTCTCTCCTGGGTAGTATTATTTTGGTTTGCATTTTGTTTCTCTTTACCAGCCTGGAATTTTACGAGATGGAACATGCGAACCTAATCCTTCGCCTTCCTCCTCCGGATTCGGAATTGGCCATGACGGATTTGTATCTATTGGTATCTCCTGAAAATTACAGTCATTCGTAGCTTTCAGGTTTTGTGATCGTGTTGTTGCTGTAATGATGAATCTATGACTTGATTGTTGAATATTTTGGAACATGGTCATGATTGAAACCAACACTAAAAAATTTCCAGTACAATTCACCTTTATTGAAGAGAATATTTTTGAGGGTACGCGGTCTGTCTGGAAATATGTAGACTTTGGGTAAATCTATCTTACTCTTTCTTTATGCGATCGATAGAAAAATGTGTTAGTCATACCCACCTAACACTCGAAAGCAATTCAAAAAACCTAACCGTTGATTTTGATTTTACCTACACAGAACATACAAGATGTAGGTATTATTTTCTTGTCAGGTCAGTTCTTGCCCTGCTACTGGTAACATGTGATTCGAATCTGGTGAGGAGGGTGGCTCGCAACCCAGTAGGAATAAAAACAAGACATATCAAAGGGTGTATGAACTCTTTAGAGTCAACGGCCCGTTAGATATAGATGGTGTCTCAATAAAAACACCCTGCAGAAAGAACTTTGGGTCTCTACTACGGATTTTTTGCTCTTCGTATACAGCCATAACAAAAACAAATACTAATGCATACAACAACAACGGTATAAAGGGGAGTATTGATTAAGTATCTACTGCCTCCCCTCCTAGGGGGTTGCTGAACACGCAGGGCAGCCCAGATCGTCATAATGCTACTACGTGCTACTGAATGCTACCAACATGGAATGTCAGGAGACTACACCAAGCAGGGAAGTTGGAAAACGTTGTGAGAAAAATGGTGAGAGGTAAAGCTTGAAATATTAGGACTGAGTGAAGTCAAATGCTTAGAATCAGGAAAAATCAAGTTAGAAAACAACACTATTTTCTTACACTAAGGACCAGATAAAGAACACATTCATGGTGTTGGAATCCTACTAGGACCAAACATAGCAGATTTTCTACTTGCCTACTGGTCTGTTTCAGATCAAATAATTGTGGTTGAATTGAAAGGAAGTCCATTCAACACCACCATCATTCGAGAATGTGCACCAACATCCAGCAGCAATGAGGAAGACACTGAACATTTTATGCGGATTGTGTCAGAAAAGATCTTGGCAATAGAAGAGTTTGGAATAGAGCAAATAACAAGATTATTAAATGAAATCTATGAGAAAGATAATTTTCAAGAGATGATGTGCAGATTTATTTGTATCACTCTGCCCAAGAAAGTAGGGGCTACGAAATGTGAGTTTTTCAGAACAATCAGCTTAATGAGCCAACTAACAAAGTTGATTCTTAGTTTTTCTGGGTAGGCTGCGGGGTCGAACAGATGGAGAGGTAGCAGAAGAGCAGTATGGTTTCACAACCGATAAAGGCACACGAAATGCCATCTTCGTACTAGAAATATTAGCAGAAAAAGCATTCAGTATGCAAAAAGAAGGACATGTTTGTTTCCTTGTCTATGTGAAAGCGTTTGATCGAGTTAGACGTGAGCCATTGTTTGAAATCCTTGTATGTATGTATTTATTCGCCACTAACAAAAAAAATACAAATGTTCAAAGGTACATGTTAAAAACCTAATACATGATGTTAACCAAAATAGTTAAAAAATAAGAGTAAACAGAAACAAAAAAGAACGAAACAAACAGGCGGGACGGTAATCCAGAGAAACGGTGGCAGGGGTAGCATAATACAGATCACGAAGACCTTATTTTTATTATGGCCCCCTGAAGCATTAGATCTGGATAGACAGGATTTTGTGCTGTTGACAAACTTATACTGGGAACAAAAGGCAGCTGCGATACTCAATGGTGAAGTTAGCGGGTATGTTGAAATAAGGAGGGAAGTGAGACAGGATGTATACAATCTCCTGACCTGTTCTCACTTTACACGGAAACGATCATGCGAAACATTAATGGACAGAAAGGATTCTGTCTTATAACTGAAAAACTATTTTTATAAGGTTAAATATTATACTATGTCAAAATACTAATAGTAAAGGACATAAATAGAAGAATAAGTTTGATTACATTTTATAAGTCATGGTTTTGATTTTGATATCGATCATAAAATTAGTCTTTTCTCTTGGCTTTTTCGTGAAATATATTTGTTAAGAAAGTAAATAGTACTCACCGTATTTTAGGTTATTAAACTAATGTAATCCAAGGCATTATCGCTCACATTATGTTTACGTATTTCCCCGTATTTTAGTTTTGTGATTACTCTAGTTTCTGTGATAACATTTTTAAACTTTCGCAGTAAAACAGCCATCTTGAATTTGGGGCATTCAAGCCAATCAGAGTTATTGAAGTATGCATTAGCCAATCAGCGTTAGTATTGTAAGCATTAGCCAATTATTTTATTTAGTTTAGGCACCAATCTTCTTTGAGGTTGCACGTGCTCAGGAAACATGAGACGACAGGAAAAGAGTTGTAATTTCCATCTCTGATGTGCTTTTGGGTTGGGCTTTACCCACATGAACTTATTCGGATTGTTGTATAATAATTATCACGATTTATAGTTAAGAAAGCGAATAGAATATTATCAATGATTATTAAATAAAAGTTCTTGAGTTTTATATTGGTTTGTGTTTGTGTTTAATCTCCAACGTCCTTTGGATTTCTATCTGGGAACCGTCGTCCCAATTAAGGACATGAAAGGGATATCTATTGGTGGAATAAATGTTAACACAATGATATGTAGATGACATAGCGTTGATAGCAGACAGTGAGGGCGTCCAAGAAGGCAACCTCCACGTGGTGACGCCTGGATACTGGTTAACTAGGTTATCCTGACTGGTTGGTAACGAATAGCCTTCATTTTAAGCTGTTTTTCCAGTACCATGGAAGAAATCGATTTCGTCGTTCATGTGATTTTGCATCTGGTTCGTCGTCGATTTGGAGTAAATTTTTTGAACTTGTGCCGCCCCTGGTGGTAAGTGAAAGTTTTCTGTTTCTGGTTTCTTTCCAAACCGATCTGCCTTTTGGCGGTGAGGGGAGGTTTGTTTCCCGTTTCATGAGGCCGGATCGAACTCACCGGGNTTTTGGCGGTGAGGGGAGGTTTGTTTCCCGTTTCATGAGGCCGGATCGAACTCACCGGGGTGGTCTTCAAATCTACCTCCAGCAGCTTACACACACACACACAGCAGACAGTGAAGAAAAACTGCAATACATTATGGATACAGCGGTCACAGAAGTCATTTGTGATGGCATTTTCAAAGAAGAAGGAGACGCGATGTAAGATCCTGGTTTAACTGCCAAGAACTGGAGAAAGTTCAACACTTTTTTATCTTGGTAGTATGGTTTTAGCAGACACCAGATCAGAGGTGAAAATAAAGAAAAGAATTGGCATTGTGAAAACAAACTTCCAAAAGTTGGGGAAGGTTCTACGGTCAAGAAGTGTGTCGATCGAAACTAGAATAAGGGTACTTAAATGCTAACTGTGGTCAAGTCTACCATATGGATGAGGGTTTCATGGACGGACAGAATAACGAATGTGGACAATCTGCGTAAGGCAGGGACTAGCTGGTGTTTATTACAGACGATCGCGAACTGGCCGATTCGGATTGCAGGGCATGGGATGAAGAAGGAAAGGCTTGAAGAGGTTGTGCTGACCGGCCGTGTCGAAGGAAAAATATCAAAGGGAAGACAACGAACTACGTACTGGGTATGGTTAGAAAGTGCAACTGGTTGAAGACCCACTGTGCTCACGCAGGTTCTGAAGAACCGCCAAGAGAACGATGTTATGGCTGCAGCCTACGCTAGAAGTCTGGCACGGCACCCAGATTGATTGATTGAGGTATTATGTTATGAAGTCTTTTCTAGCTCGAACGCTGTCATCTGAAATGTAAAAGTCTTCTCTGTTTGAAATGTATGGTATTGGCTCTTCTCCTTAAAAAGTGTACAGCTTTAGACACTACACCGCCTTCATACACTCCTATGAGAGACTGTACTTTACAGATAACGTAACTTAGCTGTCAAGTGTTTATGAGTACATTTATGTAACTGGAAACAAAAAAACTTTCTTCTTATTTTTCATGCTAAAAGGCATCATCTTTACATGATAAGTGCCTTTAACCAGAAATTTGTTTTTCATAAAAAGTTGTTATGCGAATTTTCCAACGATCAAGCTGTTAAATAATAAGTGATGACTTTCTTAGGTCAACATTTGGTGTTGTTCTGCATCCAGCCATATTATGAACTTCAACAATACGATTTGAGATAGAAATATGTGCATTGAGGTGTTTTAACCAGCTCTTGAAGTTATGTCCTCTGAGATAACAGCCCTCATAAATGCAAGCAGACTTTGACAAATCAGTATCCTGTTGGGGAACATTGTTTTTATGCGAGCTAAAACATTTTTAGTTAAGGTTATCCTTATTGCTAGATTCCCTTTCACCTTCACCTGCTCATCCTGAAGTAAAGCAAAGTTACACACTTGGAGCATGCGTTTATGTATCAACTTGTTCCACACTGCATTTATTTAAAGAAATAGATTTGATCCATTTTACTACCATTAGAACATCTGTCAGGAAGTAAATATTATAACTTTTTAGTGACGTTTGAAGCTGAAAGAGCGAGCACCTAGCAAAATAGTTGTATTGGATAAACTATAGTTTTCTCTAACCAGAGACTAAAACTGTCTTAAGGTATTAGGCTTTATTCTTATCCCATGAAAGAAATTTGAATATTATGACTGCCTAACTTCTGTGGCTTCTAGCATTCCAATATTATTTCCGAATTATTATTTGATAAATCTCAATGAAAGCTGTACAGAAGTTCTATTTTTTTAAACAAATTTTTACATGTACTGGAGATTGTGATGTCTACTTTTTCTAAGTAATTCGAATTTTTATCGTTCCTGCAATGATTGTAAACCGTTGCGAAAGAAATTGGTAAGAGTTTACGACTTTGCTACACAGTGGTATTTCTGCTTTCGATCTATTACTGTGAAGCATTGGGTTTTTTTTAAACTGTGAACAACCAAATGACCTTCGTCGTACAAGATGATGCTTCTGCATTGTACACCGCCTAAGTTAAATGGTGATAGGTTTTTTGTAGTTATTAAAATAATCAGCTTATCAGGAATGTAAAGACATATGGGAGAACAATTTAGGATGCATATTTGATAGGAACAGTCTAGTTAGACAGAAAACACAGTATTCCAGTATCCAATGAAAACATGTTGCTAATAAAGAAGAAAAGAATGACTACAATAATAACAACATTTATTTCGATTTTGATAATGAATTTGATTATTATGAAGTTCATATCAAATTTTCAAAGAAAAGAATCCGACATGGGCTAATTTGGGGTTGTAATAGGGAACCATTATTCATTAGCTCTATTGCTAAAATTGTTTTCCTTCACTGTGGAATTATCATCGATTATCTTTACAAAAGATTTTATTGAAAACCTTTATTATGATAGCAATTAACCTTAATGAGTTTGTATGGACATGTTAGGTTGTAGGTTTTGGCATTTTCTTGAAGCAGTAGGTTTTGAAACAGTCCTGTCAGGTTACGTAAACAAGAACTTCGTTGTAGAAATTTGATACTTTATTAAAAAGCTAGAGTATTTAGAAGCAACTTTGTACACTGAACCTGAGGGTTGGGAAAGAATCTCTCGGAACCTAGCTCAGAAAGAGCTTATGACTCACGACATGATAAATTTTCTATATCAATAACTTTGTACAATTTTCCATAGAAGCCATTACAGTTACTGCCAACACTGCCAACGAACCTATTTTTTTATTTCTTGTCTCCCGTATATATATAATACCAAAGCTAGTCCATAAAGCTAATGAACAGGTAACACAATTTTCTTGATAGATTTATTTTATTTTTATTTGGATGATTTCAATCTAGATGGATACCAATTTTATTCCTCAATGAATGAAGTTATTTTGTGCCCTGGAAATGAAGATGGTATTCTGCCAACGAAATATTTCAAGGAAGTAAGGACAAAAGATGGTATGTTGTACTGCTATTAATAATTTTTTGGTGTTATTCTTGCTTAAATTTTGTCGTTTGCTAAAACTCAATTTTCTCGGGAAAAAGATCTGGGGTTCAGTATAGTTATTATCTTCAGTTTTCCTAAATTTACTCATGTTTTTCCTTATTTGGACTTTCTGTCGCCTTGTAAGACATTCAAGCGTTTTGAGGCTTGCTCAACATTAGAGTTGTACTGAAGCCAAGACTGTAGAATAAACGGCAATTGAGGTCTGTACTTTCTGATTGCTCATGATTATAGACCTAACTACAGAAAATAGCTATAGATTGCACCAAATAGAGAAGTAAGCAAATTTAATATCTTATACGGAGCCAGCTATCAATAGGACTTACCATCAGAGAATTGAAAATAGCAATGTATTGCTTTAATTACAAATATTTATTTCCTGAATAGATTGACATTTTTTAATGAGCCTTTGTTTAAAACAAGAAGTTACAGCACTTTATTAAATCATTGGTACGGTTTTTATTGACTAGCTTTTAATAGAGGTATAAAATTCCTCATTACTAAGCATTATTTGCGACATTATTATGTAAAGAAGAAATGCCACATGAATAGCCCTGCTTTATGGCGTCCGTCGAATTAGAGAAGGATCGTTGTGGTAGTTAATATTATTCACTGTTACTCCCATAAAAAAGACGCTGTCAAAATTTATTTTCTCCATAGCATGTTTCTAATCAATATACCACTCTTTTTTACGTTTGGTTACTCTCTTATTGAAGGTGATATGAAGACTAATATGAGCGGGTTATTTGTCAAATATGAGTTTCCTTTGTGAGCATTTAAATTAAAAGAAACAAATATAGCGAGAGACAGGCTTTTTCTGCTGTGCTAGAACAGACGTCTTTTACTTAGAATAAAATAATGTTATCATCCTTGCTGAAAAATACCCCAGTTTAATGAAATATATCTAGAGAACAAGGAGTTTTGCAAAACACAGTAGTTACACTTTTTAAAGATAAAGAACAAGTTTAATGGAATACAGTTGTTAGGATCGACATTTTCTGATTTTTATTTCAATTCGTGTTACTTTCCGTTTTATTGTATTTTAATAGGAGACAAACTTTGGTGATAGCAGGGGCATCTGCAGTCAACATTGATTAATATCGGACCAAACATTTGAAGAACTGTGTGTTTATGTGGTTTACAGTCTAGCATCGAGTTATATTATGAGTCTGTTTTGTCTTAATATTGTTGATATTACTGAACGTTGTCTAGCCTCTTTTATATTTTGTTTTATAAGTCGTTTTGTTACACCCCCACCCGTTCCGGATTTTCTCTTCACTTTCTGTTTGTATTTTATGCTTTAAAAGAGAGTATACATTTTGTGTATTACAGTTGGTTGGTTCAGCAAGAGCGTTGTCAATACTAAAGTTGCTATCCTGTACCATTGTTTGAAATAAACGTTAAGCATTCAATGTGAGAATGAAACAAACTTCTCTAGATTACCTTAGAACTAGCTACAAAACGAAATATAAAGTAAGCTGCTATGCTAGTCAGTATTTTCAAATGAAGTTGCATTGCTAACCTTTTCCGTAGTTCCATTGTTTCCAATGTTTGTAAAAATGTAGATTGAAAAACTGAAGCTAATTCTCTGTGTTAGTAATTTGTACATTCAAAAAGCGTTCAAAGACACCTCAGTACTCTGCAACTAACCTTGCAAAATTATTTCTGCGATGGCGACCGTTATTTCATTAAAATTTCCCCCAGTCAAGTTGTATAGGGGTCATTCCAGCTCAGCACATATGCAAGAGCCTAATTTAGGCCTTAAATGATGTCCTTTTTCCCTATTTCGGTGAGGTTCCGGCCTCACCAGGAATTCACGTGCTTTTTGCCTTCCACTCTCTGTTTGACCTCGTTAAAACTGCTACCAAAACGTAAATAGTTTGTCCATCAAAACTAATGTTAATGATACTGAGGGAGATCTTGCTCCAGGTATTCCGTTAATCAATTTACTCCATTACTGGACACGTTAGAGTGAATGAATAAGAGCCCTTTTGCCAGCATTTCATACAATGTCTTTGTTTATGTTAAGTATCCGTAGCCTGGGTAGCATAATCTCTAAACTACCAAAACTTTTTCTGACCTCTGATGCATCCTATGGTTTGCCCAGATATTTCAATTGCTAGAGAAGGCCCTTTTTGGTTAACAGACCTAATCGCTCAAGTTTTGTTTTCCTAGATTTAAGATGTTCCTCTTTCTGGATTATTGCAACCACTTTTCACCGTCGTAAAACCTATTCCACGTATTTTCGATGCTTTATCAGATCATCTTGAAAAATCAGAAAATCGCGGATATAGTCACATCTCCCAAAATGTCCATAATGATGTGCTGGCAACTGGCGGAATACCCAACAAACCCTTAGTATATTCTGCTTGACGTAAAGTAATAAAAAGGAGGTGCTTATTGTTGTAAAACTTGTCTACTGTTAGTAGTTAAGTATCAGTAAGAGTATCAAGCAGGACGAATCAACAAAACATCCTTAAAAAGTGGAAACGAGTGGGTTTTTTCCGAGAATTTCTTTTATTCATTTCAACAAATTACGAACTAGAAAAATTTCAGGCAGATTGTGATTTACAATACATATTCCTCCGTAAGAAGGCACATATACCATGGCTTCGGTTCAAGAAGAGGCCAACTTGTTGAGAAAAAAGATAATAATGTTTAAAAGAAACACAAGAATCTCGTATTGTTAAAATCATACAGCGAAAAATTAAAATGTCAAGGAGAAGTCAAAGTGATAAAAGACAGAATACTTAAATATTTACTCGAACATGATAATAAAGATACGTGCGATGAAAAAGTAGAAAATTCTAGCAAACATTTAGTGTAAATTTTACAGGCTGATGATACAGCTCTTGTGATGTCGCCCTGTTACGCAATTTGCAGAGAAGTGGGTGCAAGTGAAGTAATACATCTGGCCCCTTGGAGTGCTTCAACCTTTTTTTGGTTTTGATTTCAAGAAATAAACGAAAAAAATTACAGCAATTGGAAACCAAAACAATTTTCAGGAACACTTAAGAAATTTCCAGAGTTTTGGGATAGCTTTGTGAGTTGTGTTCATGAAAACGGTAAGTTGGCTAGCACACATAAGACGAAATACCTAAAGGGTTATTTGGAAGAAACTGCTAGATCAGTAATTGCCTGAGTACGTTTTTATCAAATCTAGACTTTTAACAATGAGTTTTAGCAAGCAAATTAAACAAAATAAAGAAGTAAATATTTATGAAAGTGACAGTAACTTTATGCCCAAGTGGTAAAAGAAGTTTGTGTTGGTGAAAGAGCCAGTGGATGGCTCTGAAAATGCCTACTGTTCGTTGTACTCGGTGAATATGCATCCACCATTGACTGTTCTGAAAAAGTAAGAATAATCTAGCAAATAATAAATCCTTGTAACCACAATAAGTGATAACAAAAATTATAGTCGGTAAAGAAGACGAAGAAATAATAAAAATTGGTATATAATATGCTGTACAACTATCAATTACTAACTGTAGGCCATTCTCCCAGTTGATCACTTTGGTGAACCAATTGTACGTCATGCTACTGCTAGCAAATTGGCTAAGATGAAATTGCACAGGACAATATGTAGCAGCCACAGTAACGATGGATTTTTTCTGGCTCTTTAGAAAGAGCTATGTCATGATTTGTCCGGTCAAAAGTTTTACATCGAGCTTGACGAATCTACGGGTGTGTCATGCAAGATGTTTCACTGGATTTTCGCTTTTGTAGCAACCTCATGAAGGAGCCTTATAACGTTTACAACAGTGAAGGAGTATGGTCAAAATGTAAGTGATAAAACCTCTACCGGTACAGAATGTGGACTTTGGTGGAAAATTTATTCTTGAAGCGTGCGAATCGATACAAAATTCAGAAAATAATGCTGATGTAATTGCAAGAGTCTTGGAGGTGAAGGACGCTGTCATGTGCCTAAAGAAACTGCCTCTCAAGTCAGTAGATGCCTCCCTCCTTCAAGGGAAAAATTTAAATTAATGGCTTACTTCCATCCCACACAAGTCCGGGGTCAGCTGTCCAAAGTGCCTCTTTTGCAGTTTCCCATGCAGCATTTAATTACCAGCCACATGTCCGAGATCGACACACAGTACAGAAAAATATTGCAAGCAAACCGGAAGGATAGGGTGTTTTTCAGGATGCCATTTCATAAGATGCTATTCCCTCTTGGTCTGCTATCATTGAATACAGAAACGTTATGGGAATTCAGCCGGTCAAAAAGTTAGCTAAATATGGGCTGGCACGCTTGACAAGACCTGTTAAAAGCATCTTGGTGGGGAAAATATTCTCACAAGTTACCAATAGAAAGGCAAAACCCCAAAACAAACGGAGCACAAGGATGTTTGTATCTTTACGTATCAGATGCAATTTGCAATTTTGGGAAACGTTCTACGAAGTCCTTGTGGTAACAAAGAAAATGGTGGAGCTTTTTAATTCCATAGCCATACTCGTATATGCTTCAAGTAATGAAAAAACAGATGACTATTTTGACATTTTATAAATATACTTTTCTTTGATACTATCTTTACAATATTACTAATTTTATTCTTTTTCTTGATTCAAGCATTTTTTATATTTTTTTGGTCTTTACGTTCTGGGCATCCATAAACATATGACATCATTTATTGAAAATTAAGGCTTAGTATAACTTCGCACCCTTTTGAAGTTAATTTAGGATAATAGTTTCCTGCCCATTTGGCAACCTTGAATCAAACAATGCACTCAAAGATTGTTGTATCTATTTTGGTTAAAAAGCTACAGGTGCAGTGCATGTGCAACATGGTATGACCCCGTAGAAAGAGTGTTTTTAATAGACTTAAAAATAATTAATCGAAGAACTTGACTTAGACCAAAACGTAAAAGAGAATCATGTTGATATTATCAAATTTAACGAACGAGGTAAACTGGCTGAACGCAAATTACCACAGAGATCAAAGGGGCTGAATATTGCCAGTGTACTTTTCTCGCTTTACGGACAGGAAGGATTTGGTTACTGCTTATGGTAGCACAGACCAAACCACTATATAACGCACAAGGAACAACAGGTACTTTGAATGTAAATCAAGACCTAGATGTTTTCTGTGTAAGGCCAGGCATCAGGTTTCCATTTGTTGCAGTGTGCTCGTTAGGCCAGAAAATTAGGATATGGCTATCAGTGCCTCCAGTTAATTCTTTAAGAGCTAGCGCCTCTATGTGGGACGGGAAAAGGCTAATATGAACAGAAGAAAGAAATGCTATTGACTCTGGGAATCACAGTTTTCTTATCTCAGCCAAGGCTGTAGAAAATATTCGGCTAAAACCAGTGAGAAAAAATTAATGCATAAAGAAAGTTGGCGGCAGGGAATGAGATGAGAGTGTAAGAGAGGTAGCAGATTCCATCTTTCACCTTTTAAGGGAGACGAGACAGTCCTTTTAAGAGTACAATATCCATTGTTCTGACAGAATTTCTTAGGTAGTCTCTTTTCAATATCTTTGGTTAACTCTACGGTCTACGTCATGCTTTTCAATATACACAAAAGTCTGCTTGGTGAATAAAGAATAAGATACTTCTATGTTATTAAATTCTATTCTTTTTGAGGGTGTTCATTTTTCTATGTCCATTACGCAAAAGACTGATCGTTTTGTTAGATTGCTTTTTGGCAATTCTTCTTGAAATGAAACTGTTGTTGTTTCTTGCTGGACTTCCCTTCGTATACTAAACAAGACTTTAACTCCATCTGTATAAAGCCAAGGTTGGTTGCAAAGGTTATTCCTGGGTTTTATCAAGCTAAAGCTCATTTTCAAATCACTCTTTCACAGATTCTTGTTTTCCGCCTTTCTGGAACGTTTTTTGGTGTTCCTGTCTTCAAGAATCAAAATGGTCCATCTGGTCCTGGCAAATATCGACCTGTAATTTTTTTTGTCATTAGTAATGTCATTGAGCGAGTTTTAAACAATAAACTTGTGAAATTCGTGCAGAACCTAGGTTGATATTCTATGCGGATTTAGAGGACCTCGATCCTTTTTACTGTAATCATGGAATATATCTACAAATTTATGGATCACATTGATGAAGGATGTGCTATAGCTCCAAGTATTTCCAAGACATTTGATAAGATATGACAGACTGGCTTGCTTCATAAGCTGTCTGGTTATTGTATTTATGGAAAGAACTTTGGTATTTTGAAACCCTTTTTCTCAGATTACAAAATGCATGTAATATTGGATGGAATTACATCTAACGAGTATTCAATTAAAGATGGTATTCATCAAGGCTCCATTCTGGGTCCCCAAATCTCTTTTTTCCCGTTAATGATCTTCTTGCCAATTTGCTTCAGTTCACACCGTCAATGCTAATGACAGTATCTTATACTCTGCCATTGGCTACAAGACAATTTAACAAAAACAAAAGAAACTTGTAAAACTTTTGCAGCATGACCACCAGAATGTCAGAGGTTGGGAAAGAAAGTGGCTAATTTCTTTCAATGGAGTGAATACGTAATTGATGGTTACCAATAGCAATGTCTATCCTCATCTCCCACCAATTTTAATGGAAAATGATTCTAATGTTTATTGTTGTAAGGTTGGTCCTCCTCCCGAGGAATACTCATCAATGAGGCTGCTTGATTTGTCATTTTTTCACAAACCTTTCTTAGGGGTTTCATATTCAATCTATTCGTACGTTTGCTTCTAATAAGGTTGCTTCTTTTCTTCCATCTAGAGAGTACCTTACCTCGGAGGACATTCTGTACCTCTGTAAGTATAACCTCAGAGCTTGCATGGAGTACTGTCGCCATACATGGACAAGTGTTCCCCCTTCTAATCTTTATCATTCTATATCAGGTCCCGAAACATGTTTGAAACTTGATAGGTCCTTGTCTTGCTCTTCAGTATGTATCATGCCTTTCCAAAAGGGAATAATTTTCAACAAAATTATGATAAGCACTTACAAGGCCATCAAAATAAACTGATTGTGGGATTCGTCTACGAATGCTGGGTCAACCTCTTAATAAGAAGATACATGTATTTACACCGATAACAACATGACAATATTTTAAAACGATGCCCTTAGGTTATTTTGCACTTATAACAATCTAACTTGAGAAGTCTAAAGAACAACCAAGACCAGCTGGGTTAATTTTGATATTTAGAGATACTATTTTAATGTCTTCAACAACAGCAGCTCTTAAATCTTTAGACCCAAAAAGGATATTAAAAATTAATTGGGTCATTGATCAAGTCACAAGCAAGCAAGCAATTAGGTAAACTTTTTTGCATTTTTGTACTAACACGAAGCATTAAAAACATTTTACTTTTGTTGTTTCTGTATTCTCCAAAAAACATCTTCCACTCCCCCAATTTCTGCTACTCCGGATATGACACGTATCATAATTAAGAAAAATCCTTGTGTCCTGCTTTAGCCTTTTTATTAGAGATTTTAACCTAGCAATACAGTCATTGCAATTTAAAGGAAAATAACCATGACCTATCTGCCATGGCAAAGATAAAGAATACCTTTCTCCTTCAAGTAAAATTACATCGGCAAAAGCTTCATGCTCCTCATCATTAGATCTTATGGCTAGACTATCATGATTCCATAGCTTGTTGATGTTTGCGTCAACTGAATTAAAAAATGTTTAATATAGATAAAATTTTTCTAAACAATTCGACGTCTTCCTGTAACCTCTCCTCCTTCTTTCCCATTGTCCACACCATACAAGAGCACAGGTCGTATTATGGTTATGTATGGCTTCCCCTTGCGTTTTTTATGCATCTTTCTGTCACTGATAACAACTGATAGCTCTCTACAATTCTTCAATGCTGCCGTCCCTCTAGCTTTAATAGCCACATGCAACCCTCCCTTAGCATTTACTCTCCTTCCAAGATATTTAAATTCCTGGACCTACTTAAGCCTAGTATTGCTCTTGTCTTTGATGTTCATTTCCACACCCCTCCTACTACTTGCCATGACTTCAGTCGTTTTGGTGTTTACCTTCAAATCCTTGCTGTCCATCTTAATCTGCCACCCCAGCCATCTTTTATGTACCTCTTCCCCACTGTCTACCACTACCGCTAAGTCGTCTAGAAAACAATAGCTCTCATGGAAGGCTTGTGCGGAAGTCCTCACTGATGACGTCGGGTACCATAATAAAGAGGAGAAGAATAAGTCCAGACGACTTTGATAGTAATCTCGTCTGTTATGCTATATTTTGTTTTCGTGACTGTCCTTGCTCTTCGATATGTGGTTTCCGCCATCCTTATCAGTTTCTCTGGTACTTTGCTGTCTAAGGCACCAGTACACCAGCCCTCTAGGGACCCGGTCATTTGCTTTTTCACAGTAAACGAAAGTGTAGTATAGTTTTGTACTCACTTTGAGATGTTTTTTCTGCTGTTGACTTACAATCCATCTTTCTTTGCATGAACTAAATCCAAACTGCATATCATTTACCGATGCGAATCTTTGCAACCTTCCCCTTATTACCTTCTCCTGTATCTTCATGACATGTTCTAGGAATTTGATGCCCCTAAAGTTCCCGCAGTCTAGTGGATCCCCCTTTCTTATGTAAATAGTGACAAATCCACTTAGTTCCCACTTTGCTAGTATCTTCTCTTCGCTCCATAATTTTAATAGCAGTGACGTAACCATCTGGGTTCCCTCCTTGCCTAGTTGCTTTAGCAGGACCACTGATAGTCCAGAACACTCTGTTGCCTTTCGGCGTTTCATTTTCTTCATTGCTTATTCTCATTTCTTTTCGTCAATATCAGGTTCCGGCTCTCAACCGGTGGGCACTCCTGAAGCGAGTTCCTGTCATTTTTCAAATTCAACAGGTTGTTGAAGTACTCCTTCTATCTTTCTTTGATCTCGTTATCATCTGTCAGTAAGATTCAATCTTTGTCCATTAAAACAGATACCTCTCCCACATCCTGTCTACTTTGTGCATTTTTTCTTTGCCACTTTTTATATCATTCTATCTCCTTCCTTGGTCTCTATCTTTTCGTACAATCCCCTGCATGCCTCCTCCTTGGCCTTGACTACAGCTCTTTTAGCCTCTTTCTGGGCCTTTTAATACTCCTTTCTCAGGTCTTAACTACTATTACCCTGCCTTGCCTTGAAGGCTATCTTTTTCCATTCAATAGTATCTTGCATTTCTCTCCTCCACCACCACGTCTTCCTTCCTTGCTGTAATTCTCCTTTAGTGGAACCATATACCTCTTCCGCTGCTTCCAGAGGGCACTTTTCACGAACTGCCAGTTTTCTTGTGCTGTCCCTGCTTCTGGTATTTGCTTTTCACTCGCTTTTTCTTGGATATCTTATGATCCCTTTCAGCTTCCACATCCTGATCTGTTTCCATGTTTTGGGCTTTCGTTTCTTCTCTTGTCTTATCTTAGGTACCATACAGAGGACCTGTGGTGTGCCACGGCTGCCTTGCCTGAAATCACCTTACAGTTCTTGACATTCTTTAGGTGTACTGTTTTTATCATCACATAGTGAATATGTGTAGCATGTTGCCCACTCTTGTATGAAATGACATGTTCATCTCTCTTTCGGTAGTAGGTATTTACAACTACCATATCGAAGCTTACAGCGCATTATAGGATTTTCTCTACCTCTGCATTACTCTGGCCATACTCTTTACCACCATTCACCATTTGGTACAAGACTGATTTTTGGCCCACATGTCCGTCGAGGTCAGCTTCCACAAGGATCTTCTTACTTCCTGATATTACCTTTATTATTGACGAGGACAGTTTTAGCCACCACTGACCCATAGCAACTTAATTTGTAATTAAAAAATTTTTTATTTCTGGAAAATGACCATTCCACACTATATTTTAATGTCATTTATGTAAAGATAAATTCTGAAAGCAAGATGCACTTAGCCCTCTCCGAAACCTTTTGAGTATACTAAAACTTTAATCAACACATGGCACATTTGAAGTTTATCGCTTTTTATTTGTGTTTGCTCCATGTTTTAATTTGTAAAGATTCAAAACTGAGCCATATTAGCAGGAAAACAATAGTTTCGAGGTTCTTCAAGGTAATTCGGCTATCTCTAACAGATATTGAGTAGCAATTTTAAGTATTCTCTTTTGCTAAGTCCTTTAACTGGAATGAAAGGCTACTTTATTATTAATGTCACGAAATGCCTGTCGTTCATTTCCGAGAGCCAAGGGAAGATTGTCAATAACGAAAAATGTCTATTATTACTTATTATCATAGAAAAATATGTCGCCAAATCGACCCTTTCTGTCCTGCAGACTAGTTCTGTTTCTTTGCAATAATTAATTCAAGATTTTGGTTTCTTTTTCTTCAAAAACATCAGACTCAAAAAAAGTTTTAAACATCAAGATCTATTTGAAAATAAATGTGCTGAATTGGAAGACAGGCCATTCTGTTAAAGAAATAGACTGTTGTAATATTGTGTCTTATAATGGAAGAATTAAAAAAAGAAAACGGTTTCAAACTGCTTAAGGGATTTTTGGGGTATTACCCCTTCCAGTCTACTGTCTAAGGTAATATTGTATTAACTGGTAAATTTCTTTTGTTTTAATGATATCCTTGTCAAAGAAAAGTAAAAGTAATGTTCCATGCGTAAAAAACGTCACAAACAACTTTTAGTACCACATATTCTTACTAAATCCAAGAATTAACTTTTTAGGGTACATAGTAAATAACAATGCGCTGTTCTTAAATATGATCTTTGGTATCATTCTACTTTACGCAAATAATTGCAGCTTGTCATTTGACTGTCCTCGACAGCCTTTAGTGTCTGTACCATTTTTTTCCAGAACATGAATAATGTATTTTGATCCTTTTACCTGCAGTGTAGAAGAATATAGCTACAAACCTGATAAAAACCAGATCAGTCAGTCTGTTTTCTATGTACATGACATTCGACATAGAGTCTACCAAGATATAGTAGTCCTTGCTTTATACCTGCTTTATCTCATTTAATAATTCATTATTATTAGATTATTACTTATTAGGAAGTGTCCTTTGATACTGAAGCTGAATAACCTTTTCATATAGTAGATGACCAAATTAAGAGTCAAAAATCTCTATTGGTATACTTGCAAACATATTCTAAAAGAGAATTTTCAGAATCCCTTACGTCTTTAAGAATAAGTGCTTTCTATGTTGAACCTATTTATCGCTGACTAATTATTTTACTTATCATAAAAACTAGGCAAAGGAAGTACTCAAACAACATTTAAAGTTTCTGTTACTTTTCTTTGTTTATCAGGGGTGACGTATTTTCGAGTTTCCTTTTTCTTCCTAACTTTTTTTTCAACAGCTTAGCCCTCCTAAACTCCACTCTAATATTAAAACATCGGTCAATCAATCTGGATGCCGTGCCAGATTTCTGGCGTAGTGGCAGCCATAACATCCTTCTCTTGGCTGTTCTTTAGACCCTGAGTGAGCACATTGGGTGTCCAACCAATTGCACTTTCTAACCATGCCCAGTACGTAGTTCGTGGTCTTCCCCTTGATCTTTTTCCTTCGACACGGCCGGTCAGCACAACCTCTTCAAGCCTTTCCTTCCTCGTTGCATACTCTACAAACCGAATCTGCCTGTTCACGATCGTATGTAATAAACATCTATTTGTTCCTGCCTTGCGCATAACATCAACATTGGTTATCCTGTCTGTCCCTGATACCCTCAACATTCTCCTTAGAAACCACATTTCCACTGCTTTAATCCTGTCTTCCAGATTTTTTGTAATAGTCCAACTCCCGCAACCATATAGTAGAGTTGACCACACGTAGCATTTAAGTAACCTTATTCTGGTTTCGATTGTCACCCTGCTTGATCGTAGAACCTTCTCCAATTTTTAGAAGTTTGTTTTTGCAATGGCAATTCTTCTCTTTATTTCCACCTCTGATCTAGTGTCTGTCTATATTAACACATAGGTATTCTGAAAATGAAAAAACGAAGGTAAGTACACGGTGTCTCTATTGTCCAACATTTATTGTAATTCGGTATAACGAGAAACATTTTTTTACCCGATCCCTTAAACTTTTTCACATTAAGAGTTAATCTGAAGCTGCATATCTTAATTTTATTTAAAACCCTGTTAAAGAAGTTAAAATGACAGAGTAAACTGTTTTGACTTTACATCTATTGACCAACACATTTTTTTGGAATTAATGATGACGATCTTCCCGATTCTAGGATAGTGTGGATTGGTTAATGACAAAAGCAGATACATTGATTTACACACCTTAAGTTTTTGAGAGCAAATACAGTCAATGAAATGTACACTTGTTTAAATCTAAAGCAATTAAAAATGGACAAATTCACGGGAAATTAAAATTACAACGCCCAATTCTAAGAAACAGTTGGGCTTTCTCCCAAAAACATAATTTTAGGCAATAATTTTAATATAATAGATTACCTGTGACAGCCATAATTGCAAGTTACACATTAGTTAATTAATTGATATTTGGAGTTGTCATTAAATCAGGATAAGATTAGTAGGTCACTTAAAACTATGTAAATGAGAATATATTACACTGGCCTGTGTTTAAAAGGGTTTTCCAACTGATTTGTTTATTTTTTGATGCGCTGAATCCAAGAATATTATCCATTTTCTTTGGTCAGGTCAAGTTTTTGAGATATGACAAGTCCACATTTTTACCCTTGCATAGTACCCATTTCAAGAAAAACAGGGCTGTAGCTGGTCCAATCTTTGGTTTTTCTAAAATAGAAAACGAAAATGGAGCAGCATCAATCTGATACCGAAGCTGGATCTGTCTTTAACTTAAAGGAAACTGAAACTGAATTTTTTCTGTTTTTACACCTGGGTGATCATTTATAGTTTAGCAGAACTGAACTCTAGTAAATGTGCCTTGAAATCGCAAGGAACAGATGTAGTGTTTCTATTTAGTATTTTAGATCAGGAGAAAATATATCGCAAATGTACAAATCATCTTGATAGGTTCTGTTATATATGTAGTAATGTGATTTCTCCTAGTCGCCATCAAATAGTAACTGATTTTTTGAAGAAGGCATATCATTCTTACTTTGGGGTTAAGCTTGGAGATTAGGACAAGTCACCTGCACCCCATGTTAGCTGCAAAACTTGTGGTGACAACTTGCCTGATTGGAAAAATAACTAAAGGAAAAGTATGCCATTCTATGTTCTTATAGTGTGGAGTGAGGGTAAAGATCATGTGACAAATTACTATTTTTGCATGACTAATATTCAAGAAAACAATCGCAAGAACAAGCATTGTGTTCAGTACCCTGATGTTCCCTCTGTCATAAGACCAGCCCATCCTGGTCCAGACCTACCTGCTTCCGAGCCAGATGTTGCAATGGAACACAGCTCTGAATCGGAATTTGATAAAACTTATGGCAGAAAAGATTTAGATAGTTCTTCTCAACACAGAAGACCCGTCATTGGTTTATTGATTTACAGCAACATTTTTGATTTGATGAAATCAATGGGGATGGACGATGTTGCTACGGAAGACTTGACTTGACTCTCCCAATAGCAGTCTTAAGGCAGTTCTCTTTCATAATGGAAATAAATACTCTTTGATTCCAATTGCAAATGAAAGAAAGCCACAACATGGATTAGTTGCTTTCAGTTATGAACTACCATGGCCATGGTTTGATCTGGTGAGGTCTTAAGGTTGTTAGATTGGTTTTAGGATTACACGGTGAGAACACAAAGTATCCATACTTTCTGCGTTTGTGTGGCCGCCAAGACAAGGATTGGAAACTCGTTTGGACAATGTTCAGTCTCTCCCTCTTGTTGAACTAACAAGATATTACTTTCACCCTTACATATCAAATTGTGACTTCTGCAGAACTTTGTAAAAGCAATGGACATGGAAGGCAGAAGGTTTACTTTCCTTCAGCAGACGTTTCCTCGGATAAAATTTGAAAAGCTTGTGGTAGGCATTTTTAATGGGCCTCATAAAGGACTCAATGTTTAATGAGACGTTGAGTGCAGCTGAGCTGTCTACTTGGCTGTCGCTTAAGTCAGGACAGTAATTACAACCTTTCTTGAAAACAACTGGAGTGCAAAATACAATAGAGAGGTCGACGAACTCCTGAAGAACTTTCAAAAATTAACGGGTGGCATATAAGTCAAATTGCACCTTCTACCGTCCCACTTAGACTATATCCCTCAGAACTGTGAAGAATTAAGTGAAGAACAGGGAAAGCGTTTCCACCAGGGAGAGTGTTTCCATTGGTATCATGGAAGAACGCAGCCAAGGCAAATGGGGTGTGAACTTTCTTGCGGAATACTGTTAGTGTTGGAAACGGGATGTGGTGACTACTCAGCACAGGAGGAAGTCACTAAAAAGGTCCTTCATCCATGATTAGCTTTTGTGCAATGCATAATCTTTACTTTCTGAAATTTATTAGATAAAATCCATGCTCTCTTGAAAGCACTCAATCCAAAATTAAAGGTAATAAATAGCATCGATGGGCGTTAAAAACAATTAATTTCCAACATCGTATCTCAAAAACCTGACCTGATTGGACAAAATTTGTTTGAATGTCGGAATTTTCATCGCGATCTACCCTAGAATCAACTATCACATGCTCGACCTTCAAAACTTCATAAGCCAGTGTTATCACGATTATAAATACATTTTAAATAAATACAGTTATAGCTTATTCAGTTTGATCGAAAGTTATTTTTCTGGTACCAAAGAAGATGGAAGAAGTGCCACTTTTGTGATTGTGCGAGGAAAACATAAGAAACTGACGATTTACCAAAAGTTTTTGTGACTGGCTTTCTAGGACACATGAAGGCCACATTGAAATGATATTTGTCTACAAATGGAATGATGAAAATGGAATAAAAATTACCTCTAAAGCTTCTAAGGACAGATCTACCACTAACTTAAACCGGTTGTTACTTTGCAATAGCCAAATCATGACTAACAAATATATTAATATCCTTACATTCTTATTTTGACTGAACACGATTAAAACAAAATTTTTCTCGGTAGTTACAAGACACCAGTTGTTTTATATTACAAATAAATGTTAAGGACATACGGTTTGCGTACCTCACATCACATTAACATTTTAGCTCATAAACAACTCTACTTAAATTTGTGACAGCCAAAAGCTGCTTTGTAAATAAAAACAGATTTTTTTCGCAATATGGAAAGCACTAAAAATTTCTAAATTAATAATAAAAATTTTTAGTATTTCAATGAATTAGCACTTTTCTAAGGTTAGAAGCTGGCTTTTTTAGCAACGTTTTTCAGCACTGCCCTCCTATAAACGCTACATAGTCAATTGAAAATACACATATTGGAAAAGGAAGTGAACAGAGGACCTGTCAGACATAGAGAAGGAAGGAGTAGCAATGAAAATTTTTACTCTTTAGCAAAAAAAATATTGAAAGAACTATGAAAGCAACTGTAAGTAATCTTCTTTAGTAACCTCAACAATTCATTTATTTGATTGATTACTCTAGTTGAAATAATTCAATAATCATGAAAGTTCAGTAGAAACACTGCTCAATTATTTCATAGATTCATAGAGGTTTGATCAAGTTAAGTCCAATTTGGGTATTTAACATACTCGCTTGGTTCATTTCGTCCATCATTACAACATTAAGATCACTTCCCTTCCTTTGGTTTCCATACACTCCTAAATAGTGACCAAGCATACCAATTGACAAATAATCTTTGTACTCTTATAAAAATTGGCAGAACTTGGTCTTGTTATCGTATTATGTGGTACTAACCCAGTAGGTCACCTTTAAGTGTTATTGTTTATTTTTATCAATAATAACATACATGCTAACCTCATGTAAAGAATATGGGAAATAGTGACTTAATAACTTTTCGAAATATTTTGTTGTTATAGTGACTATTGGACTTCAGTAGTGAAATTAATTAAATAAAAAAAACGTTAGAGGAGAACGTATACATATTCATATATATATATAAGTAAGTAAATATTTAAATGATAGATATTCATTGCAAATTTCAATACATCATCCTTAGGCCCACATTGATCCGCCAATGACTTGGCTTGCAGGTTTTTAGCTGAATATCAATAATTATATAGTAATACGCTTTGTTCTTCAGTAAGAACATATGGAAAAGTAATGCACCAATGTCACTCTCAGAATAATTAAGTGATGATTTGCAACGGTTGATTTGATACATATATTATGTAAATTTAGAAGCGAGCAATGAATTTAGCATTTTGAAAAAACAATGATGCTTCAAGGAAGACCCAACTTGACAATAACTCAAAATTTGATGAACAGTACTCCTTTCCCATGAATAAGTTTAAAGGAAATGTTATTCCATAGTTATGGTTTATGATTTGAAATAGGTCTTACTTTCTTTAGAAACTTTTGTACTCTAATTTTTTTATCTGCCTTGCAAAATATTGGCTTCGTTATCTTGTTTAAGTATTAATTTTCAATGAATTACTTCACTCCAACCAGAGAGAGTTGCTAATGATGTTATCTTGCTTAAATTATACTTTAGAATTATGATCAGGAAAAGTTCACTATTTTTTTAGCTTACAATAATTACCAAAGCAGTTTCTACATCATCAACTTTAATACCACAGCAATTTGGAGAGACGGCGAATATAGATTCCTTTGGGATTTTCATTAACAATAGTTTGAATGAGAGTAGTAATTCTTCCAGAAGATAGAAGTGTCTCGTAAAATTTTGTCGGTAATTCAGCCTCTATGCAACAAGCCAGTAAAAGTAAAGCAATGGCAAGGCCATTGTATTTTCTTTTTTCCATTAAGTTTACTTCACTGGCTGTAACACGCCTTTCCATTCCAGGCATATTTTCCAACAGGTACTCAAGTTCCAGCACTTCTGGTCTTTCTGGTTCTACCTGGTTTTCATTATAGAATCTTTTGTGTTTGGTTTTACTTCCCATAATTACTCTTTCAATCTAGAAGAAAATATGATATTTGAAAACCGTCACAATGGTAATACAACAACTCTTCTAAAAAAAGATTCTAAGAAATAAGCTCTTTCTTGCAATATATATTTTGATTTTTAAAGACCCAGAAACAATCGCTGGTGTATTTTACTATTCCATATTAACATCAGGTCCTAATCTATGACGAAAATTATAAACCAGAATTGAAATCATGAAACAGAGTCAGATACCAACAGTTGACAACCACTGTATTTGTATAGAGATGAACATGGTGCAGAAGGCAGCATAGTATATGATTTGAAGAATTGCTACCCATCTGCAGTTGCAGAATAGTCTATGCATATATGGTCTTGATATTCTGTAGTGGCATATAATACAGTTAGATAAATTTTATAAAATTTGTATGGTTTATGTTTAAAAAATACTATTTGCGTAACACTACGCTACCAATTTTGTAATCAATAGATATCTCTTCTTCATGAAGAACAAGTGCATATATTGTGTAAGCCTTATCTGGAACACCTGATGAAGTGTATCTAGCTCAAGTGTAGTATTAGCAGACGTTTTAGTTCAGTTTCTTGTTTTGTTAAATCAAAATACAATTTACCATATAGTCTTGAACTCTTCAAAACGAATACAATGATTGAATTGATATTGTGAAAAATCACGTTTATATTTTAATAATGTCCTGTACGTTTTACTCACTTCTTTGTCTGGTTCCAATCTTTCAGCAGGATAGAATATATTATCTTTCATTTTACGCTGTGCTGGTGAAATGTTAATTCCATTACCAGCAATGTTAGAAGTATTATAAATAAACATATTATGTAACTTATTATTCAGTTTATCTGAATTAAGTACAAATAGAAAAACATGTCTATGTTTTTAAATACTAGTTGTCATTTTGAATGTTCCTTCTCTTGCAGTTGTACTATCAGACGTAACAATCAACTCTTTCAAAAAAGGCTAACTGGAACTGCAGAAAATGTTGATAATTTTTTTTGCCTCATAATTCGGATAGAATCTTAGTCTTGAAACGTATAATACCATTCTATTAAGATTATATCTAGCTTTCATAGTTACACTACTGTAACGGAAGGTTACGTTATTATCATTTTCTAATTGGATTTCTAAAGTTACTTTTCCATTTGATAGAATTAGTTGTTCTAGATGGTTAAAGAATCCTAATCTAGTTAATGCTAAAATAACAGTCTGACTATTCTCAACAAGATCAGTTAATAATTGTTGCCTTTTATGATAACAGGCATTATAATAAACATTTCTAGTAATAGTATATGTTGTAACCCCTGTTGATGGTGTATATATTTTGTATTTTTGCAAATTAATTTGTGTCTGGATAATGATATTAAGAACCATCAACAGATTTAGTATAGTTCCTTAAATATTCTACCACATTTTTCAGATTAAAATGTAATTACAATCATTCATACAAAAAAACTGTTGGCCATTTTATTTAATATTAAAAAAATTAATCATTCTATAAATACCATTGATAATACTAATATTATCAGTTACACTATAATTACTAGTTCCATCATACTTGCTAATGTTAAAATTAATTTTAAGAAAATCATTATAACACTCAAGAGCTCCTGATTGATTAGTCGTATCTAAATCAATCCAATAGCCTGCTTTATTTCGGTTTATATTAGCTTCAGGTTAAGTTATTGGTATGTTGAATTCATATATGATATATTCTTTCAAAATTATTTGAAAATCTAAATGTCATATATTTTTTTGTTATATAAAAAACTATATTATTACATTATTATAATTATCAATATGTTATATTAAAAATCACATATTTAAAATTTTGCTAAATTTAATTGAAAGGAAATCATTTCTTTGATTTCTCGGTGTAGGTGTCTTATTATTTGAATTAGTTTTTAATAATTCTGTAATTTTACACCCTTATTCTCTTGAATAGGGCCATCCCATATTTGATGTTCATTTGTTTCGAAATCAATTCTCTCACCACTATGAATATCATTCCAATATGATTTACCAGTTATTTGATTTGTTATTTGTCTCAATCTTCTAATATATGTTACTAGTAGATTAATTATCTTCTCTAATTAAAACTATAAGACTAACAGGAAGGCCATTTAAATTAACAGGTTTGTTATTCTTATCAGTAATGTATATTCTAAAGTTACCAATACGATTTGTATTCAATTTGTTGAATAAAAGATGTCTAGACTCTTTCTGGAACGGATACGTTAGAGGTAACCCGTCAATACTAAATTGATAAATAACGCCTGACAAGGTTCCTGCATCAAACGATTCGCTGATTAGAGATGTATGAACCATTATACCACCTATATCTCTCGTGATATTAGAAAAATTGTGTAAATACATTGATGTGGTTGTAACACCTTTATCAAAATCTATAAGTCTTTTAAATCCTCTATTACTAAGATCAACTTGGTAACCAGCTTTGAAAGTCGTATAAATACGGAGATGAGTATGGATGAATGATAATGCAATTCTAGTCTTGGAATGACCATTAAATAAGAGAGCTGACTGAATTGCATTGCGCAAATCAGTTTAACTATAATTACTATTAGAAAGAGTAATAGTTGGCCATGCATTACCAGAATCATGAGAATATTTAAAAATAATTTTTCCTAATGTGGATAACACATTATACCATGAATATGACATACTTATTTAATTAAGAGCCACATAATATTGTTTATATTTGCCAAGAATAAGTTTTGGATTGTGTCTTATAGTAAAATTATGAGATTTATTTTCTATTGGTAAAGGTATTTATGTATACCTTTAACAATAGTTTTTGAATCAGGAATAGTTTTAACACCTTCTCTCGTCAATCCTTTGACGTTTTTATGTTTTGTTTCTTTCTTAGTTTTCACAGCAAATTAATATTTGCTTAGTAATTTTTGCTCTTCTGCCAGATCTTTTTCATAAATGGTTTTTTTCTTTTGCCATGCAGAGAATTAATAATAGATCTAACATTTTTCAGCTTTTCTATTTCTTTTATTACATAATAAACCATAAAAGATCTTTCAGAATAAAAATATTGTAAAATTCAGTACTAATAATATTAGTAAAGCTTATATAACAGACAGTGTATTATCTTGAAAAACATTATAGAGAATATGGATATTTCTGACTAAAAGTAAAACTAATAAAGGATGTGTCTTTAATGTTTAGGACGAGTCCGGTAAAACGACTAAACTCTCTGGTATGGTACAAAAAAGCAATATAGAATATCAAAAGTATATTGGTTAAATTAGGGATGTACAAAGACGATATAAATATGTCTTACTTTTGATTAATCTTTTTGCGATTTAATAAATGAGATTTAAGCAGTGTTAAAAAAAGACAATTTTTCTTGAAGAGTTTACCATGATACCGAATAAATGGACTACATTAATTAATAAAGCATACACTATAATAAGTTATAATAAATTTTACATGTTTGGTAAACTTACGTAATGTTTACTTGTTGAAAAGGGTAGTCAGATATATTATAGTTATCTAGACTCGTGTAGTGTTTGTGAAATGTGTCAACGAGTAGAAAAACATCAATATATTGAAAGCACAATTAGATACAATAGACAAATAAATGAAATGCTAAAACCATTTTTGAAGCATGGTATATTATCAGCATATTTTAAAGCTATTGTCAAGAATCTTTCACAAAACGTATGTTATCTCAACTCAACAAGGATAGAGATAAAAACTGATTGTTGTAACAAGTTTACAGAAGGTAAGAATTACAAAATAGTTAATTGAAAAAGTAATGACAAATAAAGAGAGGTATAGAATATATCAAAATTATAGCAACTCAAAATAAAAAAAATGCATTTACAACATGATGAAGTTTGTGATAGAAGAAATTAAAGAAAATAAGTTTAAGGTAAACAATGATGTCGTCAGATCTGGGATTCTCAGCTACTGGAAACATTGTACCCGCACGACATCGTCCGTTGTGCGGGTTACCAAGGGGAGCTTCTCCCGGTGGGTTACCAGGCTTGGATCGAAAAGTCAGCTTCTGGAAAAGACCAAAAATATTGTCTCATCAACTGCAAGATGATTATCAAGATCTCCACATTTAATGTAAGAACACTACACACAAAAGAAATCTTCATGAATCACAGGCTCAGCAGAGTAATACGGAACAAATGTAATTTGTATTCAAGAACACCGAATCTACCACACAGAAGGCATCATATACACATTAGTCGCCAAAGAGTGGATGATAATAATACACTTGGCGGAAAAGAACCAAAGAAACGCATCTGTTGGAGGAGTTGGTTTGCTTCTCAGTCTCCATGTATGAAGAGCACTAACAAAAATATTAACTCAAGAATCATCTCAGCAATATTCAATGACAATCCAGAAACTTCTATTCTTTCCTGCTATGGTCCTACTAATGCGACAGAAAAAACGGAAAGAAATAACTTCTACAATTCCCTTTCTAACTATATAAGATCTATGCCCAAACACAACATGCCAATCATTGGCGGTGATATGAATGCCAAAATCATCTCAGAAGACGTTTCTGGAAAGGCTTTCAATAAAAGAACAAATGCAAATGGACTAGCTTTACTAAATCTACATGAAGAATGTGCAACGACCGTATTAAAAACTATTTACCAGAAGCGCAAAGAAAAGCTGTAGACACACATGTACCCAAATTCTGAAAAAGCTCAGCTTGGCTATATTGTGCTGATCCGAAAATGGAAAAACAGGGCAAAGAATTGTGAAGCTTATAGCACATTTTGTTCAGTGGGATCTGACCATTGCACAGTAACTGCCAAATTGAAACTCAGCCTTCGTGCCAATAAAACCAACTTCAATAAGAAGAGGCTTGACTGGCAGTCATTAGGAAATAAAGAAATTAAGAGAAAAATAACTAGTAGAAGTTCAAAACAGAATTGCCATATTAAATGAGGCAGACACCAACCATACAGCTGAATCAATGTACCAATCACTAATAACTACTCACAATACAGCTCCTGCAGCCACAATCCCTATAAGAAAAAGACCACACAAAGAATACCATGGAATGACATCACAATTGAACAGAAGAGAGAGAAGCTAAAGAAAGCACAGAGTACATGTAACACTAAAACTACAAGAAAAAATCAGAAACTGCTAAACGAGGCACTGGTAGACATTAAACTAGCCTATGACGGCAACAAAGAATCTTATATTCAAAGTAAGATCAAGACAATCAAACAAGCTCAGATTCAAAAACGAGCAAAAACTGGCATGGGACACAATACATGAAAAAACCAAATGAAAACTCACAAAAAGTGACCGTGTATCTGGGAATGGCCCGTCCGATAAAATCAAAAGGGGGGAAGACCACATAAAACTTCTTTTTGGTCAAGCACACCCAATTGGTGAAAATTACGATGAAGTAGAAACTATCCTCCCGCAGATTCTTCCCATTAACACAAACGAATTTACAATGCAGGAACTTACTCATGTATTAAATCTATATCAACTTGCAAAACACCAGGCCTAGATGAAATACCAAAAGAAATATGAAAAACCGGAGCACTTTTAGAAGAGCTACTTGAAATCTGTAACAAAGTTCATATAAGGGATTGCCCCAGTCTGTGAAAGCTCGCAGCAACAAGGGCCGTCCAAAAGAAAGGAGACTTAAGCAATAGCCAAAACTACAAAGGGATCAGCCTGCTTCTTGTGGCTGTCAAACTATAAAACAAGATGCCCCTGAACAGCCAAAAGCGTAGCATGGAAAATATCCTGCACATTAACCAGAATGGTTTTAGGGAAGGTCGTTCAACGATAAAGTCAAGCCTATCAACCTACCAGCTGTATTAACTTTTGTCGACTTTCGCAAAGCTTTTTACTCAATCAATAGAGAGAGAATCTTTAAGATCCGTTTCTGTATATGGCCTCTCAACTACCATAATCAATGCCATAGCAATTCCTTATACCAACACTATGGCTCAAGTAGTAACAGAAAATGGAAGAACAGACTTCTTTGAACTGCTTACGGGTGTCCTACAGGGCGACACGCTTGCACCATATCTGTTTGTCATAGTATTAGACTATCTTAAGAGAACAGCCGTTAAAGACAAGGAACACCTTGGCCTCACCATCTCAAAGAGCTGGAGTAAGCCTTACCCAACCACATATTTAACTGACACAGACTACGCCGATGATATTGCACTACTTTCCGATAGCATCGAAGATGCCCAAGCACTATTATCACTCGTTGTTAACTCTGCAAACAAAGTAGGTCTAACACCAAGTTCATGTGTTATAATATGAAAGACAACCCAAGATTAGTAGTAAATCACAAGAGGTTGAAAAAGTAGATGACTTCCAATATATAGGATGGTGGATAGACAATTCCGCAAAAGAACTAAAAATAAGGAAAACAAAAGCCCTTGGTAACAGTACGAAAACTAGACATCGTCTGGAGATCATTGCCACCATGGAAGCAGAAAATCTATTTCTTTCGCGCCACATTGAAAGTATACTGCTCTATGGATCAGAAACATAGATTCTGGCAAGAAAATTAGAAAAGGAAGTTCATGGTTGCTACACTCGTATACTTCGATAGATTAAGAACATCAATTTGAAGCAACACGTTACAAACAAAGAATTATACGGAAGCCTACCCAAAGTTACCGATACCGTTAGAGTACGCCGAGTACGCCTCGCAGGCACTGCTTCAGAAGTGCCGACTTACACTGGAATATGCTACCCTGCTCCAGAAAGACACAGGTTTTCCAATACCCGATCTCCAGAAATTGATGGAAAACAGAGACTCGTGGAGAATGGTGATCGTAAATTCGGGTGCGTCCGATTCATTGATGAAACAATGATTGGTTTGAGGAAAAATAGTTTTCTAAATTATTTGTACGAAGAATTTGTATAATAGTTTACCAATATCAAAGTTGTGATATTGACGCACATTACAATATATATGATGTCAATAGAATGGATAAAAAAACAGTTGTTTACAGCATTAAGCAGAATGTCAAAATTTGAATACATACATATCAACAATAAATAATTAAACAATAAATACCTAAACCGTAAACAATCAGTATTGGAATTAGTTAATAGTAAATTAAATAGTTTCATTTGACAGCAATGACATCCGCACCATCACGTGAAGAACTTAAGACAAGATTTAATTGGCATTTATTGAATAATAAAGGTCAATTATATCCATATAGAGACAAAATCCCTAAGATTTAATTATTGAAGCTTCAAGTAACGATAAAAAAAAGACTTAAAAACGTTGAAAATTCACACCTAGAAGAATATGCGGAAAAATATATGAAACTATTGTTAAATATTAAAGAAAATTTATTGGAAAAAAAAAGAGAAAAAACAATACACAGTCAATATAAAAACATATAAACAACTAGAAGAAAGAATAGCAAAACTTGATAAAAAGCTAATCGTAAAGGATGATATGAAAAATTTACAAATTCTATTTTGACACTATAATCGATGGAAAAAAAATTAAAACTATGACTTAATGTAGCCAAACACCAACAAATAAAGCATTACAGAATTAAAAAGATAAAAAACAATCAATAAAAAACGAAATGACAATTTGATTGGAGTAAAAATCAACTTATATATATTTATGAAATAACTTTATTAGTAATATGATGTAATAACACAGTAAATCTAACCTGCTTTTCTTAAATGATTAAACTACAAAGTGATTGTTGTATTACTCTTTAAAACATCAATTATTTTATGTGTTATACAACAACAAGGGAACAATTTATGAATTCTTTTAATGAATACATCTTATGAAACAAATGGGAAGAATTTATCTTAACGTAAAAAGGAATGAGACAGCCCATTCGCTTTTAATTTCTGAGCTTTATAAATGCTCCTCCTGTAAAGGACTATTTAAGCATTTTACGAACTCTATCCCCGCGAATGAGTCTTTAAATGGCCAGTTCCTTCTTTATTTGCTTGTGCAAATAAAAAAGTAATTTTCCTTTCAAATGCTTCATCCGTGTCGAGAGCTCTTTGCTCTAGATCACAAGGAACCATAAGATGAAGAAGTCATAAGGTAAGAAATCATAATCAAAATTCTTGAACCCTCTTATATAATAAAACACTTAACAATGTTATGATTAAATACATATTTGCCTTTTAGGGGTACTAATGCAGTACTTTTTTTATACACAATGTTAATAATCTAGACATGGTCTTACTCAAATGAAAACTATTTTTGATCAACATGTCATCGCAATTATTATATATATGCTTTTCTTAGATGATAAAACTAAAAAATGATTCCTGTCTTAAATTTTGAAACAACAATTTTCCAGCCTGTAATATTATAAGGAAGCCACAAATAACATTCTGCGGTAATAACAAATTCTCATCATGATTAACTTCCTAATGCCTTGTCTAACAAGTTATCATGAACTTATTCCTCAGAGAACGTAAGCTGAAAAATTCATAAGGTTGCTGTTTTTTTAAACAATTTATTACAAAATCACTTAAATATCAAATTAATTTTGCATTTATACCCAGAAAATAATAATTTTAATAGAAAATAATAGAAAATAAAAATGTTAATAGAAAAAACGTTATGCAGAAAATAAAAAACGAGTGTGATTTTTCCAGCTTATATCACAAGTAGTGCTTCAACTAATTTAAAGCATTAGAAGTGAAGGCGAATGTAATGGGATATCCTATATATAAGGATAGGTGGATATCTGTGAAGGGTGAAGTGTTAAGAGTTTATCAGGCCAAAAAGTAAGGAGGTCAAATTTGCTGTTGTGATCATGAAGTATGATTGTTTGGTGGGAGGTCCACCCCATGGAAAGTACAGGAAGATTTGCAAAAATCATTTTCTACTTTCTACGAGTCTCTAACACAAACACGTACTCCCTAAAATTTGCTGGAGAAGCCATCAATTAAGAAGATGAAAAAGGGTTGAAAATGCCCTGCAAGTTATATATTTCAACTGAGAGTTAGAGCATAAAGAATTTCAGAGTGTGTCCTTCTGAAATGAAATCTTATTACTGCACTGCAATTAATATTCTACATTGATATTCTCATTATTAATTTCCAGCAATTTTTTTCAAGATTAGTTTTTGTGCTGAACATAGTTTAGCTTATGTTATAAAAAAGTTGCGAATGGCAACAAATTAGTTCACTAAAAATAAATATATGGTTCAATTAGTTTCCTAATCAACTTATGGGGAATTATTATTCATAAAAAGATAATGCCTACTTCAGCGTTTAGCAGGATTTTTTAGTATATACATAAGCCATTTTCAAATATTTGCTTCAAACAAGATTTTGTCACAGATTTCATATCTATGGAAATAACTCTTCCACATATAATAGTCTGTCTTACCTCATTACTGATTGCTAATTACTGTTTTTCTATTATGAGTTCCAAATAATGTAACTTTTTCTGTCGACATTTAACTACATATCCGCTACTTTTATTTATCAACTTGTTGTTAGTTGGCTTGATTATCTAATTACTTAGCAGTATTTTTATTGTCACAGAATCTTACCTTATTTTCACTTGATATGTCAATCAAATACAAAGGAATTTTTCTGGACAAGGTTTTCTTTACCTATTACTGTTCTGGTCTCATTTGCAACAGCATAGGATTCTTAAAAAGCAGCCTTAAAAAAGAAACCGTCACAATGTCAAGCAAGCTAAATTGTCGTAGGTTATAAGCTACAGCGACATCGTGAATAAGGGACCCATACCGGTCAGCTCACTAACACACGAAGACTAGAGGGGGACATTAAATTATATCTTTTTGGGTTTTTACCCTTTAAGTACTAAAAGTTTTTTTTATTCTTTCATTTTAGAATAAGGAGCGTGAATCTTTAAGAAAATCAGTACTTTTCTCTCGTTGCACTTCATTCGTCAAAAGTTCAAGGACTAGAGTTTAGAAACGAAGTCGCAAGTGTAAAACATGGTTTAGTAAATCGCAAAATCGAAAACATTCAGTGTAGTGTGGAATAGAGACCCACGTTTCTTTATTGGTGAATATTTTTGTATTTTTCAAGTATCTTCTAAAATATGTAAAGAATACAGCTCTTTAGTTACATGACTACAACAAGAGAAAAACAGGACATAAATTCATAATCAAGAATATTCAGTGGTATACGCAGTAGTTTAGAACAACTAGATTTTAATCGTCACCGTTCTGCTCCGGTGGTCATCCTTGGTGTTTATCTCTGGCTTCAGATCTTTAATTCAGAGTGCTTCCAGTGTGAAAAGATATGCTTCGCTTCTAGAGGTAGATTTTAGGATTTCTATGTCATCATAAGGTAACGAGTAGTGCAACTGGTTAGGTGTTTCTTGATTGGACCTGATATGGTGCTACATTCTGGTTTGGAGGTGGTGACTGGTTTGGCAGACATAATACGTCTTGTAGCATAGACATGTGATTTTGTAAACCATCCCGTTTCTAATCAGCTTCTCCACTAGTGAAAGCATGGTGGTCTATAATTTTCACAGAGTCATAATAATTACACATGGTGCAGAGGATCGACGGAGAACCTGTACATAGTCTTCAGTACAATTTCCTTTGTATTGAATAATGAAGGAGGGTAACTTCCTGCTATTTTTCTTGTGGCGTTGTTTCCCCCCATTTTTCTATGACTTTTGTTGCTCTAGGATGGTATTAAGTGTCATTTATTATAGGGTCATAGAAACGAGGAGGATATTTGTTCCTTTCTAGCACTCATTTTGCCTTTTCTAAGCTGTCATGGAACAGATTCGAGGAGCTACACGCATTGAAAATTATATATACAACTCTAGACAGAACTGATTTCTTTGGTGCCAAGGCATGATAGTTCTTAATAAGCCTATGTCTATGGGATTGTTGTACCAAATGGAGGATAAAGTACCACCCGTATGATGTATGAATTTCATGTCTAAGAAAGGTATAGCCTTGTTGTCTTCTTTCATCCAGTGTAGGACGGATAGTTACAACTATTGAAATGATTAGTGATATTTTACCTCAGATCTGCTTGTATTTTCAAATATTACTACTCCAACCCTACATAGATTCTATGCTCATGCATTATTTTGGTTAACTATCTTCTGATCGTTTTTAAATTTTTGCCTTGTGACGTTGAATTCGAAATCCAAATTTATAGAAAAAATGATCGGAAAAATATGGCTTTTACAATTTTGATTTTGATTTTATTTTATTTTATTTGGTATAAATTATAAATGTATACATATATATATATATATATATATATATATATATATATACTCAAGCTACAGACAGTACTGTTTCGCCCTTTGTGGGTTCATCAGTGCAGCACAGAGTTTCTGAGACATAACTCTATATATATATATATATATATATATAATATATAATATATATATATATATATATATATCTGTCTTCTTGATAACGAACTTTCTAAATTTATTTGGAAATTAAAAGACAGCAAATTAACTAACACCTTGCAATTGAGTATCGCTACCAAAGTATCGCCGTAAAAGTGTGAACAAGATGTTATTTGCGTCCATTAGGGATACTAATACAATAAGATCCGAACCTAAGGGACTTCAAAACAAGTAAACTAAATTAATCTCAAAGTGCCGCCAACGAAACAAATACCCTTTTTTGCCTAAACTGACACATGAGAATTCAAAATGCAAAAGATATAGACTTATTATTCTATTGATAAAGTTTTACTTCTATTTTATTTATTTTATTCCGTTAGCCACTTCTGGGA
>RDPX01000001.1:7664916-7687497 GCA_003991215.1 Morbakka virulenta | reverse complement strand
CTCTCTCTCTCTCTCTCTCTCTCTCTCTCTCTCTCTCTCTCTCTCTCTCTCTCTCTCTCTCTCTCTCTCTCTCTCTCTCTCTCTCTACCTAGCTTCTACTTCACAATTAGCGTCAAGTCTTTGTACCCAAATATAGGTCAAGAGAAAGGAGCAGATTATTGCATTCAGCTATTAAAAATAAATAATTACTTCAGTTTTGATTATTTTCCATAATCGACTTGTTCTTTTCGTTTTTAATTGCAACGCTCTGCTTTGGATATCTATTTTTCTGCCAAATCAAGAAGGTGGCGATAGGTACACTATTGGTAGTCATTTTTGTCAACTTACTTATGACGAAATAAGAAAAATCACTCCTATCAGTCTATAAGTCAAAATCAAAAAAGAACTTTCCTCCGTTGTTCCAATTCATAAACAATATTTTCTTTATTTAGCCAGGTATCCAGGAATCTCTTAATCACTTTCCACACTTCTGGAATGTTTTAGGCCAGAATTCGGGTATATAATTCACTATCAAATTTATATCACCAATCACCATATTACTTTTCTAGACACTATAATTAAACTTCAAAATTCAACACTAAAAACGGATATATATTGTAAATCCACTAATATTGGCCATTTGCGTCATCGCTCTTCGGATCAACCCCCCACCCACACAATTTATTCTAATATCACTCCACAGGATATCCTTGTTAGGGATTATACAAATTTGTGCCCATTTGTGGGCTATTCGAGACAAACGGGGTCCTTTCTTAGCCGTTTCAAACAACGGAGTTACAATAAAAAAATTCGCACAAAGCTGTCAAACAAATTTTATTGGTGGACATGCATACATTTTTGTAGCCACACAAAAGTGCAAATATTGCTCAAAATCGTACACCGTTTGTGTTATACTGACAGAAAATTCATAAGTTTATAAAAAAATGACACAGGGCTACCTAATTAAAAGGATGTTTTAAACCGTAATGATATTCTAGTGGAGTCTTTCTTGTTATCCAATTATACTTTCTATCATTTCTGAGTCCATCAAATAAAAAATCTTACTTGCACCATATGTCATTCTATCAACCACACCAAAAAAAGTATGCATCCTCCTCCTCTACCTCAAGTGGTAACTGTACTGCGTTTTGTGTCTTCTACGCTGCTGAATGTTGTCAGCATCATAATTTGTATGTTGACTATATCACATTACCCTGCTATATTATATTTAATAATCATAGATCCGAAATTTTAAAATGTGTTTGGAGTAATAAGCTATTTCTCCATTTTGTTGAATTCGCTTGTGATTTCGAAAGATCTAAGATCTAAGTATTTTTGTTTTACAAGACGATTTGTCACATAAAGAGACAGCATGCCTTTATACCGAAGTCAAGTGAATTGCTCATTTAGATACTAATTACCCAAATGGAATGGACACGGTAGAAGATAACTTTTGCTCTCTATTTTTACATTATATATTTGACATGTGTTTGAACTTTATTTTTTTGTTGCCAATAATCCTTTTAGGTTTCAATGTGTCATTGTTTCTCAACACCCCTTTGTTATGCTTCGCTTTTTCTATTTTACGCTTTACTTATTTTACGCCTTACCTATTTTACAATCACTTATACTTAACAAATTGTACTGAGGAAGGCATTGAAATAAGCGGAAACTTTTGCGATGACTATTTTTTGTGAGTACGTATATGTATATACAGGTTCGTATGCTAATAAATAAATATGTAGCTATATAATTGTAAGTGTATGTGTACGCCTATGTATAAATTTATATTGTGTTTATTTTTAATTAATTTTGTGATCTTGTGAGCATGATATATCTTCACAGTAAAGCCTAGAATCTCGGAAAGTGTAAATACATTGTTTTAAATAGGATGCTAATTTTTAACTGAAGTTCTGTTGTTGAGTTTTTGAAAGTTCTTTTTCTGTCATACAGTTATAGCTGCGACATCTATTCTGTAGTCCTTTAATAAACCAGGTTAATTTTTTTAGAGTGATTATAAACGTTTAAATTGTGTAGTAGATACAGATTAACGCAACAAACAAATACACGCATAAAAATCAATATAAGCAAACTTGTGCAGGAAAATCGAGAGATTAAAGATACAAACAAAGTTAAATCCCTTGTTAGGTAAACACTAAATACATTGTAATTCTTCCTTGATTATACAGTCATATTTAATAAAACAATCTTTAAAAACAACAACAAAATCTCATTGACTCTCAGAACTTACTTCTTTAGACTGATCAAAGGGCCCTTTTTTATTCCTGATGATTATTCCAATGAATCTCTAGCCTGGCTTCCTACAGTATCTTCAGCAAGTACTTCGAACATATAATTTGTTACCACCGGTCAATATCCCAAGTTACCTGTCGTCGAAACAGTTGTGTTTGTATTGTCAAGATAATCAAGTGATTCCAGTTTCAAAAGATGCAGGTTGTCATCTATTGTTAAGAAACAGGCTAGCATAATTCACTAACTTGAATTCTGTACAAGTATGATATTATCACGAAATTTTATTCAGTAAGTGTCATTTAAAGCTTTAAATTATTAAAGATGGTTTAGCAAAGAGTCAATACCATTTTCCTAACAATTGTTTTTCTGAGTAAACAATTGTCAAAAGACAATGTTTTTTGATGTAAAGATTTCAGCTGTACAATTGTTAGTCGAACAGAAACGACTATGTCATATGACATCCACCGGTGTTGATAAAATAACGTTTGGTGGTACCAGAACTTTTTCTCTACCAATGATGTAAATAGCCTTTACTGAGGTCTGTTTTCTTTTCAAGGAGATTTTGATAATAACAATGTAATTGCCACTTGAAAACAGTCTTTTGTTATCCTTTCACATTTAATGGTACTGAATCCTTTTTTGTGCAAAGGAAATTTATCAACGATGATAAAAAGAAATTGGGTACGAATCCATGAGGTGATATCCTTTTATTTTCAAGAAGTAATGTGAATGTTATTATTATTAATCAGTAAAGAAAAGCTTTTAATTTTAAGGAGTAATACAAGGGTACTTAATCGTAATTTAGCTGATACGTTAGTATTCCGTTTGTAGGCTCGCAAGTAGGGCTAAACCTATCGAATTTCGGATACGTGATTGATGGCAGTTAAAACATAAAATTTGTCCTATGTTCTAGTTGTACAAATAAAATACTTATGATAAGCTAACGCCATCTTTGCTAAAATCATGCAAAGATCAATTTTTGATCCAATTTTCAAATTTCAAGTGCCTAAAACTGTATTTTGCATCCTAAAAACTGATTATATTGATTCTTTCCTTTTTAGACCATCAAATAAATACCATCTGTCTAATGTACTAAAATTTATGAATGAAAGCATTTTGAATTACTAAGCTTAACAGTATTACTCGAGAATAGTTAAATAAATCATATGGGAAATAAAATAGAAATATTTCAGTTATTAGAAAAGTACTTTTCGTTAAGGAGAGAGGGTGGGTTTGGGTGGGGTGAATAGACTTGAAGGAAGAACGAGTAAACCTACCCATAAAGTGAAATTCTACAGGACACTTGTTTGATCTTTGTTAGAGGGGAAAAAAGTTCAACCTCCAGATACTTTGATATTTTGAACTTTGGGAATATGTTGAATAAAATTATTTAAGGGGGATTTTTCAAGAAACAAAAATGTAATCCATGTTATTACTAGTACAGCCTTGGAAACGACAAGAAAAGGCTATAACAAACTAAAATGCATTAAAAGTAAAACAAGCTGCAGCTGGGAAAACTTGGAGCTTTTATGCATATATCTAAATAAAATTACACTGCTGTCAACATTTCAATATAAAACACTGTCCAATTAATCAGTAAAAGTATACATGTGTATTGCTTAAGCTAAAAATGTCGAAATATTTGAAATAAAATATTAAATATTGGGCCAAAAATTTTTGGTATCCTGTGAGATTCCATATCCTGATGTTTATTATCAGTTTAATATGCTACTTTTAGCAGCATAACCACGATAGTTATCATTATTATTAAATTCCTTGTAATAAACATAAATTTTTCGTACCCTAACTCCTTCGTTCAAGGCTCCAAGCCAATTTTATTATTTTTCACTGTTTTGATTATTTACTCCATTTTCAACATCTATTTATGTTTGCCCCTCTCTGAAAAAATGTCTTAACTGCATTATCTTTATTACTGATATCATGTAAAAATTGTTTAAAATAATCAATAAATAGATCAATATAATGGCTATTTATTAAAGGAAAATACTTAAAAGAATAATTGAGTGTACTCTGTGATAGACAGTGTCTGCTGTCGCTTCGGTTACAACCACCCTCCATACAATATGGTTCAGTTAGTTAGCATGCTGATCATATGCATATTGGTAATGGTTTGGAGCATCTGTTTCTATTTTCAATTTTTCTTATGACGATTTCAATCAAATAGATTAGTATACCTCTTCTGATTCTAGCTCAGTTATTGAGAAATTATCAGACTTTATTGACAAGTCTCTTAAAGCCATCTCACTGCTAACATACTTGTTTTTTTCCAACTCCATTGCTAATCTCACGACCTGGTTGACTTCTAATTAGACTGATAGACCTCGAAAAGTTATTTCAAATTTTAATCTTGCTTGAGGTTTATAAAAATTCTTAATTTCCCCACGCGGTTTTCTGAATCAAACTGGGATTTTTGTTTGCCAATCTTTTGGGATGCAGTGTTTAACAAGGACACTTTTTATGCTGCAACTGAATTCACCGAATAAGTCCAGGTTGATATTGAAACATTATTACCTACGAAGAGAAATCTCATTCTTCTTCATGGTTCAGTGTTTATTGTTCTTCTGTCATTACTCATTGGAATCATTTACATGTTCGGAATCAACGTGATGGAAACGTGGGATTTTTTTTTTCAGACGAACTAGCAATGCTTGTAAAAGGCTTGTTCTGATGCTAAATCTTGCCATGCCGAGCAGACTCATGAACCTGTTTCTTTCTAAAGACTTAAAAGTCGAGAGGTTTGGATTATTTACAATGGTGTTTTGAATTGTGTCAAGTCAGTGATTGTTCTTACTGGTACCGTTTCATCTACTTTGTCTTCTGGAAAAAATTCCAGTGTCTTACTTAAAATGGGTGAGGCCACTTCTCTTTTATGAATGATACTGGCATTTCTTTGTCGACTTTTCTGTCTTAAAAGTGTGTGCTTCTGAAATGTCATTTCTGATTTCTAAACTTCTAAATTTTTGCCTATCAGTCTTGTGTACCACCTTCATTAGAAGTTTTTGATGTTGTTCCTGTCTTCAAGAATTCAGATGTTCAGTCTGATTATCACAAATATAGATTTGTAAATCTTCTTTCTCTGATCGATAAAACTTTTGGAGGACTTTACAGCAAAATGAGCGAATCTTTGGAAAAGTTAGGTATCTTTGTTGATTTTCAGTATGGATTTGGAGAATCTGTTTCCACAGGTACTCTATTTACAGAAAATAAGGAACATATCATTAAGTTTATTAATAACTTTTATTAAGGATGCGCTATATATAGCCTTATATATTCCATGTCACTTGATAAGGTGCCGCACAGTGGTTCTGTGCATTAGTGTTCAGATTTGACTTATCAAATACAAGCTTAGTTTGCTTAATCTTAAAACATTTTGAGGATACATTTTGTAAAGTGACACAACGCAAATGATGGTATACTACTGTGAAGTTAACCTACAAATCGTTTATTTGAAAAAAATCCTACCTGCAATTTTGGTAGAAATTTAATCCTTTGTTTTGATTGACCAAAGACTGATGGATAAATGGTAAGATTTTCACATAATAATGTATTTCACAGACAGAGATTAAAGAAAATAAGCCCCTTCTTATGCTTGCTATTATGCTTACTATTATGCTTACCATTACTATTATTACTAGGGCAGAGAAAAAAATGATCATCTACCAAAAGTATTCCTTTGTCCCATCCTTAGAACATTGCATCATCAAACACTTTTAAGAGATACACCTCTGAATTGGAAAATGTCTGATGCCTTACACGCCAGGTGGCATGTATGTTACTTTTTAAGCCGTAATGATTCTTACAGCAAAATTTGAATGGCTAGCACCATGTCAGTGTACATAAACAATATCTCTTTTTGTGAAGAGATATTGTTTAAAAGAAATATGAACAAACTTATACTAGAAAATTCAATGAATCAACTCATTGGTAAATTACTTGTCTAATATGAATATTCTGGGATCACTGTGTTTCTTACAAAAACATACTTTTCTTGGGCTTTGTATCTTACAGCAATATGTGCATTAGTCTGCTCAACTTAACTTTGTTTACCACGTTAAATACGTTATCTGTCGCTCGGGAGCAAATCTCATTGATGATTCTATGGTACAGTTAGGGAAACTAAAAAAGCTTTTATCAATCGAAAAACATAGCACTTTAGAAATGTTAGGTTAGAGAATAGATAAGAATGCTACTTCTTGAGGACAAAAGGTAAGAATGCTGTTTCAGATCAAGAGAAAAATACAATCTTTGAAGACACCATAAAGGAATCACTAACTCCATATTTAGAGTACACTCAATCGAATCTTGTTTTATGTACAAAGTACAAGGTTAACATCCATAGTGAAAAAAAGAATCCTAGACACCGAAGATATTCAAAGTTAAAGGCATACTTGCAATCAGTACAGCAAGACTAATTTGAAACAAGGTTGTATTGCGGAGAACAATGTAGAAAGGGTACGTGTGAGAGAGGGTGCTTGAGCTTATGTTGACACGAAATTATGTTAATTTTATTATATTATTATTATTTTTTCAGTGTTTACTATAGACCTACAACCATAAAAAGAAATATATAAATACATAAATAGAAATTCCCACTCAATTTCGGCAAAAAATACCAAGGCAAGGCAGTATCAATTTAGTATTGGAAATGGGAATGGATGATTTGCCTTCCATCTGGCTTTTCCTAGATCCTTTGGAAAGTTCTCCACATTAAATCCACTCTTCAGCTTACAGAAAAGTTCAGCCATGATTAAACATGTGCCGAGCGCTCCGATCCCCGCCCCCACCCCGATTTTGGGCCCCCAATTGCCATTCGGGGCCCTGTTGAAAGTTGGGGATGGGGCCGGGCTTCCCGATATATTAGTTCGGGAATCCCCGATCCTCGAAAAAACCCGGTAAAAAAACCACAGACATGTTTGCATAACAAGATGGTGCTTGGTGTGTTAAAACAATTTGAACGAATTTCTTCGATGATAATTGCTCGGGGCGGGTATGGATGCTTATATTGTATCCTCCGTACATCTCTAGCCATGATACATATCAGTAAAGGTGAGGGGTGAATCACTTTAACAAAAGTGTTTGAGAATGAAGAATTATAAGGGCTGTTGAGAATTATTGGGAGTTATTAAGAATTATTGGGAATTATGATAATTTATTGGGAGTTATAAAGAATTATTGGGAATTGTAGAGTTTGTGAGAGTTATTAAGAATTGTTGAGAATTATTGAGAATTATTGGGAATTATTGAGAATTATTGGGAATTATTATTGTTATGATTATTATTACTATTATTATTGTTATATATATTGAGAATTATTATGAATTGTTTGCTATTATTGTGACTACTTAGGAATATGTGAGTCTTTGACAATGATTGGTTATTATTGATAGTTCCTTAAAACGATCACTAATGTGACAATTATCAAAATAGGGATAACATCTTCTGAATTTAAGATCTGAAATTCTTGAGAACGCAAGCTAATTAAAGAGTAAGAGTACCCAGATATTTTGATGTGATCTAGTTCTGCTTTTGAAAACTTATCTACTTGTGGGGAAAGTGGTGAAATATATGGTCTGTATATTGTGATGTCAGTAAAATCACAAGACAGCGGCATTTTGCACATGAAGATGCTGGGAAACACGTAGATGGGAATCACATGCTTCGTGAGCTGTTCCTGGCTTCTAAACAATATTATTCTTTTACTTTCGTTTGCAGAATTGTCAACACAAAACAGTTAGAAGGCCATCAATGCTCCACTACAACTTTTGAGAACTGGAGGGCTTAGATTTGGATGGCTAATTTAAGGCAATAACCAACCGTAACATATATATGGTCCCTCGGCAATGCAAAGAGTAAAATATGTGTAGCTTGCTGCAGCCTATTACCAATTTTTAGAAAGCTGAAATGAATGAGAAAGAAGGTATTTGTCAAAGAGTGACGTTTTGGTTAATTAAGGATTATCTTAAGCCCAAAAGCCTCAGGGGTCATGAATCCGAATTTTCCATGTTCACCGGTACTAAATCAATTTGTGTAGCAATTATTTTCAAGTTATTACCGAGCTTCAGTAAAAAGTAATGGATGGATCAGAAGTTATCTTTCAAGTGGCGATTTATACCATTTTGGGCCTATTTTTAGCCCAAAAAGCCCGAAGTGTAGAGGACCAGATTTTTGACAGGGTCAATCGACAGGCGTCTCCAAGTTATTACGAAGTTTTACAAAAGAATTAATGGGTGAATAAAACATTATTTGTCAGAAAGTGTGGTTTTGACCATTTTGGAGTTATTAAGTCCCAATGATCTCAAACCAGATTTTCACAGATTTCCCCAACACTTCATAAATATGCGCAGAAATTATTTCCAAGTTCTTATCAAGCTTAAGAAATATCTAATAGATGGGTCAAAAGTTGTTTTCCAAATAGCGGAAATTTGAACATTTTGCCCTACAAATGATCCCTTTGATCATCTAGGCGCTAACGAGAATTTTTATCAAAAATCCGGCAATGCTCCTTTTCATCCCTTATATAGTTGTAACTTCCTGTAAAATTTCAAAAAAATATATAAGTGCTTCTTTAGAGTATAAACAGACATACGAACGAACGAACGACCGAGGACGAATTCTAAGGCGCCAAATCCTCCTAAAGTCGAGGGATCAAAAGTAGAAGAGCAAGAGAAAAAAAAGTTCAACCTTGCCCGTGCTTTTAGTTTTGGAGTTACAGTGTATGAGATAAAGGCACTCGCTAGCCTTTATAAAACGTACAGCGAAGCCCTAACATCACTGTTCGTACAAATAATTCATGAAGATATGAACTTATGAAATGTTAAGAGATAATGAAGATGGCACGGGTTAGCAAATTTTGAGAATCGTCAGAAGGTCTCTTATTAAAAAACGAGTGCAATTTTTTACTGCCCCGTTTTTCCTGTTGATAAATAAACAGAAATACACAACTTTGATCACCTCAACGATTTCATATAATTGTGATTAAATAAAAAAGTTTTTCTGATCTTGAATTATTTTGAAAGACAACCACGTTACGTGTTGCAAAACAAAATGAATAAAACGAGATCTGCAAGAAAGTGAATATGTCACAAGAAAAAAACACACATGTGAAATGCATAAGGCATAACTTTCATTGGAGGAAATCAGATATCGTGCATAAGGAATCTCTCCATTCTGGGATAATTTTTCCTTATCATAAACAGGAATTGAAAATGGCGTAGCAATTATATCCGTAGGAGACACAGATATTTCATTTATTGTTGCAATATAGTGATCCATGGACAAATAGCCAGCCTTAAAAATCAAATCAAGCACCTGGAAATCAATATCGTCTTCTTTTATCTCTTCCAGTCTTGTAAAATAATTGGCAAAAACGCCAATATCTTGAAATGTTTTGTCACCAGATGCTTTCTTCCTTTCATATTTTGACATATCCACATATGTAGCTGAATATTCCCTTTGTTTTTTAGTACCTTCCATGTAGAAAAACTGAACCACACGGCCAACTAAAACTTTTTCGCTCTGTTCCTGATGAAAAAAGCACAAATCTCCTATTCGAACACTGGTTGTCACATCACGTTCATTTCCGACATGAGAATACAGATGAGATGGTTGATCAGCACGCACACGTAAAAGTCTGCCATTTGAAATATGACAGTTTTCCTGCAGCAGATAAAGCNACACAACTTTGATCACCTCAACGATTTCATATAATTGTGATTAAATAAGAAAGTTTTTCTGATTTTGAATTATTTTGAAAGACAACCACGTTACGTGTTGCAAAACAAAATGAATAAAACGAGATCTGCAAGAAAGTGAATATGTCACAAGAAAAAAACACACATGTGAAATGCATAAGGCATAACTTTCATTGGAGGAAATCAGATATCGTGCATAAGGAATCTCTCCATTCTGGGATAAGTTTTTCCTTATCATAAACAGGAATTGAAAATGGCGTAGCAATTATATCCGTAGGAGACACAGATATTTCATTTATTGTTGCAATATAGTGATCCATGGACAAATAGCCAGCCTTAAAAATCAAATCAAGCACCTGGAAATCAATATCGTCTTCTTTTATCTCTTCCAGTCTTGTAAAATAATTGGCAAAAACGCCAATATCTTGAAATGTTTTGTCACCAGATGCTTTCTTCCTTTCATATTTTGACATATCCACATATGTAGCTGAATATTCCCTTTGTTTTTTAGTACCTTCCATGTAGAAAAACTGAACCACACGGCCAACTAAAACTTTTTCGCTCTGTTCCTGATGAAAAAAGCACAAATCTCCTATTCGAACACTGGTTGTCACATCACGTTCATTTCCGACATGAGAATACAGATGAGATGGTTGATCAGCACGCACACGTAAAAGTCTGCCATTTGAAATATGACAGTTTTCCTGCAGCAGATAAAGCGCTGTTTTTCTGATATAATGCTCCTTTGTATTCAATAAACGGTGTTTTCTTTGTGTAAGTCTTTTTTAGAACTGTCCTCTTTTCATTCACAGGCTTGTAAATTGGCAGTCCCGAATCGTTTTCCTTCCGAACTGTCAGAACAGATAGGTCTTCCCGGATTGAGATGAGGTCATTTGATGTCAGCGGAAATTCTGGTTCATCCAAATCTGGAGAAGCATTTTCCATTGGCTCTTCATCGATAAACACAGCCTGCTCAATTAATTCGGTCGAGTCACCCTGAAGGTCACCATCAGCATATGATTCTAACACCATCCTGCATTCTTCTGCTAAAGCAACAGCTTTGGCTTTTGCTGCGAAATTTTTTTCTGTAATGTCCTCTAATTTTGGAACTTTAAAAGTGGATGCAGATTCCTCGTTCACATGCAGAAGTCGTCGTTTTACTCTGGGAAAAACAATATCATCACATGATTCGATGGATGGAAGATAATTTAGTTTATGTATCCTTTGAAGGATACCTTTTATGGTAAAGTTTGTGATGGTTGAAAAAACGGGTGCCATCGACCGTAGTAGACGGAATAGTTGCTCACATCCTTGAGAAAAAAGCCAGCCAAATTCTCAAACAATCACTTGGTAACTTTCCCATAATTACATTAAAAACAATGCCAGTTAGTGAGTGGCTATTCAATTCAACACACAAGTATTATGCATTGCCAGTAACAAAATGATCTGTTTCTTTTTAACCGTTGGTCTTCAGCCACTTCTTCCAAATTCGAAGAAAAAAAGTTACTTCCCAAAGCAATGAGATACGTTTAAGAGGGGTGATGGTTTTGTCAAATTTAGCATCTCGAATACACCTCAGCAAATGCAAGTATACCATTGTTCCTTTTACTCTCATTTTTGGATTCACTTCCACAAGACACTCATGAAGATCATTGCTAACAAGGGTGATAATGCTGCTATAGTTTTGCTTGTCCTTCTTGATGATTGTTTTTTGAGTAAGTCCATGCCGTTCTTTAGGTAAATTGTCATGAACATATTAAAGGTGGGCAACTCCGGCATTTTCAGCGCCCATAATAATGATATTTGAAGGGCCCAAGAGGCGGGTTCGAAGTTTTGCTAACTCATGAATATCATCCTGCCAGCAAAAAATCCCATCTGGGATATCTGACATAAGATAGAAAGCCCATGATGGAGGGACATTTGTTATGGAAGATACTTTGAAAAGTCGCGTTTCTTCTATCATTGCCTTCATAAATGAACCCGCACCATCAACACCATTACTAACAACAGTGACACCGATACGGGGCAGCCCTTCTTTAATGTTTTTCCATCGTTGTAATATGACAGTGTGATCATTCTTTCCATCAGTGCCTAGGACGGCTAAAACAAAAGTGGGTGCAACATTGGATAATGGCTTAACAATAATAACATGTGCATACTTTGCTATCGTACAGCAACTATATGCATTGGAGATACCTTCAAATGTGTCAAAAATGTAGCTGTCACAAACTGACAAACCATCTTTTAAGGGCAAAACAAATCCAACGAACCTGTCTGTTAGAGAGTCGTGTTCCACTCGACCTATGATACGCGTGTCATCAATTTGAACATGTACAAAAAGTGGAGCTTACCACTTTTTCAGATGCTAAAAAAGTGCATCAAAATAGAAAGTTCCTTCCACAGGCCGTTGTATGCCAGAAAAAACACGTTGCACTGTTGTCTATGATGGTAAACCACCACCCAAGTTGGCTTGCAAAAGTTCATAGCCACTTTTTCCAATAAGAATGAGTAGCGAGACCGCAAATTGTTTCACCAAAAGATCATGGCGTCGTCCAGACTTGGCGGAAGTAGTGTTCTTCTGTGCATTCTCATAGATCCGTTGTAAGAGTGGAGCGACTTCAGATTCACTTGGTCGTCCACAGGTACAGATCACAATTTTTTGGATTTCAACATTTTTTTCCACCGCATTACAAATATAGTCAAAATCAAAATAGTCAGTTATAGCTCTCTGGCCAGGTTTAATTGAGTCCTTGAAGTATCTTATCTCTTGAAGACCAACGGGCGCTTACACGTTTTTTGGGGCTGACGAGATGTTTTTAAGTGAAGAACTGGATTCAGAATCCGTTGAAAGAGTCAAAAAAGGTTTGCATCGGGTTTGGAGTTCTTTTTTTCAGCTGCAAAATCAACATGAAGCGTTGAGTGATCTGAGAAACTCCCATCATCTTCCAGCTGAAGTATTTCCTTGTGTGACCGTTTAGGTGGCACACCAGACTTACTAGAGTTGACAAAGAGAGCAGAAATTGAGATCTGTGTTGGCTCGCTTGTTGGTTCAATTGATAGGGTATTGAAGTTGTTACTTAACCAGCAAGAACTTGTTAAATGGCGGCGGATGTTGCCCATGTTGCAAAGTGTACTATTTGATCGTAAGACAAACATTTGGCTGCAAACACGTTGTTTGTATTTCGCTGAGAAGACACCATTATTTGGAGTGCTCTTTATATCTAAGTGATTCACTGCGACATCTATATCCATGTCTTTGTTCTGTTTTCGGATATGAGTCTAAAGCCACTTGAGAAATCTTTCACGCAATATGTCAACCGTGACTGTGGATGCACCGTCCACTTTTGAGGAACATCTTGATTTAATGATTTTTGCATAGGAGTTTTTGGTTGTTTATGCAATTTGGCAGAATAGATTGTTTGTATCAGGCTTTCGACAGCACTAATGAAGCGTCTCATGTCAGATTCCAGTCCTGGTAACATTTTCATATGCTTTGGCTTTCGGTGAAAAATCCCAAATGTCTTTTCTCGATCGGCATCGTCGACCAAATATGAATGTTCTGCAGGAAAAATAAACATTTTCTTCATTTCATCCTGATCCTTTAATTTGATGACAGAAGCCCGGTTACGATAACCCGAAAACTTCATGATTTCAACCAAGTACTGTCCATACTCTGGGAGGTTGTTCCACAGATGATCAGGTATAGTTTGATGGTTTTCTCCATCGTATTGCTGTGCCTCCATTTCATTCCGGTTTCCAATTTCTTTTTCTGAAGGAAATGATAAGTGGTTTTTCATATAACAATGACACTCAATGAACGTTACCACGAGATTCCAAAAATTTTACAAACATTTACCTGCTATTCCAATCATCACGAGGAGTTAAATACATACTTGGAACAAACGTGTATGAAATTTGAAGAAAATTCTTGAATTGAGCACCCCCAAGGGTCATAGGGTGAGGGACACTAATAAATACTTAGAAAGCTTTCTTTAACTTGTTCTCAAAGACCCTCAGATGCAAAATAATTGTATCCCCCGCTATTTTCATAGGAGTTAATTTTTCATCCCCCAATTTTAGGAGTTAAGACCGTAAAATTCCCCCTTCTTTCCTCCCCATTCTTCCTTGTGCTGATTAGGGATAGACGTCCAACTCTGACATAAGTGAATCAATAAGTGATTAATAGAGGGGTTTTTTACATACCAGCTTAATTGAAAATGGAAGAAATGCCTTTTTGAAACACAGTTAAATCTATACTCACCAACAGAAAAATAAGACTCAGCACTAAAGTTAACGCAATGAAAGCCCATGTATGGTCTATTCTGCTATATGGATGTCAATGCTGGACGATAACAAAAGACCTGGAAAGAAGACTTGAAGCAGTAGAAATGTGGCAGATCAGGAGAATTATGCAGATATCATGGACTGAAAAGACAAATAATGAAGTTATGGAAACAGCAGGATACAAGAGAACATTAAAGACAACTGTCAGAAAAAGACAACTTAAATTCTTTGGTAATGTTGTCAGAGGCAGCGGTCTAGAAAAATTAATAGTGTGGCAAAATCACCGGAATGAAAAGCAGAGGAAGACAGAGGACTAAAAAACACCGACGGCCTAAACATCAATGCCACCAAGAAAGAACTCCCGAACAATGATTTCATCAGGAGAACTGGCAACAGACAGGAAAGGAGGGGCATGGTCGCCGATGTCTGTAGCAGACCTGGCAGCTGAAGAAGAATGTCAATGACACATTATTAAAAGCAGTGAAAACTTTCACGTCAGCAAAATACTGAGTGCAAAAGAAAGTTTAGAAATCTTATTCTTACCTGAACTTCTTGGTTCTGTCACCTCAGCTCCGACTACCTTCGAAATTTTGAACTCGGAAGAATTTGGATCTGTATTTGCCATCTTAATGTATCTGTGATCACATACACATTCGTAACAAAGCAAATGATACCATTTCCTCTTTGCAAACAGTTTTCATTGAGATTTCGCAACAAACGCGGTCAGAGGTAATGTTTGCACAAGCAACAAAAACTTCATACAACAGTCCCCATTGTGCTAATCTTGGCTTGGATGTAATGGGAATAATGGAGAGTTATGGGGAGTTATGCAGAATTATTAGGAATTATTCAAAGTTATTGAGAATTATGGAGAATTGTGCAAGGTTATTGAGAATTATGAGAATTTTTTAGAGTTATTGGAATCAATAAGAATTCTGGGAATTATTGGGAATTATTGAGAGTTATTGGGAATTATTGAGAGTTATTGGGAATTATTGAGAGTTGATTAAGAATTATAAGAATTATCAGAATTATTTGGGAATTATAAGAAACTTGTTTGAGAATTATTTCAGTGATTTACCCCTCGAGTAAAGGCAGAAGATAGAATATTTTATATTAACTAAACAGTTAAAAACAAAATTGAACATTGATTTCAACAGTTCACAAACTGCATATACGTTGTCTGATTTTAATACATAAATATGATCATAATACGAAACAGCTTCAAGCAAGCTAATGAATTACAAGCATGCTTTTGTGATTAAGTCATCTTGATCTCAAATTAGCTTTTCTATCTTTCAGAAAATTGATATATCAACTCGCCTTGTAATAGATTATACATGGATTATGGTGTTATTGGAAACACACGTGCATATGTGTGGGTATTTATAACAATAAATATGTATTTGTATGTCTGTTGTGAGCAGTCTAACAATAATATCATAATTGAATAGAAGCACATTTGTGACATAGTTAGATGAAAGGTGAGTCGACTATGATAAACGTAAGGTACAACAAGGTCAAGTTGTTATTTTATATGTCACATGCTGGTGTTTTTTTTAAAAAAAATTTGTTTAGAAGCCCATGCAAATTAAAATTCTATTTAATTGATTTTTTTCACTGGCGTATGTTGTTTATATAGATTTATTAGAGGAAAAAGGTAAAGCTGAATCTGATCCAAAATCCTTTACGGTTCCACTATTGAAATTAAAGTTTTCGACACAATATTTGCTAATGATATATGTCCATGGCTCTTAGTCCATGAGAATACTCACAACAACTTTTTTGTATTGCTCATAAGTATCCACTACTTCCTTTCTCTTATTATCGCGTGTGTTGTTTATCCTGCACTTGTGTGATATAACGGTCTCGTAGTTTGAGTTACCTGACGATTTACGTCCCAGAATAATCGTTTACGTCGTATTTTCATTGCATCTCCTTATTTTTCATTACAACCGATCACACTAATTGACTTTGCAAAACACATTTAAAGAGATTTCCTACCACAGAGTACATTTTCTACAGGCTAAGCCTCAAGCAGCTGGATACTAAGGACTGTAATAAAGGGTAACCTTTATAATTAGATTGAAAAATTAGTAATAAAGGAATTAATTTTTCCAATGTATCAAATAGAATAATTTTCCTTTCATTACTGATGCATTTTACAGTAATATCTGCCAAAAAAATAACTCGCAACGATCTGCATGAATTTAAGGATGAGAATTTGGTATTAAATATAAAACGGTAGAGAAACAAGGCAATTACTATAAATTTATTATGGGAATACGTATTGTATTTTTCTGTTTTACACCACGAAAATAATTCATCACTTTCAATTTTCATTTTCTTTGAGTCTTACTTGAGCGACAAGGCGGGCAACCTTTCACTCGTTAATAGAATTCGATAATAATGAAAATAAGTAAAAAATATTAATGGGATTCAGAAAGAGAAGTCGGAAAGATGACCATAACTTTATCACGTTACTCAATATATGTATAATTCTAAACATAGTTTACACTTGAATACATACATATATACTTACTTTATATTTACATCATATAAGAGTAGATCGCTCTGGTTCCAAAAATAATGCTGTTTATGTTTTTCCATTCAGTTTCCAGTATGTATGATAATTTTTAATTACTTTTATTTAAATTTACAATTAAAATATCATATTGTCTTGTTTTCATGTTAAATAATATTTTGTTTCTCGAGAGTAATAATGTCTTTCAATTAGAATTAAGCCTATGATATTCTACAGCCTAAGCCTCAAGTAGCTGGATATAAGGAAATGTAATATAGAATATCCCTTTATAATTATATCGTATAAAAATAATGTAGGCACGTATATTTCCCATATACCAAGAGAATATTTCTCCTTTTCAGGACTGAAACATTTAATAGATATATGTGCAAATAAAGACTTCGCAAAGCTCCGCATGAGTTTAAGGAAGAGAATTTGGTATTGAATACAAAACGGGTTGAAAGACATTGCAATTATAGTGAATGTGTTCTGACAATAATTGTATTAGATTGTTTTACTCGGTTTACCACCACGAAAGGAATTTATCACTTTCAATTTTGTTTTACTTTATATCTTTGCTGGGTCATAACGCCGGCAACATTCCACGAACTAATAGCATTTGATAATAATCGAAACAAACAGAGAAATAATAAATAAAGACATTCAAAAAGATTCTGGTAACTTTAGTACACCTATTAATAAATGGATAAGTATCAAGCTTATTTACAAGTATATTCTATATATTTAATTAATATTTATTAACAAGACTAATAATATTAACATTTTTATAATTAGTTTGCAGTATGTATAATAATTTTAATTACTTATATATAAATTTACAATTAAAATGGTGAGTATTTACATGTGAAGCTAAGTTTGTCTCATTATAATGTCAAATGATATTTTGTTTCTCAGGAGTAATAATGTCCTGCAATTTGAATTTTATTCTGCTTCTCAATGCTGATTTAGTATTCTTAATGTAGAAGATCTGGCAAGCTAGCAGTAAAATCAAAGAATAGTTTCTTTTTCATAGCTTCGTTTGTGACCTAGAATAAGACAAGTAAGTATAAGGATTGAGTAGATATTAAAAGTAAAATTATTTTATAATACATGTATAATACTAAATAAAAGAGCATGTTATTGTAGAATTAAAGAATGCTTTGGCAAGTTTTGCATTCTCCACTATTTTGCTATGTTGCCTTAAGCCAAGCAAATTTAATTTTTCTGTCTCCTCCAAGAATATTACATGTTACAATAGGAACTTTTCGCTTTGTTTCTTTTGTTACTTTTGATCAAAATTAGCCAATTTACAATTTGTAGACCTGACGTTTTCTGCCTAAATTAATCAAGGTGGCAGAACAAAGTAAATGGAAGGGTAGTATATTCTAAAGTGTTTTTGCAAAGACTAGCTTCTTACATTCATATTCTAAGATTCATTGGATCAGAAATGAATAAAAGAGAAATTATATATAGCAATTAATTTGAAAGAACCTCATATCAATTGTTTACACACTTCATCTTGTTCTACCAACTTTTATTTCTGCCTTTGGAAAGCACATAAAGTTCTGCAAAGGATTATTGATACTACTCTAAAAATTAACAATAGAAGAAAAGCAAAGCCAATATGTACTTACTTTATTTCTATACGTCTTTGGCCTAAAATGAATTGACCAAGGTGAATCGATATCAAGAGCCATAAACTCAATCTTATTCCTTTCAATCGGCGTTTGGCTATCACTTTCAAACAACGTTTCAATCTCTTCTTCTGTAACAAAGTTTTTGTCGTTCTTACACTCTTTGTGACTTGTTTCATCTTGAACTTGCACATTCCTCTTCTGCAGTCTGGCTGGCAAACTGATTGTGGATTCGAAGGACTGTTGTCCAACAAATGTGGATTGTTTCCTTTGAATACGTTCGAAGAAAGCATCCAATGATCGCCTTGACAATATATTCTGCAGGAAGTAGATATTTGAGACAGTTGATTACCTAATTAAATACAAACTGAGGTTACGGAAGAAGTAGAATTTTCTGAGTAAAAGCTAGTAATAACTGTCTCCAACAAATTCTACCGAAAGTAAAGTCAAGTAGTGCCGAATCAGATTCTCATAAAATATCCAATAAATAAGCAAAGCAGGCTACAACAACATTTCAGTGAATTGGATCCTAATTTTAACAATGTTAAGTAGGTATTAATAAATTTAGTTAAGAGTTAAGGATTCCTCGTGTAAAACTGTTGTAAATCAACCTTTCTGTACTAAAGCTTGGTGTGAGCACATTAGTGGTTGATAAAAATAAGTTGCCTTTGATACATACTTGCATCAGTCCGATTTGGTCATAGATTGTTTTCAACAATAAGAAAAAGAGCTTATCTAAACCATTTCGTTTTCCAATTTTCCAACCTGCCAATGATAAGTATACGGGTTGTGAATGTAGGTTGCAGAGGGCATTGAAAGTTCATACCAGCAGATTAACCAGCATTTTTAAATTTTTGCCTCATACAATCGTTATGATGAAAAACACTTATTTGGATGGGAGATCAGTGAACATTCTTAGATATCTCAATCACCATCTTTTACAATATTTTTATAATAGGAAGTGGTAAAAAAATGCTTTGTTGTTCCTTATACATGAAAATTATGATAGAAGATGATATTGAGAAGCCACACAACTTCATAACACTTGGTTGAAATGCAATGGAATAGCAAAATAATGATAGATTAAATCAAGTTTGTGAAATTTTACCTTAACTGTTAAAGAGACGGTATATAAACAAATGTGTAAATGTGGGAAGGCCGATCTTTGGCTCCACAATGTGTAAGTATAAACAAGCCTCAAGTGAAGCTGGAAACATTTAACAGTACATATCCACTCAAATTGTGGAAAGAAATGCTACCTGTTAGTAGGTATTCTGTTGCAGAAAGAGAAGCTTACTGATGTAGATTGGTGGATACTATGCTTACGTACTCAGGTTGGGTTTCATAAAGGCAAAGTACTTCTAAGTAGAAACTACCCTTTTAATATAGATATGGGTAGTTTTTTTTGCGATTACAATATTCTCAGCGAAGAATCTACAGGCATCTGTGAAATCAAGATCAAAGAATTCTGAAAGGTGAGATCCACCTTCAAATTTTCTCCTTTTTGCCGAGCGAAAAAGTCAAGCCCTAATCAGAAATTCTTTCTCCTAATTACATATTTTTCAATGAAATATTAAACTAATTAAATGCAAAATTGTAAGAGAAAGCAGAAGCTGAAATGTTCTACTTACCCCACTTCGTCCGGGAACTGTTTTCACTAGATTGCTTGGTGAGGTTGGCATGGCCTCAATAGCGGAATACTTAGCCTTGTCTGAATCTTTATAATTAATGCTATCGAACCCATGGTCCAATTCATCTTTAAATAAAATTTGTTCATCTTCTTTGGGAACAAAGATCTGCTTCTTTGCCCATTTGACAGACAAACTTGAATATGATTTTCCTGTTTTAAATCTGAACAGACGTTTCAGAAAAGATTTATTTCTAGAACTTGTGACAAGGTCATCATCTACAAAAAAGAAGTCATTCAAAAATGAAATGTTAGTTGCAAATAGTCATTTGGGTGCTGTCATGAAATAAATCTTATGTTAGGCACAAGCTATTTGCAGATGGGTAGAGCCTTATTTGACTTGTGTGAAGCGCTAATCATTTTGAGAGTTCAAATTGAATGTGATAATTCAAAAAATTTCCAAAAGATACAATTTATTAAAATGTTATTTAGTCAGTAGAGATCCAGAGCTAGGCGTTTCTAGTTTTCTACATTCTTTTTAATCTGTAATAAACACTTTTCTTGTTCTACCCTTGCGTCATCGACGAGCAATATAACAAAATTTCCAATTTCATTTTCTGGCAATATTTGGCCAAAATAATAACAATGCTTATTTGGGTTTTTGGTAACATTTGAACACTTTATCCATTATTGAAGCAGCATGATCGTCTTGCCATAAGTGAAATTTTCCAACTTGCATTTAACTTTCTGTAGCAAATAAGCTTAATCTCAAGTCAAGCATGTGGTCTGGCCCTATTTTAATAGCTCTTAAAATGCAGTAACCTAGCATCCACTAAAGTAGTTAAGACTTACTTTAGTATCAATTAACAATGAATATGGTAGTTTACAGGGATGTGTTAATACTGATATCTTTAAAAGGTACGTTTCAACAAGTAACTATCTTTCCACAATAAATTGCATTTCTATTGAACCTACTATTTTGTGAGGTCTCGGGATGGCAAATATAATAGAAAAATATAAATTTGGAAAAATCTTCAATATTTTTATGTCAATTGCATATCCTTGAAACATCGAAAAAGATCGATTTATGTAGATATTCGTTTGGTAGAAGTTTTGCGAAATTAGCTGATATCTCATGGAATGAAATTTCTCCTTCTTGCCATGTACAGGCTTTGTAGGCATTGCAAATGGTCTATGGTTGTTTGTTGATTATTGAAGGGCGCAGAGAGAACTCTATGAATATTTTGGTGTGAAATGATTTTTATTTGCTTCCCTTTGTTTCATTTTTATTCAGACTAGCTTTGTGTCCATCATTTATCTCCATTTGTTTAACAAACGAATGTAATTAAAAAGTTTTATTCTTTGCTGTAGCCTACTTTCAGACACAAAGAGTATGGCCAGGCCACGCTCTAAAGTTACACGACATTAACTGCAGAGAATGAACTATACAGAACGTAAATGACTTTAGAGTAATTTTCCAACAAGGACAATTATTTAGCTTTTTCATACACTGTGTTTCAAAATTTGAAAATTTGGTAAATTATACAAGTATAACTTTTCAATGATCCTTAATCTGTATTCGAATATTTACAAGACAAAAAGAATCAATATTGCAAAGGCGAAAGAAGATAATTTGTTTTCCTCTCTCCATGCCGTAGAATAAACAAAGGCGAACAGTAAAACAATGGTGATAAATTGCTGACGTACGTTTTTCAACCTCTCCGTGACATCTCGACACTATATTACCCATTTTTATCATAAAATCGAACAGCAAAATTTCTCATCCGTGTCTAACAAAGATTTTAATAGAATAAGCACTTGACACATATCTTGCACTTTAACATCCTTCTTTATTAATTTGACGTCATAATGATGAAGACTCTTTCTAGTGTCGTTGCGTCATAGGAATTCAATGTTATTCACAGAATTTCGTGAAAACGATCTTTGGTGGGAAGAGGTGAATATTCAGTGTTTTGGTATTGATTTCATATTTCAGGTGAGACAAAAAAATCGGAGGGAAACAATTTAAATAGGCCACAAAGTAAGAAGGATATTTTTAGGTCTTGAATGAGACGCAGCTCGTTAGTACACCACAAATGAAATATTGCCTTCAACTTTAGAGTACACTGAATGGAAACTTTTTGTCTACAAAAAGCACAACGTTGCTATCCATAACAGAAAAATGAATCCTACAAAACACCATTGTATTTTTAGAGCTATACAACAACTTTTAACTACAGTAGACTCTCGATATAACGAATCCCCGGTATAACGAACATCTCAATATTACGAACTGATGCCTCCGGGCCTTGGCCCTTGCCTTATCAAACCCTTATAAATCCTTTCTATATAACGAACCTCCGATATAAGGAACTCTCGATTTACCGAACCTAAAATATTTGCCCTAAAATCCTTCGATATAACGAACTCAAGGCACTAAAATGGAATGAAGTCCCTGCAATGTCTTCCAATTGAACAATTTTAAAATCATTCGAACGTCGAATGTACGTCAAGTTCGGTTTTTTAAAAAGTAAACACTTTTATGTCAACCTAATCAGTTCTACACCT
>RDPX01000001.1:7509774-7663973 GCA_003991215.1 Morbakka virulenta | reverse complement strand
TGCCCACCCAACTGTTGAAGGCTTAAAGGCCATTGAGTTCATTTTTCTGCCACTACACACGACTTAAAAAACCCAGCCAATGGATCAGAGTGTTATAAGAAGCTTGAAAGCTTTTTATCGACATTCTCTTATCAAGCGCTATGTAACTAGCTTTGAGAAAGGAGAGTCACCAAAGAAAGTTAATATTTTAGAAGCAATGAATTTGTTAACTGCGGCTTGGGAGTGCGTTACATCTGAAACAGTGCTCAACTGCTTTAAGAAAGCTGGAATTAGTTCTGGAACTCAAGAACAAAGCCTAAACGATGACGATGACCCCTTCAAATTACTGGCTGCATTACTAGAGCATTTTCAAGACACCTGTGACGAATAATCGATTGATTTTACGGTAAGCAGTTATATCGACGCTGACAAGGACCTCTAAACATCTGAAATTGAAGTTATAACTGATGAGGAGATCGTTCAATAGGGTGACACAATCTACATCAACTGACGCAGAGGTAGGTGATGAAGAAGAAAAGACGGATGAAGTGGAGGAAGTTGACCAGGAAATCCTACAGCCTTCAAAAGAAGATGTTCGAAGAGCACTAGAAACACTGCAGTTATGTTCCATGTTTCAAGATAATGGAAACGAGATACACAAGAAAGTAACTGAAATCGGAAAGATGTACGAATTGGCACTCTTGAAACAAAAACATCAATCGTTAATCACAGACCTCTTTAACTTCTAATATTTTAAACTTTAAAATTTAGACATGGTTATATCGAAGTCAATACAAGATAAAGAATTTGATCAAAATGTCAAATGCTTATATTTCTTTCATTTTTACAAATTGCTCTTTTAAAATATTTACAAATTTGTTTTCTCCTTCTAAATTTAAAACGCGGGGCACTTGTAAACCCTCGCATCTCCAAGATTGAATCTTTTACCAGGTATTTTGGCTGTACAGCCTGCTTCAGCGTGACTTCGTAAAAGTAAATTATTGTTTCGCAAAACGCCCTGATTTGCCCTTTTTTAAATGTCCAACTATTTTTCCATCCTTAGTTTTTAAGCAAACTGCGTATTTGTCAACTACATTATCAGGCTCACAATGAAGTTCCAATTCTTCCCCCATCTCTGGAGACTATACATCATTGTAAACATGATGCCTTTGATTTCAGTTTTATAAAGCATTTGTGATATTACGGTAATAGGTAAATCATCTTGGGATACAATCTTTTCGATAGCATTTTTATCAGCCATGTTTTTAGATAAAATGACACACTGATCTCTAACAAACAGCCTCTTGAAAAATGATTCCTGAGAACGTTGCATTGCGTGATATCAACAAAAGCTATAGAGTCGACTCTCTAATTTAATTCGAATCTAATAATTCGAATGTTTTTATAGTGTAAATAGGGTTTTGACAAGTTCGAATGTTTGAAATTCTAGCTTTTTCCAAAAATTAAAGGATTTCCATTAATTTTGGCAAAATACCACTTTTCTTTAATTTTTCGATATAACGAACTCTCGATATATCGAACTTTTTTTCATTTCCCTTCAAGGTTTGTTATATCGAGAGTCTACTGTACAGTGTTTTTCTAAATCCTGAAGCCCATTGTTGTCCGAAGATAATGACTCTGATAACAAGTCTTGTATTCCCTGTAACCAAGGGAACTTGAACTCTAATGGGTTATGGGTTTACTATTGATAATTTTCTCCATGAATAAAAACCAATGGCAGCTCCAATAAAACAACCGTGATTAATTTACCAACAAATGGTGGAATTGTAAGTTTGAGTAACCAAAAGCCAAACTCGACAAGTGTAGGGAACATCAGATGCCGATGTAAAAACCGCTGTTTTCTTGTCTGTTGTTTATTAAAACCTCTTCAACAAGGATGTGTTCAAGAAAGCTCATCTGGTGACCACCTTTGATGCACAACCAAAAAAAAATTATTATTATTATTAATTCTTAATTAAGGAGTCTTGGCTTAATGGTTAGTACAGCTGCACCGTAACCAAGAGGTTCCGGGTTCGATTTCTGAAGCGGGCGAATTTGGAACACTACCAAAGAAAAAGCCATTGGTTGACGTCTGGAAGGGCATCCAACCATGAAATTTCTCACTGCCAAAACAAGTCGCCATGAAAAGCACCAGGTAGGGAAAATGACGTTATATCCAAAAACGAATAAAAAAATAAATTCTTAATCACTGTGGACTAATTTCGGACAATTAATTCACAATAAAATGCAAAATTAATTGCTTTTTCGGCTAATAGAACAATCAAATTATGTCAATTTCTTGAGTTTCGTAAGCGAATCATGACTGATAAGAAAATATCAAACTTTGCAGCAGTGCTCTCTTGTGACATTGTGAAAACTGGTCTCACTGAGTAAGAACAGCTTCATGCAAGGAAAGGTGAGCTATTTACGACATGAATTTTTTATATGTGCATTTATTATGAACTCGCAACGGTGAGTGTTTAGTGAATGGGAACGATATAATTTTACAGCCGTTTTACAACAGTGGATCGAAAAATATGATTGTTTGTTTTGGGTCACACACTCTGAGAAGACAATTGCCAAAACTGGCTCACCTCAGTTTATAGTTAAGTTATTGTTGTTTTCGAATGGTGCAGTAGAATTATTAACAGTGTGATATTAAAATGGATTTGTTTTGCAAATGGATGAAAATACTATATGTGGAAGCAAGGCTTTATATTTGGACTACGTAGGTTTCAGAAGCATAAATAAAATACAAAATCACTATATTTGCCTTGATCCACCTTACCTTACCGAATTGACATATCCTCAAGGACTTTGTCGACCATGTTTATCCACTCCTGTTGGTCTCGTGTTGCATGTAGTAGTTCAAGTATGCTTGCTTTCCCTGTTGCCCTCATCAATCCATATGTGTACTTCTTTCTTGGTCTTCGTCTGGTTTTGCTTCAATGTATCACACCGGCTGGTATCACATTTTGCGGCTCTTTTCTCTTCATTATGTGATACACACATTCGAAGTTGTCTTTCCCTGATGTTGTTCATAAAGCATCTCTTCTCGCCAACCATCCTCCATACTTCATCGTTAGATTTTAAGTCAGTCCATGGGATTTTCATCATTCTTCGCCAAAACCATATTTCTGTTGCTTCAAGTCTTCTCTTGATTGTTTCAGATATGGTCCAGCTTTCTACAACGTATAGCTGAGGGGATTATACATGTGATTATATCATTCGCTTCCTTGTTTTTATTGACAGCTTTCTATTTGTGAGGATCGCTCTCAAATTAATAAAGCTTTGCTTCGCAATACTTATCCTCTTCCTTCTCTCAATCATATCAACTGGTAGAAAAGAAAGAAGTACTTTGAGCCATAATGATGATAGTTCATTTTATCATTCAACTTTTACTTTTTTCATTAATACAATTTGTGAATTTCCTTCGCAAAACACGATTTCTGTGATTACTGTCCTTTTGAAACCCCTTCCTTGTATTTTCCTGTATTCTTTTCTGATTAAAATGAAGTCAAACTAATTCATGGAAAGAAAAGCAACACTTATATAACTTAAATTCAATCAAAGAAAACATAAAGATACCTCATGGTGCGCAGACCCCCAATTACTTTACTACATGGTAAAGTATTTGAAGGTCCAGACTATTTTAATAAAAATTTTTTTCAGAAAGTCAGTAAGAATTCTTTCAATTAATATACTGCGTATGTATGCTTTTGTACCCAATATAAAAGCAATTTATACACCTCATATAAAAGCCCAATTAAGTTGTTTTACGAAGTAGTTACCTTACGATTTTTTCATCTTATTGTTTGTATTTTTTAAGGTTTAGAGCTCTAGGCAGGCGAAGTATTTGTATAGCATAGTGAGATGCTTATTTGCCTAAGCAAAAAAACATGTAATTTGATATTTAAAGACTCGAAGGGCTGGATGGGTGGTGGAGAGCTCGTAATACCCAATCGAGCTTGGTGGAAGGATTTCTAAAGAGCTCTCAAAGAGCCATTTAGAGGAATGGCTTCACTTAAATTTAATGTCATATTTTAATGATAGAAAAGTTATCATATGTGAATTCATCTTATGGTTCCTTGTAGGCACAGAGCTGTCGGCATAACGAAGTATTTGGATGGCATAATTACTTGCGTACCCAAGTAATTTGACATTCAAAGAGTCGTCAACGTGATGGAAAGCTTGGTTATGCCAGACAGCTCTAGTGCAAGAAGAGCTTTATAAAGCAATGGGGGTGTCATTCTTTTTCACTGTAAAGGTGGTTTCTCATAATATTTCATCTATTTTAGTCATATGATGGATCCTTTATTAATAATTTATAAGATGGTTGGTAACTATTATTCATTTTACAGTAAACTTTTATGGTAATTATGTTTTATTTCTAATAGTAGTACAGGTTGAAAAATAATTAATCGGTTGCACCTTATATTGGTTACAATTTTATTAATAAATTATAGTAACACAAACCTATTTTACAGTTTTATGACGTAATCATAGAATCGCTATTAATTGTTAATTACATTTATAATAGAAATTTATGGCTTTTCATATAATATTATAGGATGGAAAATATTTAAGGTGCTACATCTCTTTGTGATAACAAATTTATCAATAAAACATTGAAACAAAAGGATATTTTATGGTTTAATGACTTAAATCATATCATCAATCGCTTTTGTATTTTTCAAGTATTATTCAAGTAAAAGTTGTAGTAGAATTTTTAGGTAACTCTCTGTTGTTTTTCTTATAATAGTACAAGTAGAAAAAGAATTTATTTTTATCACCTCAAAATGATCATAATTGTATTAATATTTCTACTAACGTTCAGAGTAACGTGTAACATCAGATCTTAACGTTATGATTTATGCTGTCTTGTTCGAACTTTATTTTCGTCCAATAGATTACATATTGACTTGAAATATCTAAAAAGTGATCACTTAATTTAAACAATCAGCTAAAAATATGGCTTTATACCCCACTGGAAAAGAAATGGAATTGTGACCCACTTGCTCAAACCATTGATACCTTTTAAATTAAAAATAGCAACAACATAAAATGTTACTGACAAAATTTGGTCAGCAAAAATGAATTTTCTACTTTCATTCAGCAAAATAATTGCAGTTACTCTTGGACTTGACTATGCATGTTTCAATCTTCAATTTGTTTGGATTTTCATTAAAGATTTTTGCACCCTGCAATGCAAAAGTTTTTTATCTTGCTTCCGGTTTTACTTTTGGACACAATAGGCTACATTAAGTTCTTTGCAGTGTTTAACGCAAATAAAGTTCCATCCTATTGCAAAACTAAGAAAATTTTTTAAAATGCATGAATTACAGTACGCAATTTATTGCGTAAAGAGTATTAAGCCAAAGAAGTGAAAAGTGGAAGAAAAGTGAAAAAATTAGGAAAAGAAGTTGATAAAAGTAGAGATATATTTTTCATTAGAAGAGTACCTTGCAACAAATTGTATGGTTAAGAACATAAATGTTTTAGCTCAGTTAATATAGGGGATAGTGATGAAAGCCATAGGGATTGGTTGAAATTAATCTTTCTACGAAACTTTCTACGAAACTTTTGTAACAATTAATTAGAAGACATAAACTAAAGTTTACACATCAAATTTGTTCCCTCAAGTTATTGCAATGTAAAATTTCAATAAGAAGGTATCGGACTAGAAAGCCAAGTATTAAAAATTCATAGGTTTGTGAAACCTCAATTGAATTATTTATTTATTTGGATAGGTCAGTAGGTGTGGTGACGTTTGTTAGTAACAATTCCTCTGTTTCTGTCGAGACCTTAGACATATGCTCGCCCTGCTCTTGAACCCTACTACTACACTTTGTCTCTGTGTCCCATTTTTATAGTTCTGTTATAAACATTTTCATTTTTGTTAAAGATGACTCACTATCATNTAAAGATTTTTGCACCCTGCTATGCAAAAGTTTTTGATCTTGCTTCCGGTTTTACTTTTGGACACAATAGGCTACATTAATTTCTTTGCAGTGTTTAACGCAAATAAAGTTCCATCCTATTGCAAAACTAAGAAAAATTTTAAAAATGCATGAATTACGGTACGCAATTTATCGCGTAAAGAGTATTAAGCCAAAGAAGTGAAAAGTGGAAGAAAAGTGAAAAAATTAGGAAAAGAAGTTGATAAAAGTAGAGATATATTTTTCATTAGAAGAGTACCTTGCAACAAATCGTATGGTTAAGAACATAAATGTTTTAGCTCAGTTAATATAGGGGATAGTGATGAAAGCCATAGGGATTGGTTGAAATTAATCTTTCTACGAAACTTTCTACGAAACTTTTGTAACAATTAATTAGAAGACATAAACTAAAGTTTACACATCAAATTTGTTCCGTCAAGTTATTGCAATGTAAAATTTCAATAAGAAGGTATCGGACTAGAAAGCCAAGTATTAAAAATTCATAGGTTTGTGAAACCTCAATTGAATTATTTATTTATTTGGATAGGTCAGTAGGTGTGGTGACGTTTGTTAGTAACAATTCCTCTGTTTCTGTCGAGACCTTAGACATATGCTCGCCCTGCTCTTGAACCCTACTACTACACTTTGTCTCTGTGTCCCATTTTTATAGTTCTGTTATAAACATTTTCATTTTTGTTAAAGATGACTCACTATCATCATCATCTAACGGGAGGTTCAAAATAAACTGCCGTGGCTTTCCATTTCCTTCTGTCCTGCGCCATTCTGTACAACTGAACCATACTTCTTCCACCAGAAATCTCTTTAATGTTGTCGCTATATCCAACTTTCGGTCTTCCTCTCCCTCTCGTTCCATAAACCATTCCAAGTAATAAATCACAGGTTTTGTCCTTTCCCCTTAGTATGTGTCCACTAAAAGCCATTTTTCTACTATTTATAGTTGTTAGTAGGCTCTCGTTTACATTCATCGTTTGCAGTATCCACTCATTAGTCTTCTTTTCAGTCCGACTGATGCGCATTAGACGACTATAGCCTCATAATTCAAATGCCTCAATCTTCTTCTTGTCTATATTTTTCAATACCCAACATTCTAAAGCGTAACTGGCTATGCTAAAAAGTAATGTGTGTAGCAGTCTTTTCTTTGCAGTAATACTTTTGTCTTTCCATATATTTGTTAATGAGAGCATTGTACTTTTTGCTATAAATAACCTTTGGTGGATTTCCGTTGTGTCATCATAACTATTGGTGATAAGTGTTCTGAGATACACAAACTCTTTTACATTTTCAATTATTTCATTATTATTAACTCTAATGTGCTCTGCATCATTCTCATTCTGGTTGTTCTTAGTTATTTTGATAACTTGTTTTTCTCGAATTCAATGCAAGTCAAAACTGCAATCTTGGCTCTTTTACTCTATTAACTGACTCCTGTAATTCATCCATGCTACTTCCCATTAAAATAATGTCATCTGCATATTTCAGATTCCACTGACCTTGACACTACCAACAAAACCATCCAATGCATTTCTTATTACACTGGTCAATAAAAATTTCTGATAGGCTCAAGACATAGCTAACTTGGGTAATTTTCGGGTGCTGATTTCAAAAATAGCATCCATTTTCCCCCATCATATCACGTTTTTGCTGTATAGATTTTACCAAAATAGCTATATTTATTGGAATTTGCTCATTTTTCACTAAATTGACGTTTTTTGTCTGATTTGTCTTAACACGACTCATCCGGATAGTTTGCATATCACAATTGAGTTTTTTGGTTTTAAAAGTTATCTTTTGGGGTGTTTGATGCATGCACCTTACCTTGGTTTGATTTATGTACTTAACTTTATATTTTTATCATAGAAGAAGATGTCAATTGAATAAAGATGTCAAGAAAGTGCAAAAATGACAATGACTCCTTCTGCTTCACCTGTGGAAAGATCTTACCCATCCCTTCAGCCATAGCACCAACTCCTCATTCTGATGAGCACCCAGTACCTGTTTTCAAAAAGCTTCTTGATGTACCTGTTTCAGTTGGAGCTTTAGCATGTGATCCTGTACTGGAGGAATTAACAGAAAGCGATTCTGACCATGATTTAAGTGATACTGACCATGCTAGTTATTCAGATGAACCTAACCTATACAACCAAGATGATCTAAGTGATATAATCCGTGATTTGAATCTTTCGAAGGAATCTGTTGAGCTGCTAGCGTTGTGCCTGAAGGAAAAAAANACTAACTACTATAGAATTGTTGTAGTTTTTTGTGTTTAAGTTCACAAATTGTCTTCATCAATTCTTTGTCATTTCTTAGTAAATTCCTTGGAACGATAGTCACTATACCAATTGTGAAGTTGTAAGGCTGAAGTATTTATGAAAAACATTTTTCATGCACACATTCATCCTTATTTGCCTCATATAGTTTTTAAAGTATCAAAATGGAAGTGTTCCTACTCTAACTAGCGTACTTGGGATATTCAAACCCAAAATTTTGAAAATTTACTAAAACGGGCTTGTTTACCACGATTCAGTTGCCAGAATTTCAAATTGAAGACTTTTAAGCACCTATGACCCTTTACGTAATGAATTTCACCGCCCCCAAACAAACTCCTATGAAGTTTAGAATATTTATATAAAACAGTTGAAGTAACAAATGTCAGCTTTGTGTATTATATCCTGTTCAACAAGCCTTAAAAGGGGTGATTTTGACAAAAAATGATTTTCTCAAAATAAAAAAATTGGGACGTGATGGACAAAAATGGATGTCATCATAAAAATGGTCTAAAATATTTTGGATGTCACCAGAGAGAAAAAAATTTTTTTGTAGACCAGTGTTATTTGTTCTGAATAGATGTTGAAGAGATGAAAGGAAAGAATGCATCCCTGGCGAACACCTTGCTTAATTGTGAACCAGTGTGTTAAGCCATGAGATGTTCTGACTGCTGCTTTCTGTTGTTTATACAGCTGTTTAAGTAGGTCAATAATATGGGCTGGGTATTCCATATTGACCATTACACTCCCCAGCATATTATGAGACACCATATTAAAGGCTTTCCTGCAATCAATAAAACACACGAATACACTTTTTCCATACTCTCGGTTTTCTTCTATGATCATTTTGAGATTGAGAATTTGGTCTCCTGTCCCAGTTTCGGGTCTAAAGCCTGCTTGCACTTCATTAACTTCTTCATCAATCTTAGTGTTCATTCTTCCTGTTATGATTTTAAGGATAATTTTACTACAGTGACCGATAAGTGCAATGGTTCGGTTGTTACAACATTGTTGAATGTCACTTTTTTTTGTTATTGATAAAAAAATTGACTTAGCCTGTCATCTGACCATTCTTTTTTGTTCCAAATCAACGTGAAGAATTTGTAAAAGTAGGTTATGATATGATCCCCACCATTTTTAATTAATTCAGCCACAATTTCATCAACATCGGGACTTTTTCCATTCATGAGTTCCTTGATTGCCTTTTTGACCTCTGAGTACAATGGAGGTGGTTCTTTTTTTTTATCAGTAAATAGTGGAAGTTGTGGTTCATTAATGTCATAATTTTTCTGATATAATTTAGTGCAATATTCCTACCATTGCCTTTTTACTTTTTTACTCTCACAAAGAATCGTTCCATCATCTTCTTTCACAGTGTTCATGGTAGGTTTGAATTTTCTGGTCAAATTCTTTACTCCTGCATAGAGGTCTTTGACAGAGTTGGTGATGAATTTCTCTTCTATCAGCTGACATTGTTCTTTTATGAATTTATCCTTTCCTTTTTCATCATAATTTGAACTAACGTATTTTGAATTCTATATTTAGCCTTATCAACTTCATTATTAATGCCTTTAGCTTTCTATAGTCCTCTTTTATCTACTTCTTTTAATGTTTCACTAGAAATCCATTGTTTGTTTCTTTACCTTTTCTTCGAAATGGTACTTTTAGCTACGCTTAAGAATATGTTTTTGCCATCTTTCCAGAGCTCATTCGGTAACTTCTCTTTCCCAACTGCTAATAGGACGTCAAAGGAGTTAGAGATTTTAACTCGGTATATTTCGTCGATAGAATAATAATCTAGTTCTAAAGGTGTTTCTGAAACGGGTAGGTTTTTTAGTCTAAACTGCATGTCAACTATAAGGAGTTGATGGTTGGAATAACAATCAGCACCTGGTCTTATTTTTGCATTCTTTAAACTACCTTTCCATTTTTAATTTATTATAACATAATCAATTTGATTACGTGTGTTTTTCCCTGGAGATATCCAAATGAACATATGTCTCGGATGGTGTTCAAAAAGTGTATTGACAATAACTAAGTTATTACTTGTACAAAATTCAAGAATTTCAGTCTCTCTTCCATTCTCTTTACCTAATACAAACTTTCCATTTCATTCACTATTTCTAATTTGTTTTCCAACCTTAGCATTGAAATCTTCACATCTCTATTTGGGATGCTGTCAATGGTTTCTTGTAGTGTGTTATAAACATCTTCCATTTCTTCATCACTTGCATTGCTTGTAGGAGCATAGCATTGAATGGTACTGACATTATGCGGTTTCCCTTGAAATTTAATTTTTAGCACCTTAATCCATCCCCTTGCCTGTAACAACTGCTTTCATCCTTCACAGAAAATATAACTAATTTATTGTCTTGAGTTTTAAAACTGCCACTGTTACTCCAGTTAGTTTCGCTTAGACCAACAATTTCTATCCATTTCATTACATATTGTATTGAGTTTACCTAATGCTTTTAGCTTCCTAACATTCCAGGTTCTAATAATAAATTTACTTCTTAGTTACTTTACAGTGACATACTTGTCATTGCCAGCCTGGTTATCATGTAAACAACGCGGCCCTTGGTGATCCACGCGACGACCGGTGTGGCATGAAATATCATTTCTTTTTGTCATTTCATGGAGAGTAGTAAGGTGTGATAAAAAAACAAAGTAGAGATCCCAAGGTTCTTTCTTTGTTCACAGTGCCAACTAACAAGGCGGTTTATCTCTGCCGTCAGGAAAAGGGTGTCGGAGGAGCTGCTGTATGGTGACGACATTGCTATTTCGATAGCATGAAAGGAGGAATTACAAGAAAGGATCTTGAGATTGCAGAAAGAACTGGAAAGGAAGGGATTGAAAGTGAAAACCAGGAAACGGGAGTTATGGTATCAACAAAGTCCGGAGACAACAGAATACATCTGAAAGACCAGCATGATGACGAAATAAAGCAAATGAAAACGTTTAGCTCTTTGGACTCAGTCGTGGATTCGAGAAGAGAAGTATACGATGAACTGAAGTCTAGGAAAAAGATTGTACAGGTCAAGTGAAGAGAAATGAGTAGAGTTGAGTGTGATAAAAGAATAGGCATCAAGCTCAAGATCAAAATATTGAAAAGTGTAATTTGCCCAATGTTGCTTTACGGTATAGAGGCATTATCACTCAAACGGACAGACGAAATATTCCTTGATGCTACAGAAACGCGAATTTTCAGATGGATTTACGGCATCTTCCTGCTAAAACATCGCACCAACTAGGATATCAAGCGCTTTACAAAGGTTACTAGTATCAACTAGAAGGCAAGAGAAGCAAGATTAGGGCATGTGATGAGGTGGGAAAAGGGCCATGTTCTGAAGAGTGTTTACCAAGCAAGAGTAGGAAGAAGAAGGAGTAGAGGTCGAACACGGCTGCAATGGAATGAAAAGGGGGAAAATATATGAAGGAGATGTGACCACAAGCAGAAATGTGGGGAGAATGTAGGGAATGGAGACAAAGATGCCGAGCGGGTGACCAATCTAGCGTTGGACAAGGATGAAAGGAGAAGAGAGGGAAATGAGGCGTGTAAATAAAATGACACGCTAATTATATAAAATAAAATTACAATAACTCGTTAATTCTCCCTAGACGGCTTTTCTACTATCTCATGAGGTTCTTTTCATCATTAGAAGCTACAGTTGCTGCTGAAATTTAAAGCCATTTTTCTCCCCTAATTTTCTTTAAAGGTTTATAAGTACATAGTTTAATTTTGCATGTAGTCACTTAATTTCCCAGAGAAACCAGCTTTAATACGCTTATTAAAATTTGTAATTTATTAAATAAAATAATAAATTTCTCCTTACTTCAATTTTTTTCAATCTGGTGTTTTGATGCTACCAAGGTAATTATAGCCGGTCTTTTATTCCATCAGCTGTTTTCCTGATGCTTTGATACAAATTGAAACATCTTGTTTCTTGGATACAACTAAATATTTAGTCTTTTTGCAGTTGATAGTTGGGCCAAATTGAACGCTTATTTGTATTTCTTTATCTAGGAGACACTGATCTTTTGAAGAACTTGCTATTAACATCTTGCCGTCTGCATACCGTATATTATTTACGTTAATGCCTCAAATTCTTATCCCCTGGAAGACTTTGATATATCTAATTAATTCTGGCGATGCAATTCATCATTGTTTAGCTCCTTTTCAAATTCTGGTCCAACTTCTTAGGTTGTTGTTCACTCTTAGTGCTACCGTTGGTTGGAATACAAGTTTTAAAGCACTTTTTACCATCAAGCACGTCTTACCATCAATATTTAGATCGCAAAAAATTTGAAAGAATTGTTTATGTTGTATCTTAATAAAAGCTCTAGTTAAGTCAATAAAGCATAGGTACACGTCTTGTTGATGTTCAATAGGTCTTTCTAAAAGCACTCGTAGGATGGAGATTGCATTGCTGGTACCTCTGTCTTTTACAAAATCATCTTGGAGTTTAGATGTTTCTAGTCTCAACTTATATTTTATTCCGTTTAACACAATTCTTAACACAATCTAAAAGACCATTTTAATAAAAAAAATAGAAAAAATAAAAAGGAACTAGAGTAGTTCTGCCTTGACTACAAAAGTGATAATTTGTAAATTATTTTCAATCAAGCTTTTCAATTGCTGAATGCATTTGGTTGTTGCAGGTATTATACCGTGTTATCAAGGTTACAAAATATGAAGGGTCAGTTTAAATACTATTACCTCTTGCTTCTCTTACCCTTGCCTTTTTTACATTGTAGATTTTGTTTTTACCTTCTGCTGTCCAGCACTTCATACCTTTCTTGTAAGGTCCACCACTTCTCCTTTATTAAGCATTACTTTGCTTTTTTGAACGCTGTTTCTGCAGCTTCTTTACGTCTATTCTTCCGTTACCTGTAGATAGTACTTTATATATCGATCGCATTTTGCAAATTTTGCCACCACCATGTCTCTCTTGGAATTACTTTTTTACTGGTTATTCTTCCATATGCTTTTACTGCAGCCTTTGTGGTCATTGATCTCATTAGCTGCCACTCTTCCCTCAACATTACATGGCTCCATTTCTTCCTCCCTTTCGTTCGCCGTTTTTAAAAATCCTTTTATGCTGTTTTTCATTTAAAATGTCCTATTCTGAAACACACTGTTAGGTTTTAGCTATTTTTCTGCCTCCCAGATTATGTCAGCCACAAGCATTTGATGTTGAGTTGATATGACCTCACAGTTGATCACCCTACAGTTCTGGGACTGCACTCTATTTCTTTAAAGCAGCAAAACAAAATATATCTGGGAATTTCTTTCTCCACTGCAGTGCCTCACAACGTGCCCATCCCGTTTTTTAAATAAGGAATGTGCATAGACTAATTTCTTGAGCTACTTCTAGGTTCTTTTCTTAGCCGTTATTCTTTCTTTCGTACTTAAAGACACCATGCTCATTTTCAAATGACCTTCGTGTCCGATATGCCCATTAAGTTCTGCTCTGATAAAGATCTTCTCTTGAACTGAAATTTTGCTGATAGCTGCTTCAAAGAAAGCCCAATAGCTTTCCTTGAGCTCTCTATGTAGGATATTTATCATGTCGTGAGTGGTAAGCCTTTTCTGAGCTACGTTTTGAGAGATATTTCTTCCAACGTCAGGTTACTAAAGTAATACACAGAGCAACGGTGTACCCATAGGAGATTTTCTCTAATTGCTGAAATATTCATGCAAACATTTGAGCACACAGCCTTACCAACTGCAGACCAAGGTCCAAGTTTCTTGGAAAGATACTTTGAAGATCATCCAAAAGGTTTCTTTGAGCGTATCAACAGTCTTTACTCAAACATCGTGTTCACCATGGAAAAAGAAAAAGACAATTTCCCTTTCTTGATTTATTAGTAAAGAAAAAAGCAGACTGCGCCATTTCTGTTGCTATCCACAGAAAATCAACTAACACAGACCAGTACCTTAACAAGGCATCAAACCATCTAGTTTCAGCTGGTCATAGTGTCATCACCACTCTGTTTGGAAGGGAAAGAAGTATCATTTTATATCCATACGAAATCAGAAAGGAAGAAAGACACCTTTAAAAGTTTCTCTTTTCCAATGGATGATATTTTACTAGGGATGTCCAGAAAAGATTACGAAAAACTGACTTGCGTAATTATGAAAAGGAAAAAGAACCTGCAGAACAAATATGCCTTCCTTAAGTGAAGGGCATCAGTGAACTTCTAAGACGAACTCTTCGAGAGCATATTATCAAATGTTCATTTTTCACAACATCCATCCTTAGGACGATACTCTCAAAGCCAAAGCATACAATTACAATTGAAGAAAGAAACAATATAGTTTACAGACTACATTTAAAGGGCTGTTCTGTCCTTTAAATTGGAAAATCAAAATGTTCCTTGGAACAAAGAGAAAAAGAACACAAGACAGCAGTTCAAAAAGGTAACACAAAAAAACATGAAATAGAGGAGTACTGCTGGACCAAAGATCACACCTTTGGCTGAAAAAACAAGAAGATGTTGTAAATGGAAATAAATACTACAAAAAGGGAAAAACAACAACTATACATGCCATACAGCACAGTAATTTCATCAACAACATATCTTACACTCTCCCAGAAATAGGGCTTCCATCATTACAGGAAAGAAACACAACAAATACAGGATAGGTATGGCATCACTCTTTAAAACAACTCAATCCCTGTCACCAAAAGAGCTATGCCTAATTACTCTAGTAGCCTGATGATGGGAGAAGTATCTCTCATGACGTAGCTCTGAAAAAGCTTACGACTCACAACATGATAAGTACCCTATATCAATGGCTTCCACTGAATTCATAAAATGAAGAATTTTTAAGATTTCCTTGTACTCTTTACTACATCCCACTTGAAGCTCATACGTTGATACTAGAGTCACTATTTTCTTACCCACCAAAATTCGTACTACTATCAATCTCTCAGCTTCCCTTCCACCCTTGCTTTTCAAATCGTCTTATCTTTAAATGAAAATAAGAGGCAGCTAATAAGAAAAAGCTTTTGAAAAGTTTACAATTAATAAATTTAATCTTTAATGGTACCGCACTTGACAAGTCCCTCCCTATTATCTTTACTTCACTAGTACTTCAGATTCATTGATTTTTTTGTGAATTTAATTTTGTATGTTCTTTTTCAAACAAAAATCTGATTGTAAAGCTACATTTGAAATGAATACAAAAATATAAACTCATTCTACAATACCTACAAGCATTTAAGCATTTTTTCTGTTCCCCTTGAGATGATAACTTTGGTTTGATTTTTCTTGTGACTAGACAATGTGATCCCTCTCCTTGAGTTAGAAAAATGTCCATCCTTGTTAGTAACGAGTTCTTGTATGAAGAGTGACACAGCAAATTCTGACTTTTTCTCTCGTTTGAGATTTAAACACTTCATGTATTAATTCTTGGTGATTCACCGGCTTTTGTTTCTTAGATGATTACAGTGATTTTCAGGGGGTTCTGTATTTTACAAAGTTTAGTGCTAGGCTTCCTAGATTACAATGACATTGCAGACATTTGAGAGTTCTGATTTTGTGGTGTTTTGTCTTCCGTGGAATGAAAGATTTCTTTGCCTCTACTTACATGGTGTTTTGGCAATTCCATTAGGGTAAAGTAATTCAATATCCAACGTAAAGAACGAGGAGTTTTTTCTCCCATTAAGCACTGCTTATACATAGGATATTTCTTATTGATTTATCACTAACAAATCTATCACAGCAACTTTATTATCATATACTTGTTTAGGGAGAAGCTACCGTCAATCACTCAAAAATGTTTTTATCTCCAGTTGATCAAAAAGAGATACCAACTGCAGACACGAAATGGGAGAGAAGAATTAAAATGCAAACCACAGAAACGAAATTGCTCGTATGACCATACTGCTGACTTAAAGTTTTAGGGGGAACAAATTTTGTACATTATGTGAGTTCTGAAGAAACATGAAAAAACATTTCATAATTTCTAGCAGTATGTTTAATATTTCACTGATAAACCATTCTATATATCATATAAATTACATACCACCAAATTCTCAAGCATAGTCTAGCAGAAACAAAATTATCAGCCATACTATATTATTTAAAAGACAAAAGTATACTATGAAAGGCAACTAACAAATTAGAACTGGTTATTAAGTTCATGTTTTTGTAGAACAGATATGTTATAGTATTTCACACAATTGACTCTAAACTATATCAATTTTACATAAGCATTAAAAGCAAGATAGAAAAATAGGAGAATTTGAAAAAGAGTTGGTTGATTTAGAGCAATAGATTGCATCAATCTTTGTCAGATACCAATCCAATGCTCAGCAAAAAATATCCCAAGGCTTTCGGTAAAGCTGTATATATTTACTCAGTTTATTAATGTGAAATACTTGTGGACAGGCTGTTCCCATCACGAGAATATATATTCCAGCTCAAGCCTCAACAAATTAAGGTAACATCTATTTTATATATCAATTGCAAACAATAATTTTACAAAGTATGTTACTGATGTTCACACATTTTGGACAGTATACTTATTTTAATAAATACAAAAATCATACGAGAGGTCTGTCTTTTTGTTTAATTAATAATTTGCTTTTTAATCGATTTCTAGACATGAATTTTTTAAGTTCCTAAAGTTAAACTACAGCTTATAAAATGCAGATTTCGTTCAATGCGTGTAAAAATTAACAATGACTTGCCATTTGCACTTCGTGTCTCTGATAGTTTTAGTAATTGTAGGAAATAGGCAATGAATTATTTTGATGTTTAAATACTATATACTTTTATTGATTACTCGCATTTTCTTATTTGATTTTTTTTGGGTATATTTTGATATAGAACGCATACTACAGCCAATGTATGTAACATTGAAGTGTGTCTATTCTGTACAAAAAATTTTAATAAATAAACAAATAAATATATAAATAAATGAGTACATCAATCCAACTCCTGTTTCATCACTAGGCAGAAGACTAAGCAAAGCTATTGTATCAACAAATAGCTTTCGCATTTCCTGTCCTGTCTGCTTAAATATCAGAGTAAGCTTACAGGGGGCTGTCAGTCTATTGAACTTGCTCCCACCGAAGTAAGTCAGAATATGGATATGGCTTATCAGAAACATGCTAATAACTAAGTAAATGAAAGAATGATGCAATGTATTTGAATGTGGTATGAGATATATTCTGTTTGGTGGTCGCGCTGATGTCAACGCACACATTTAATAACAACTCGATATCATGTAGACAAATTTAAGGTGGGCGTCACAGTTTTGAAAATGAACTGAATCAGAATGCTGTTAGGGTGAGTTATCACTATGAACAGTAATAAACTGAAATATACAGAACCTGACTCTGTAAAAGTGACAACAATGTTTGTTTGCAGAGATAAAAGGTAATGAACCCATTTGGTATATTTTCTGCATTTAAGAGAAACAAAGAGCAGCAAAGTGTTTTAAAGATTGAGTTAATACGTTTTATTGATCAGTGGTCTGCTTGTTGATTTTTTTACATTTCTGCTTTAAACGTCAGATGAAAAATATGTTTTAGTGATATAATTTGGAGGGTTGGCTGGGAAGTGCACAAGGTTAGGTTGAGGTGATTCGGGCATGTGGAAGGGAGGACCAAAGGTTGTCCTCGATATGGAGTGATGGACATGAGAGTACTCTGGATAAGACTAAGCGGGATTCTAAAGAGGATTCTAAATATTGTGTGAAGGAAGGCATGCAAAATATTGAGGTGGAACGAGCCCTGTGGATAAGAAAGACTTGTTGTGGCGACCAATGATATATGAATCACCCGAGAGGGAAAGAAGATAAAAATCAAATTTCCTGACACCACTGTTTTTATACTGCACATCCAAGTGTTAATGTTATTTCCACCAATTTGAACTGAATGAAAGGATATACTGAAAAAACAGGCATAAATAATTTTTCACAACTTTCCTTATTACTTACCAATTCTCCAAAATATTGATACAACTAATTTACCCAGAAGGTTAGTAGCACAGTTTATTGCAGGAACTATATATTTGAAACTATAGTATACATTTGAAATTCACTCTTATATTTAGGGCTTTTAAATACATATGTCAATAAGCAGTACTTTTACAAAGGGTGCATAGTAGTGAATTATTTTCTATTTCCTTGTTTGTATTTGTATACCAATTTATTTTTATGCCTTTAACAAGATCCAAGTATATTGAATTTTGATATTTTAGCTCAGTTCAGGACCAAGAGTATTTTGTTCTCTTAACAAAATTTATACTAAATTTCTACTTCCCCCATGCACCCCGTGCGGGTACCAGTGTTATTAGAAGTCACTATTTACAATGCATATATTCTGCTTGTTTCTGAATCACCATGATAAACAGAAAATTTCTGTCTACAATAGAAACGTCCATTTCAAAATAGTTTATTTTGAATTCTCTTCATAACCATGTTTCAAAGTCAAAACTTTGCCAAGCAAAATAATGTCAAATTTTGGAGTGCTCCAAAGCTTCTATCAAAGCATCTGTTGAAAAGAGTAGACCAGATACTCCAGTAACTAATCCAAATCCAATTACCGCATAATTTAATGCAATTTTTGTTCCTGTTAGGCTTTCCTTTTTCAAAGAAGTGTGAAATAAAGTGGGAAAAACTAAAACCAGACTAACTGCAGTTACGCTTCCAAATATTGCCATCAGTAAAGAAAATTCTGGGATAAGCATGCCAACACAGACAGTCATTGCCACCAAAACGAGGCGCATAAAAGTATCATAACCTTTTTCTGCCCAAGACATTGGTTTATGAATACGTGCAAAAGGAAAGAGCTTTGCTAAAAAGTTTACATCTGATCTTTGTATAATGTTCATGATAACGTTAGTAGGCAATGCGTAAGAAAATAAACCACTAGTAGCCAAACAAGCATCAACAAGCAGGCGAAACGTTTCATTGCTGATGTTATTAGTAACCCGTTGGTTGGTACCGCTTCCATACTGACAGGCTAAAGCCATACCAAAAAAGACTTTGGTTACTGTGGCCATAAGAAAAGCAACATTTGATACGATATTAAACTTACTTGGCTCTTTCATACTTCCCTCAATTCTTGGTAAATATGGATGAGCTACATAACTGAATAATATGATACAGTTTGCAATGGTTAGCCCCTTTAAATCTATAAATGGTAGTGTAGAAAAGTTCCAGTCACGTATGCGAAAGATTGAATAAGAAAACAAAGTGAGAAAAACTCCATTCAAAAATACAATGCTGATTAGACTTAGCCATGAAATGCTGCCTAGATTGGTTAAGAATACTGTTGGGAAAACCAAAATTCCTGCAAGTGCCATACACGAATAGCGTGATAAAAGAACTGATGGGAATATATTTTCCAGGAAATTGGAAATTAGAATTAGGTATAAGATACATGCACCAAATAAATGCAGCAGCTGTACTGAGCTCACCAATTTCGAACCATAGTTTTTCCATACTGCTCTACCTGGAAAGGAAAAAGAAAAAATACAATTAGAAAAATGTAAAGACTTCAAAGATAAAAAAGCTATATTTCTTCAGAAATAAATGAAACGTTTTGAGTCATATTATTAGATATAGAATACGATCGCATATTTGTATTTATGATAAGGGTTCTCTTTGTGGTGTACTTTTTATTTTTGTATATCTTTTTTCTGCTCTATTAGTCACTGTAGTAATAATTTTATACGTATTTTGTAAGCAGGGCATATTTTCTATAAGAAGAGTTGTCAATCATTTCGAAATAGATTTTGAAAGCATAACATTTACACTCTGTACAAATATCTAAAATTATTTGCTACCATTTTGTGTTTTAAAAGACCTAACTCATCAGTCAATTGTAATTAAGAGGATTATGTGAAAAAAGATTTCATTGGTTCTAAAGCGCTCTGTTACTAAATAAAACATATAGCATTGCACGTCATAAAAAGACTACTTAAGGTATTAATGAAGAGGAAGGCTTCCTCTCAAAGCGAAAACATTGACAATGAAAACTAATGATATTAGGATATAAGAAAGTTTCAGAAAGCAGTTTTGAAGAAGAATCGAATGTTCAGATGAAAAGAAAGAAAAAAAAGGCTTTGGTTAGGGTAGAGGATCATTATTTGCTTCAAAGCGTCATCCTAAAAGGAGAATAGAGAAAAGACATAGGTTGGTCACTTGGTAAGACATGAAAGAACATTGTTTCTTTATGCTGGAACAAACCTCCATTACAATCTATATTTCTTGACTAAGACTATTTTAAAGAGTAGCTTAGACACTAACAAGAAGAAAATGCCATAGAGAAGTGGCTTTTGTGGATATATCGAAGAAAGGAGTACATATCCTTATTTTAAAAGGAAAATTCAAAACAAATGCAGATACAAAAATTGACTTTGAGTTGCCGTGATGTATAACATCATATTATTTTGAGCAATCGAGTTATATGCTAACTATCAAAATGACAAATTGATATAATTTAAGTTTGGTTAACTTATAATTGTTCTTGTTACCTTTTTTAACTTTCTTTGGTGTTCAAAACCAATATTTTATAACAAGTTAGAAACCTATCTTGAGATCTCCACTGTGTAATCTTTTGCAGGCATAGAATTTTCAGAGGGAAAAGTAAAGGTGGGTTTGAAATGCGTCATTAATGCTGTTCACTTTACAATCAGAATAAATGAATCCCAGGAATAAAGTCATCTCCAGGTATTTAATTCAAAACGATTTGGTTACCGTACACAAAAGCAAGACTAAATATGGCAATTTATAAAAATAGTTTTATAAAATTTTATAACAGCTCAAAGAGCTACTGAAAAATTTCATATTAGCTAAGGCCCATTCAGATAAGTTGCCCTTCATTTAAAATTATCAACTTTCATTGTTATGAGCTTTTGATTTTTCAGAAACAAAAATTTTGTCACTTAAAATGGAAAGTAAACTCAATTGTTAGATGAACTACTTATCTTAATGAAATACATGGCAAAATTATACCAAAAAAAATTAAAATAGACATCCAGTTATTAAATTAAAGAGTGAATCCCACCCACCACTAATGATTTCATTTGCCCCATCATTGCACCACCGCATTTTTATGACAAATACGTCATCTGGTATCAACTCACTTTCTACCTGGCACTTTTCCTTAGCTTGGGTTTACAGGGTACTTTGACGATTTTTGATATTCGTGATGTTAAAGAAAATAAAGACTGTTCAGACGTAAAATTCAGAACTTTCATTTGGTAATGTAATTGTTTAATGAACTTATGCTCAGAGAAGCTCTGTAACCTTTACTATTTGCAATTTTAAAGATTTGTCTGCGCCCAGCAGACAAATCTTTAAAATTGTAGTAAATATACCTGCAGTAAATTTACTACAGATGGAGTTAGTGTTCACAGAACAAGGCAGGCAACGAACACACATTGTCCAGGTCTGCCGAGACATCAAAGTTGGCATTATCGGATACACGTCCTACCAGTTGAACGGGGCTTCAATTTGACCTCGGAACATGGCAATCTGTAAAACTATGATGAATGGAGATACGAACTTGTCATATCCACCGTCAAAAGGCCAGGGATTGAAAAAACAAAAATCAGTCATATTTATCTTACACAGAGCTTGCTAGCGGTATTTTTGGTGTATAAAGCCCAAAGAAGAATGCTTAACTTTAGCATCTTTCTTATCAGAGCTCGCCCAAGCTGCTTTTTTCGATTTGCATGAGGTTTCAAGTAAAAGAGTTAGACAAAATGTTAGACTAACTTGTGAAGAAGATAAGACCTACATCATGCTACCTGACACGGAGCTAAAATGTCCACAATCGAACAATTCAAGGAATTTCAACGAAAGATAAATACGGTAGAAAATGGTAGAAAAAACGGTAGAAAATAGTGGTAGGAATAGCTTACTACAAGACTTATGCTATATCTACATATGTTTGAAAAGTTATAGAAATAGATATAATATGCTGTAACACAGTGGAACATGGCCTGGTTGAGCATGCCAATTCCCTTGCAATGGAAAATTTGAAGTATTCAAAAAATAAAGGGAGGTTAAGATGACTGACACAAGATTTTAGAGGGATTATGAAAAAGGTCCTCAACGAGTATACCTGAACTTTATCTCAGGTACATTAAGAGTGTTGATGATACAGCAAGAAGAGTGTTTGACCTATAAATCAGTAACACGGGATTCATCAAAATTTCAATATGTAATGATTTAGTTAGCATGAAAATGTATCCCTATGATTGTGTGCTGGAACAATTTTGATCAATAACAAAATATACAAGAAATATTTTTTGACAGTAATAAATTTTGCTTAGAACATAATAAGTAAGGACCGGCATAATAAGTAAAAATTAAGTTTCCTACGTTTTTCAGAAAAAAGGATTTTAGCACCAGTGTCAACCTGTTTCAGTCATGTAGTTAAACTATGAATGAGTTAGATACAATTGACCTAAATGACATGCTTTTTATTGGGATGCATTACTAAACATATGTAAAAAGGCACCCCTGTACACCTTGCCAAAGCGGGTTCCGGGGATTAGGCAAGGCAGGATTATCCATTCTCTGAGATTCATATTGAACCCGCATACTCGAAGAATAAGAATGATGGTCCTTGTAAATGATCAATTTGCATCCTAAAGTTTTTCTTATTAAGCAATATACGAATACTTCATTTAAACTACAAATACAGCTGTGAATTTTTGGATGTGCTGTACGATCAGTAACTGTTTTAGCATGAACATACAATTCCAAATAATTCTTCTATGATTACAAGCCCGGTTCGTAAATATTAAAAAAAATTATCATTGAAAAAGTTATTTTTTCCCCTGTGTTGTTATACTAGCTTTTCGTTCATGTTGTGAGTATTCATTCCTATCACGAAGGTGATACATTGGATCTGAGGAATAAAAATAAACCTTTAATGACTTACTCCTTGTTGATACTTTACTTTATTTTCTGAAGCGTGATTATTAACGACAATGTTTCTATCATACTGACTAATGCTATCTAGGTGGCTGATATACTGTGTCACCAACTACCAGACATTATTCAGCTCGTGTATTAAATAATTTATTTCTACTTAAAATGATTGATCTTTTAATAATCCCTAAAGCTTCTTCAAAGCTTCCATGCATTACCGAATCTCTCAACGTTTATATGAATGCTTTTCCTGACATAACCAATTCCTTTAAACAAGTGCCAAAAATAAACATAATTTTTAATTTATTGTTCTGAAAAAGATACCAAGGAGATATTTCAAACTATTCCCTTCAGTAAGTTAAAAAAACGGCCTGAGCTTAAACAAGAAACATTACTTATAAATTTATGTATGGTAGATTTATTAGGAAAACAACTTAAATTGTTTTTCTTTTTAACGTCATTTTTTCACAGCAATTGAAGCTGAGACGGTGCTATTCAGTGGGACTTTGTTTTAACAGAGAGGAATTTCTTGGCAGGATGCCTTTCCTGACGCTAACCAATAGTTCTTTCTTTCGTAAAGTTCCACATTCTCCTCGCTTGCTCGGGGAATTGAACCCGGAATCCTATGGTTACTGTGCAACTGCACTAACCATTAAGCCACGGCTTCTCAAAGAAAACAGCTTGGTAAATAAAGTAAAAAATAGCTGTTTTTGCAAATGAAACATTATTAAGTTATTTTTATAATTAGTTTTATTACTATACATTATATATTATGACATGAAGTTACATTTAAAAATTAGTGTTGTTGTTGGTCCAAATTGGTATCTATTTCTGTGTCTTTTTGTGTAATAAAATGTATTCTTTTCTTTAGGCACAGAAACAACTACTTAAATATTTTATCTCCAAAAAATCAGTTAGATTTCTCTTTCTCATGTTAAAGAAAGGTTCATTGTAGTGTATCATTCTTTGCTCTTTAAATCATCACATCTTTAACTAAATTTTAATACAATTTTAGGGGGCTGGGAGGTTTTAGATTGCCTTTTTCACTTTTTGTACATGTATATTCTGAATAAAAGATGATCAATTGGGTGAGTGAAATTACTCTTCTCGTAAAAAGGAACTTAGGAAATCTGTTGTCCCTCATTAGTGGGCTACCTATTTTCATAGAAAAATCTGATGCCTTTGAGCAAATAGTTATGCAGCCCACTAGAGTACCCATATGTTCTTTTCTACATTTATATATAGTAGTTCTACAAAAAAGTCCTTTATTAATTAATAAATTTGCTATTTCCTTGCAGCATTTAAATATAGTTACTACGGCACCTAATATAAGTGAGCAGCCAATTTCCCTCTAAGAAAATAAGAAACATTATCGAAATCAGAATTGTATGGTTGGAAAATGACACTATATGTGATGATTATGAACATACTCAAGACGATGAAAAGATGATGTAGATTTTTAAAAACTCAGTTGTGAAAAACAGGGTTGCCTATGACTTTTCTGGTCATCTGCTTTATAAAGTCAGATATAGTCCCTGTGTTGTTATTATTATTTTATAATTTACTTTTTTGCGCTGTTCTTTTCATAAGTTAATATTGTTAGACATCCCATTTAAGTCCATAAAGCGCTCGATTTCCCTTCTGAGAAGGAAACATCTGCTTACAATAAATAAGGATGACAAGAAAAGTTGTAAATTACCAATGTCAGCTGTATTCATTCCATGCTAAATGAGCAATTTAATGATGAACGGATTTGTCTGAAACAAGTCTTCCGACTTCTCATTACGCATTTTCAAGGAGAGTAAAACATCCTATTCAACTTATAATTATGTCTAATAATATTTGTACAAAATGTATTGTGCTTGTTACAGACGAACGTCAGAATAAAATTTCCTGAGGAAATGTAGAAGGCATGTTTTATTAGTTTTTTAAATATCTTCATAAGAAACAAAACTTTATTCAAAATTTTCTGGTTATTAGTTGAACATGTCACTTGGAACTTGTCTTGGGTTTTCTTCATCTCCATTTGAATCTGCATCTATTCGCAACGTTCTCTCTGCTATCCATATAAACATGGACTATTTTGTATGTTTGAATTTTTTAAAAATACTTATAGTACCAAACGTTTACTTCTATTTGAATTTTTCAAAATAATTTGCAATGAAAAAAATCCAAACAAATATAGTCAAATATGAAAACGTAACGACTGCACAAATGAAATACAAATACAGAGCCAAGCTAGTTGCAATTTTTTCACTTGAAGTTAAGTTGTACAGATTATTTGTTTCTTTTAATAATTGCATTAGAAGCAGATTAGTTTTTGTAGAATTTCACTGAAATACCTCTATATTATTATTATATTATTATTATATCATGTATTTAGAGAGTTTTGCCAAGTTAAAATTAAACTTCGTTTTCTGTTGGTAGAAGAAATTATTATTCAAAATTCAAAATTTAGCAAGTTGATTGACTTGTGCACACGTGAGAAGCATTATTAGATTTTTGTCATAAAAGGTTTCTATTTAGCTACAGAATTTCTCAAAGGGGATGAAAAATTCACTTAAAGAGCATATTGGCAATATTTATGAGGATTACTTATCGACACAGTCTATTTTCCAATAAAAATCCAGAAAATGGATAGTACTTTGTGGAAACAAGGTGCTTTACCGAGAGCGTATTCATATTGTAAAACAATATTAAAACTTGTATATTTGAAATATTATGCCTTGAAATTTTGAAGTCGACATATCAGTAATTATGCAGTCTAAATTCCTTTGGTGGAACTTTTGCACAGATAAAGCATGTCACTTCTTACAATAAAAAAAAAATTTCTATGGGTCATAAAAAAAATTAATTTGCAACAGTGTGTAAAACATCAAGTCCATAGGAAACGACACATTGAAATCAAGTAATCACACAAAAAGTCTCTAACTAAATGAACAAACTGAATTTGCAGTTTCTTAATTGTCACCGAAATTAAAGTTAATTTGAAATACTAATAAAGAAGAAAACAATGGGTAAAAATTGAATCTAAGAATATTCGCCTTCCATATTATTCTTCACATGATTTTAAAATACAGAAGAAGCAGCTGTAGTTTACATATGTGAAACATTTTGTCCATTAGAGAGAATTTATGAAAAATCACATTTCATTTCTTTGAATGTGATTTTGATTCTTACCATTTGACATAAACGGAAAAAAAGAGTCAAACAAGAAATTATAGAAATGCAAGGTTTTATAGTGTTTGCTAATTTGGCTAGAAAAAACCAATGATTTTTTGGAAGTAAGGTCCGAAGATCTGAGAATTTTTATAATACATGTCACAGCACGACAATCATTTCCAACACTAGATAACATAAGATTAATTTAATAGAAAAACAAAGCCTAATAATAAGTTTAACAAGTGAAAATATTTGTAATATATCATAAAAATGAATCGTAAAAAATGTTCTATATATTTAGAATACAATATGGTTAAGTAACCCTTTCATCACGATTAAATAACTCATTTTCAACATCAACAATGACAAAAACCACCAGAATTTGTTTGTACAAATCAACAAGCTTATCTCAGCATCATATCTTAGTATATGTGAATAAATCTGTACCCCCTGGATAGGATAAAATTCCACAATCTTTAGTCTTTTCCGAAAGAGTAGGTAATCTTGAAGATTTGGCTTTCATAATCCCACTAAGCACAAACTTTGATTTTTTCTCTCGTTGCTTTTGTTAGACTTAGTTCTGGAATCAGAATGTTAACCTCGAGACAAGGCAGGACTCCAGTAATACTTACCTTAATCATCAAATTATTTTTGTTATTATACAGCAGTGGAGCCGAGCGTAAGGCTGAATATTTTATGGTCGATTTAGAAAAAAGGCAGTCTGTAGTACAATCATAAGAATTAGTATTTATATCTCTTGACTACACCCTTTATTCACCAGAATATACCTGATACTTGTGGCTAGAGCATAATAACCTTTTTTGTCATATAACGTTTTGAAATAATTTTCTTTTGCATGCATCTTTAGTTGGAATTTACTTTTATGGTACATTTTTGTAAATAAAATATAAGATGTTGGTGACGCTTTACACATCAAAGCAATGGCTGTGAAGGGCTGAATTATAATGTTAATTCTGTGCCCTTATCTCAGGGAAATCTACAGGTTAATATGTAATGAATGCATAATGAATTTGCTAAAACAGTAAGGTAAATAAAGGGTAACAATTTTTTGAATAGTCTCTTAATTAACTACAAAGTTGCTGCTTTTTGTTAGCTTTGGAGCTTATGCTGTACTCTAATATTTGATTAATACGAAAAAGTTTAACGCTGCATGAGTTTTAAAAATTTATTTTTCCTCAAAACGATATCTAGTATACCATACCTTAAAATAATAAATGTCGGCTTCATCAGTTACTATAAAATTTGATACCTAATAGAGAATAAGCTGAAATCAAATTACTGAAAATTGGTCGATAATTTGTTTGGCTATATACAATAAAACTAAAAAACCATGAGAAAATTACTAATACTTAAGTATACTGAAAACAATTAAGACTACATAATGTAAGTTTGCGTCTACATAACGATGCTTATTCTTGCTATTTGTAATACTTCAAAGTCTTTGTTGCATGCAAAATTTAAGTTCCATTATTATTCATTTTGGTCCTTTGCACCAGAATTGATAATTTTCCTATTGCATAAAATAGGCTTGGTCACCAGAATTATTATTAGTCAAAAAGATGTTCTATCTATTTTTAAAGGAAAAAGTTATATCTATTTTTGAAGGAAAAAGTTATATCTACTTTTGAAGGAAAAAGTTATATCTACTTTTGAAGGAAAAAGTTATATCTATTTTTGAAGGAAAAAGTTATATCTACTTTTGAAGGAAAAAGTTATATCTATTTTTGAAGGAAAAAGTTATATCTACTTTTGAAGGAAAAAGTTATATCTATTTTTGAAGGAAAAAGTTATATCTACTTTTGAAGGAAAAAGTTATATCTATTTTTGAAGGAAAAAGTTATATCTACTTTTGAAGGAAAAAGTTATATCTATTTTTGAAGGAAAAAGTTATATCTACTTTTGAAGGAAAAAGTTATATCTATTTTTGAAGGAAAAAGTTATATCTACTTTTGAAGGAAAAAGTTATATCTATTTTTGAAGGAAAAAGTTATATCTACTTTTGAAGGAAAAAGTTATATCTATTTTTGAAGGAAAAAGTTATATCTACTTTTGAAGGAAAAAGTTATATCTATTTTTGAAGGAAAAAGTTATATCTACTTTTGAAGGAAAAAGTTATATCTATTTTTGAAGGAAAAAGTTATATCTACTTTTGAAGGAAAAAGTTATATCTATTTTTGAAGGAAAAAGTTATATCTACTTTTGAAGGAAAAAGTTATATCTATTTTTGAAGGAAAAAGTTATATCTACTTTTGAAGGAAAAAGTTATATCTATTTTTGAAGGAAAAAGTTATATCTACTTTTGAAGGAAAAAGTTATATCTATTTTTGAAGGAAAAAGTTCTATCTATTTTTGAAGGAAAAAGTTATATCTATTTTTGAAGGAAAAAGTTATATCTATTTATGAAGGAAAAAGTTATATCTATTTATGAAGGAAAAAGTTATATCTATTTTTGAAGGAAAAAGTTATATCTATTTTTGAAGGAAAAAGTTATATCTATTTATGAAGGAAAAAGTTATATCTATTTTTGAAGGAAAAAGTTATATCTATTTATGAAGGAAAAAGTTATATCTATTTTTGAAGGAAAAAGTTACATCTATTTATGAAGGAAAAAGTTGTATCTATTTATGAAGGAAAAAGTAATATCTATTTTTGAAGGAAAAAGTTATATCTATTTTTGAAGGAAAAAGTTATATCTACTTTTGAAGGAAAAAGTTATATCTACTTTTGAAGGAAAAAGTTATATCTATTTTTGAAGGAAAAAGTTATATCTACTTTTGAAGGAAAAAGTTATATCTACTTTTGAAGGAAAAAGTTATATCTATTTTTGAAGGAAAAAGTTATATCTACTTTTGAAGGAAAAAGTTATATCTACTTTTGAAGGAAAAAGTTATATCTATTTTTGAAGGAAAAAGTTATATCTACTTTTGAAGGAAAAAGTTATATCTACTTTTGAAGGAAAAAGTTATATCTATTTTTGAAGGAAAAAGTTATATCTACTTTTGAAGGAAAAAGTTATATCTACTTTTGAAGGAAAAAGTTATATCTATTTTTGAAGGAAAAAGTTATATCTACTTTTGAAGGAAAAAGTTATATCTACTTTTGAAGGAAAAAGTTATATCTATTTTTGAAGGAAAAAGTTATATCTACTTTTGAAGGAAAAAGTTATATCTACTTTTGAAGGAAAAAGTTATATCTATTTTTGAAGGAAAAAGTTATATCTACTTTTGAAGGAAAAAGTTATATCTACTTTTGAAGGAAAAAGTTATATCTATTTTTGAAGGAAAAAGTTATATCTACTTTTGAAGGAAAAAGTTATATCTACTTTTGAAGGAAAAAGTTATATCTATTTTTGAAGGAAAAAGTTATATCTACTTTTGAAGGAAAAAGTTATATCTACTTTTGAAGGAAAAAGTTATATCTATTTTTGAAGGAAAAAGTTACATCTATTTATGAAGGAAAAAGTTGTATCTATTTATGAAGGAAAAAGTAATATCTATTTTTGAAGGAAAAAGTTATATCTATTTTTGAAGGAAAAAGTTATATCTGATTTTGAAGGAAAAGGAAGTTTAATTTTTTTGTTATCAAGTTCAAATAAAGTTCCTCTTTCTTGTTAACATTTTCAATCATTTATCGGAAGTCTTATGATTTTTCTCTATAGCCTAAAAAGCTTTAAGTAGAATCTCATTTGGATGAAACCACTACATTTATGCTTTCTCTAAATGTTGAGCATAATTTTTTGCCAAGAAAACTAATATGCAGTATGCTTTATGGCTTTATAAAACTCAAGCATATTGATATAAATTTGCTTTTAGGTAGTTAGGCACTTATCTTTTTATACCATTTAACTTTTTAATTGGATTTTTGAATATCCTGTTGACCTCCAGCCGTGGGAACCCCTTTATTAAGCTGTGGCTTTTTCAATAAAGATTAGTAAGAGTTTAATCTGGTACCTTGAAAGAATGTTTTCAGTTTTCATAATTTTCAGGTAGATGCCATTTCTGCCATTCAATATTTTTGTATTATTGTTGTTGGTTTGTCATTATTACCTGTTGGTTTACTCATTTGATCCCTGTGACCATAGCACTCTAAGCTTTCTGGCTAGTGAGTATTATTCTTCGATACTTTTTTCCCATTAGTACGTATTTTTTTCTCTTTCCTTAACAATATCATTTATTGGTTTGAAAAAAGTATTGTATCTTTATGCTATCAGTTTTTTCTGTTTAGGGTGAATTTTTCAGAATAAAGAGCTGAATTTATTTTTTTTCTTTACCTACAGAACAAACAATAAAGAAATTGAGGTCCTGACAACTTAGTATTCATTAACATCAGCTGACGTAGGGTCCCGTGGTTCGATAGGTTTTAATGCTATAAACGAGTGTTGATGTCTACCTTTGCCTTTTGGATTGTGTGGTTGGTTGTTTTTTATTTATTTTTTCTCAATTCATTGTCACGTTAACAGCGTGTTTTTTAATCATTATTTTCTAACTAGATAATGATTGGAAAAATAAAAATTGCATGAAATGACTTGGTTTTTGTTGTAATTAATTTCATTCTTCAAGTACTTTAGTTGAAACGTGTCCTGTGTCTTAATATGTACTACTCAACTTATGGAGCAAAAGTGTTTGTCATAATCCTAAAAAAGTGTTTCCTCTTTTTCAAAGGAATTCAGGTATTCTTCTGAATATCGACACAAGGTGTATACTATGAAGTATGAAAGACAATAAAGGGAAGTAGAGATACTGAAAGAATAACAGACAATTATAAAAAACAGTGAAGCTACAATAAATATAACCACAGCGTACAAATAAAACCATCACCATCACCATCACCATCACCATCACCATCACCATCACCATCACCATCACCATCACCATCACCATCACCATCACCATCACCATCACCATCACCATCACCATCACCATCATCATAACCATGACCATAACCATAATTTCAACTCTTAAAAAATACGCCAGAGAACAAAAGAATTAAGGTCAGTATTACTGGGCTGCAGAATACTGTAATTTTACATTCTACCAGGATTTTGAGGAAGGTTCTCAAGATTTTAGAAATTCTGTTAATGCCAAAACCTACAACCACATAACCACTGACAAATGATGAGCTTTAAAAGGTAAATGAAATAACAGAAATAACAAATGTAACCTCAGTCCTTCAAGGAAGTTCCTTGGCAGTCCGAACTCACAAATTATTTAAATAACACACTTATATTTATTATAATAATAATAACAACTCATGCGGTACTTAGGGTTGTCACAAGTGCTGCATAGAAAGTGCAACACCCGTGACACTTATACTTGTACTTCTGATATTTTTCTGATATTTTATTTGTTATAACAAATATCACAATTGTTGTAGCGCTTAAAATCATTTATTTAAAATTTTTAAATACTACCCTATAAGTAAAGTGCATTTATTACTGGTTTATTAAATTTCCAAACTGCTTGAGAGTTAGTGTACAAAACCACTCCATATAGTGGTAACAACTTCTTTGAAATCATTCAATAAAAGAAAAATTTTGACCTGTATATATATATATATATATATATATATACATATACATACATATATATACATATATTACATATATATTCTCTTCAAGATTTCATTTACTCTTTGAATTTTCTTATCTCAAGAAAGTTCAAAGCCTGATAATATGTTTATGCATATAAAACGTAAAACACAATAATTTTCTACTGTAGTCTGTCATAAGATAAAATAAGCGTTCTTCAGAATGACAGCACCAAGTCATTATCTAAGTATTGTTAAAAAACTTCATTTGCTTGTTAATGTTCGGCTGGTCTTCTTTTATTTTTTTAAATTGTTTTGAGAAACTTGGACAGTCCCCCTGTACTTGTGACCATACAAAGTAATTTTTTTATAAACTGTTTTGTCCATGCAAAAGTGCAGTTTACAATATAAGCTTAAAAAGACAGGTGGGATCATAGAGTATTACCTGCTAAGAGATTAAATAAAAATTACATGATTTTTTTCCCTTTAATATCAAAATAATTATGTCTAGGTCAACGAATACATTTATATATTTTTTATCTTAAAAAGGCCGTTCAAATTGTAATTTAGTTGCTTATTGCTGTATTAAGACAAAATAAATCAAGGATACATTGGAAATGTGTGTTAATAGTTGACACTAAATTAATTTTGTACCTTCTTTCAGAAATAAGCTATTATTATGAAATTAGACATTTTGCTTTAGATTACTTTACAGACATCACTTCGCTTTCTTTCATAATACTGTCAATAATTCGCACAACTCTTTCAAACATTATTCTAACCAGGGTTTTCTTTTCCTTTATACAGGTCAAGAGGGAAGTATTAAAAAATAAAAAGTTATAACTACCTTGTCCGATCGCTTTTGGACATAAAACCATCTTATTTCTTAATCAAATATGAATGTCTCAAAATTACGTATAAATAAAAAAACACTATATTTTTTCTTTTGGCATTTAACCGAAATGTTATATAAAAATACATTGCTGTTATACATTAGCCAAATATATAACCCTGATATAAGTTTTCCCATCCCAACAAAAAAGTTTTGCCAACAATTGTAAAGTACGACTTCAAAGCCAAATATTTTGAGAGAATTGATAGCACTTTTACTAAATTTGTAGCACTTCACAGGCAAGAAACCAGAAACAGCAAAGATAATTTGAAATATATTAATTTTATCAACAGAACATTAAAAAGTCATACTTCTGATCCTACATTGGAAGATCTCTCTCAGTTAATTTAAACAAATAAGTGGCACGAATTAAACACACTCTGAAACTCGTTAGCAATAAAATTCAAACTTAAGTAAAACGTAAGTAGGCATAGGTCAAATTGCATAAGAATTTCCCTTTCATATTCGAAAACAAAGGGTATTCTTTTTAGGAAAGTTTAAAATTGCATGTGTCCACAAAACACTTTAAACTACAACAGAACCAGAGCTAACTCAGACCAAGATATGTAATATATAATATATAATATATAATATATAATATATAATATATAATATATAATATATAATATATAATATATAATATATAATATATAATATATAATATATAATATATAATATATAATATATAATATATAATATATAATATATAATATATAATATATAATATATAATATATAATATATAATATATAATATATAATATATAATATATAATATATAATATATAATATATAATATATAATATATAATATATAATATATAATATATAATATATAATATATAATATATAATATATAATATATAATATATAATATATAATATATAATATATAATATATAATATATAATATATAATATATAATATATAATATATAATATATAATATATAATATATAATATATAATATATAATATATAATATATAATATATAATATATAATATATAATATATAATATATAATATATAATATATAATATATAATATATAATATATAATATATAATATATAATATATAATATATAATATATAATATATAATATATAATATATAATATATAATATATAATATATAATATATAATATATAATATATAATATATAATATATAATATATAATATATAATATATAATATATAATATATAATATATAATATATAATATATAATATATAATATATAATATATAATATATAATATATAATATATAATATATAATATATAATATATAATATATAATATATAATATATAATATATAATATATAATATATAATATATAATATATAATATATAATATATAATATATAATATATAATATATAATATATAATATATAATATATAATATATAATATATAATATATAATATATAATATATAATATATAATATATAATATATAATATATAATATATAATATATAATATATAATATATAATATATAATATATAATATATAATATATAATATATAATATATAATATATAATATATAATATATAATATATAATATATAATATATAATATATAATATATAATATATAATATATAATATATAATATATAATATATAATATATAATATATAATATATAATATATAATATATAATATATAATATATAATATATAATATATAATATATAATATATAATATATAATATATAATATATAATATATAATATATAATATATAATATATAATATATAATATATAATATATAATATATAATATATAATATATAATATATAATATATAATATATAATATATAATATATAATATATAATATATAATATATAATATATAATATATAATATATAATATATAATATATAATATATAATATATAATATATAATATATAATATATAATATATAATATATAATATATAATATATAATATATAATATATAATATATAATATATAATATATAATATATAATATATAATATATAATATATAATATATAATATATAATATATAATATATAATATATAATATATAATATATAATATATAATATATAATATATAATATATAATATATAATATATAATATATAATATATAATATATAATATATAATATATAATATATAATATATAATATATAATATATAATATATAATATATAATATATAATATATAATATATAATATATAATATATAATATATAATATATAATATATAATATATAATATATAATATATAATATATAATATATAATATATAATATATAATATATAATATATAATATATAATATATAATATATAATATATAATATATAATATAAGATATGTAATATATAATATATAATATATAATATATAATATATAATATATAATATATAATATATAATATATAATATATAATATATAATATATAATATATAATATATAATATATAATATATAATATATAATATATAATATATAATATATAATATATAATATATAATATATAATATATAATATATAATATATAATATATAATATATAATATATAATATATAATATATAGTAGGATGCACTGTTTGAAGAATTATATTCACAACGTCTTTTAGCCTTTGATAAACCCAATATTAAATATTTTTATAGCTTTGGTCCTTACACTTTTATCCTTTCTTAAACCTAGCTTTTTAAAGATTCTGTGGGGAATAAAGTGCACGTTTAATTACATGTTACACCCAGGCTTTGAAAATTTTGAATACGGTTCTGTAACATTAATTTATTAAAAGAAAATGGTGGTTTAATTAAAAATGGATTTCTGGATCAAACAAATAGGAAACTTGCATACAATTTTCAAAGTCGTTAAAAAAGAGCAGAAAACATTAATTATGAATTAGATAGCTTCTTTTCCCAACCCTAAATATGTTTTCGTGATAAGTAACCATGGCTCCTGTTATCCGTGGTAATATCACCTTGTTATGGTATTTCTTCAACACAGCACATTTTTGTATTTGATAGAAAAGGTATTCCATTAAATCTTATTTGACATAGGTACACATTTATTTTTGTTGAGCTTTAGTATTCAATAAAGGTTCCCAATTTGAACGTAAAACACATTTGAAAACTACTCTTAAGACAGGCTTTTCATATTATTGAAAATAAATAAAAATAAGACAAAAAGTAGGGAGTTCGTTAGAACGAAAACATATATTGAGCACACCCATAAATCTAAAGAACCTTTAATAACCATAGGCAAAGAGAGATCAATAACCAGCTTCTAGTTTTATTTCTAGTTTTTTACGAATCAAAAGACATGAATTCAAAAATTAAATTTTACGGACGACACATTGGAGTGAATTTTTCTATACTTAAACTATCCCTTAGTTCTAAAATAGTTTTTTCTTTATATGAACTGTCCCTTAATTCCTAAACGACACAAACACCAGACTAGATGAAAAAGTTTTTTGTTTGTGAGCATCTATTTTGACATCCTTTGTTATGTCAACGATCTTCAAACAACGATACATCTGTCCTTAAATGCCATTCTACCATACGTTTATTAGATTAAAAGATAATACTTTACTCTGTATATTTAAAACATCATTACAATTACGTTTTAAATATCATCTATCCATCTATCCATCTATCAATCTATCTATCTATCTATCNACTTAAACTAGCCCTTAGTTCTAAAATAGTTTTTTCTTTATATGAACTGTCCCTTAATTTCTAAACGACACAAACACCAGACTAGATGAAAAAGTTTTTTGTTTGTGAGCATCTATTTTGACATCCTTTGTTATGTCAACGATCTTCAAACAACGATACATCTGTCCTTAAATACCATTCTACCATACGTTTATTAGATTAAAAGATAATACTTTACTCTGTATATTTAAAACATCATTACAATTACGTTTTAAATATCATCTATCCATCTATCCATCTATCAATCTATCTATCTATCTATCTATCTATCTATCCATCTATCTATCTGTCTATCTATCTATCTATCTATCTATCTATCTATCCATCTATCTATCTACATATACGAAGAAAGAGAGAGACAGACAAACAGACTGATTTAAAAAAATTTCAAGACGTTTTTTTCCAGAACGATTTATTGTGATTAGGGCGTACTTTATTTTTCATAGTTGACCAGTGAATTCAATGAAATTTGAAGATTTAACAGTCTATACGTTTGGCAGAGCCAGGTTTGCTATATACCAAAGAACATAAGACAATTCAGATCCTGTTTCGTCATCTTCACTTTACACACACAAAAGTATTCATATATTATGGTCTCTTATTATTTTTAGACAACCAATCAGAAATCGTACATACATCCTAGCCCTGTTTTCCTCGTGGATAGAATACTACCCACTTGCCAGATAAGAAGCTGAAGACAAAGACCATTTCAGTCAAAGCGTAGTGTTTCATCACTTCTCGTTAGAAGGATAGGAAGATACAAACTATGATGCTTGATACCATAACCTAATTAAAAAAAGCTTTAGCCAAAAAAAGAGTAACAGCTAGAGTAACATGACCTAGAAAAATTCCTGTACACAATAAAACTGGAAAATGCCTGAATCTTATAAACAAAAGTTAAGTGAATAAAAATGACAATGAACAGTAGACTGCACCAATGTGATACTAACTGAATTAAAACAGAAGGTAGATATCACAATTATCAAGGCTAAAAAGAGTAATCACAAAAATGTAAAACGAACACTTCTATAAAGAAACCTTTTTAAAGTCAAATTTAAGTCACTTTTACTTTGAGTAACAGGAAATACTGCATTTTTGAAAAGTGTCTGACAATTTGTTTTAAATTTCATGCTGGAAAAGGGGTTTTTTTTCTTTTTCAATTTAGCTTGTTTGCAAACCTTCCATCCCATGGTGTTGACCCTTATTTCCTCCTTTTTTATTTCATTTATTGGACTTAATTTACATGCTTGTTTTTTTCAAAGGTTAGTATTCTAGACTTATTTTAATTTTTTGTAAGGTGTCAACTTTTAAAAATCCTTTGAATCTTTACATTACTTAAAAACGTAAGTTTCCTAAAATTGGCTAGAGTCAATAATTTCCTTTGTATACCCCCTTTAGCCCCCTTGCCTAAGAACTATTTTGACGAGCTTTAGTGTGTGCTATGTTTAGCTCACGTATGAGAGTACTGACGGAGAATGCAGACAGGTGGAGATACTTATCTATTTGATGACAGATGGTATGTTCACTAATTTTTCTTTTCTTTCGAAACTGTCTCACCACTATCCCAAAAATAGGTATGGAAATGAAACAATTATCCAGCTCGACTAATGATTCATTAGTGTGCAGGACATTTTTTATCAGCAAGCCAAGTATAGCCTATATANATTTCCTTTGTAAACCCCCTTTAGCCCCCTTGCCTAAGAACTATTTTGACGAGCTTTAGTGTGTGCTATGTTTAGCTCACGTATGAGAGTACTGACGGAGAATGCAGACAGGTGGAGATACTTATCTATTTGATGACAGATGGTATGTTCACTAATTTTTCTTTTCTTTCGAAACTGTCTCACCACTATCCCAAAAATAGGTATGGAAATGAAACAATTATCCAGCTCGACTAATGATTCATTAGTGTGCAGGACATTTTTTATCAGCAAGCCAAGTATAGCCTATATATATATATATATATATATATATATATAGGAATATGTTCAATTTAAAAGTTAGAAATCAAAACCATTGCCTAATGACTGAATGAAACTCCATATCTAAAGTAGTAGCAGTTGAAAGTAAATCACGTTCAGACAATAGCGGCAGTCATTAACAGTTATTAAAAAACTGGAAATCAAAATAATGATAGAAAACAAGAAAATTCAACATGCAGGTTAAAGGTAAAAACATTTTCAGGAGAATAGTTACAAACAGCTTCATGACTGTCTGAGAACTAAAAGAAAGAGAACCAAGCTTAAAATTATTTTTATTATTATTACTACGTTTTGATTTATTTTCTTTTTATTATGCAAAATTTTAGAACTACTAATCACTGGGCTATTACTCATAGCCTAAGGTATTTGGTCGTTCGTGTATGGTATTTTGGGGTTTTTTTAAAATTTCTTTTACTTTTTATCTCTTTTTCTTTTATCTTCTTTTTTATTAGATACATTCCTTTCTACTAAGTTCTAAAGGGAGAGTGTTCTTCTAAGGATATGCGCCCTACTATTTAAAACTATCTTCTGAATTACCGGCTGTTGAATGTTTCCTGGTATCTGTTTGATATACTTATCTGTCCCTTTCTTCACCATACCTAGAGCGCCCACAATTACTGAGATTGTCTTCGCTCTCATGTTCCACATTCGGCCAACTTAGATATTAAAGTCTTTGTATGTACTGAGTTTTTCAAACTCTTTAGCCGAAATGTTATTATCGGAACAAGACACTCATATCAATCAGCTGGCATTGTTTACTCAAATTATCCTTTATGACAATGTCTGGTCTGTTGGCTTGAATTGTTCGGTCTGTCCTTATTGAGAAATCCCAATGAATGGTCACCTTTGACGAATCGATTACTGCGAGTGGTTTGTGTTCGTACCATTTGTCAACAAATTCTATATCATAGAATTTACAATGAATATATACTGACCAACGCGGTTGTGTCAATTTGTGTACTTGTTCGGGGCCAAAATTTGGCAACCACATTTTGGGTGATAAATTGTCTCAGTATTTTTCCCACATATTCTGCACTTCGGATCTGCCCCATTCCGTAACACATTTGCCTTGCAGTTTCTTGAACGCAGACTTTGGTCTTGTGCTCTCATGACAAATCCCTCTGATTTTATTATAATAATAACAATAATTATTATTCTATTTCAGTCCATAAGAATTAAATGGTTTGATTGTTCTATCCAGTCACCTTCCTCAGATGTAGATAGTGTTTGTTCATTAAGCTAGAAATTTTCAACAGTTCTTTGATTATTTTAGTTGTTAAAAAGCAGACAAGATTTTTGTAATGCTTCCATTCTCTTTTTTTAAAGTGACTATTTCAAAGTTCCTTTAAAGTTATTAAGCGACTAATACACCAACTTCAACATCTACTGAGACCAGTAAATCTTTTCATATTTCTGTCCTCCTCATCTTTAGAATTTCATGTTCCACCTGTGTATAAGCTTCCATCTTTTCGTGTTTTTTTCATTACTCTTGTGTCAAAAGAACATGCAACATCAATTATTCATTCTTCAAAACACTTTTCCCCATTATCAACGACGTCCTTATAACTTTTATTACCACATTCAAACACTTTCTTATTACAAATATCCAAATGTAGAATTGCAGCAACCTTAGTGTCTACTGATTTCATTACCTTTGGGAGCCTATTGTTATGATTGTTATGGTTACTATTACTACTGCTACTGTTACTACTACTACTACTACTACTACTACTACTGTTGCTGCTACTACTACTACTACTGTTGCTGCTACTACTACTGCTGCTGCTGCTACTACTACTACTATTACTACTTTTGCTATTACTAATATTATTTTCACCACTGCTACTACTACTACTACTACTACTACTACTACTACTACTATTTCTGCTATTATTGTAATGATTATTAATAACAACTATAAATATAGCAGAGCAATAATAATATCCTACAGAAGACAAGTGTACTCAGTATTGTCATCTTTCTCTGGTATTTACTGGTAGCCTAGGAATCCTTGATAGATTTCTGCTAGCAACGCTTGCAACTCAGGAAACAATTAAGGGAACTTTTATTTTATTTTCGACTATTTCATACAATGAAAACCACTGTTATAACTAGTTCTTTACATCCGTTGATTTCATTTCTAAAAGATAGTACAGGTATGACTGGTGATTACATTTTTGCCTAATGTTTACGCAAGGAAACTAATAGTGTTAAAACTTAGTTTATGGCAGAGATTCTTAAACTCCGGCCAGCTAACCGATCTTACGCAGCCAGCAAACTGCTTCAACCTCAAAAATACTTCTTTTAATTTTCCAATACTTTAACTTTTTTTGAGATCAGAAAGCTTGTTGAGACATGAATGGCCTGCTTGTGAACAACGAATAACTTATAACTAATTTCAAGTGACTAAATTGTGCTAACTTGTGATAATTGGTTCCTGTCTCTGTCTGGCTTTTGATTCGGCATCTCCTGTATTTATGTCTTGCCTAGGTTTGGATTCATATTCAGGAGGAGGCGGGACTTGATGGAACGCTCAACCAAAACATGTTTACGTCTTGTTCATTCGTCACTTCGGCTAGGCCTTTATAACAGGTAAAACAGTAATATGAGATAAAATGGGAAAAAAAGTCGAACGTAAAAATAGAAAATAAAAGTTAAACTTGGACATAAGATTTTGCGTTTTATATAATGTCCATCCACGAGGCAGCCACAAAGTTTGACTGTCAAGCAACTGTCCAAATGTTTATGAATGAAACATATAGCCACACTACACCACACCCAGGTGTATAGGGAGTTCAACGACAAATTTACACCAGCTCCCAACGCCAGAAAAACTGAATTGTCAAGACTCCAGAGATCTAAAATGCAAGAAATGACTTTGTTGTGATTGTTTTTGACCGAAAATTACAGGGGAAGGTTAGAATCATACAGCTGGACACTCCCTAAGAACATGAAACCGTACTTAAATGCTGCGATGGTAAAAATTGCGTGGAAGATGCTGTAGAGGTACTGATACTAGATGATGAAATGAAATGATGAAGATAGTAAAGGGTATTGCCCAGTCGAATGACATAGCTGGATTGAGATGTAAGAAGATAACAAAACCGGTTTTCATTATAATACAGTAACCATAAACTGAAACCTAGCAGTGCATCATCGCAGTAGATGAATCAACTGACAAAGCAGATGATGTTTTAATCGATATTAGATGAGTTTATTTCTCTTCATTATTATCTATGTAAAGTGTGAACATATACTGATTGGTCTTGCGTTTAAACCGGTTTGCATTTTACTTTATAGTGGTTGAGATTACTGAAATGCAACGAAAAATGCATCACGTTTTCTTCATAATAGTTAAGCGATTATAGTCTCCAGGCTATGAACTGTTTATACATCATTACAATAACAGTGGTGGACTTGGAGTGGTATTTTTGGATCATTTGTGATAGCAACAAATGCAGTTTTAAGTTTAAAACATGTTTTTAGATTTTTACCTAACAGTACAAAGAATGCATGACTACCATTGCAAAATTGATAAACCACCTTGCAATCTGATCCCCTACACCATCATCAATAAAAGGAAGTTTTCCAAATGGGTTTTATCCAAATTGATGACTTTTTGCTCCATAGCAACGTATGGTAACTTAGCCATGACAAGGTACTAGCGAGGTTTTGATAGATGCATACGGAGCAAACAATGTTTTGAATTAGACTCTTTAATGAAGGCAGCTGAACTCATTTAGTTTCTTACTAACCCTAAACAAATGCAAACCTAGCATTCTTGGTGGATATTACGAAGGATCTGAGTCAAGTAACCTCAGTCCTCAAGGGAGGAATGCTAACATCTGTCATTTGATGTCTGAGATGAGTAGCTTCAGAGTGAAACGTAAGATGTACATCGGTGATGTAGAAGGATAGATGGTATTTTTACCCAGTCTCAAGGCCTTCAAGGAAACCCTATTAGACCACGTCACTAGCCATAAACCCTGCCTTAACAAGTTGAAGGAGAATTTTAAGAGGAGATACTAGTACTACTAGTAAAAGTAATAATAAATTTATAAATGAGACCATGATAAAAATGATAATAATAAATGATTAGGTAATTGAACAACTTTCCACAAGTAAATATACGATATTATTTCACATGTTTTTAAAGAATATCTATCCTATCTTTTACAGCCAAGTTTGGATAGCGAGTTCTCTTTGTATTCTCCCATAAGTTTGCTTTGCAGCTGCATGCGACTCTTATGTTTCTTTAGCTTCCTTATGAGATTTATATATCATCCATCAGACAGTTATGGAAGTAATACCTCAACGTCTCAGGTCCGTTCCGAAGGGTTAGCTTACCGTTTCACTGTAAAATTGAATTTTACTTCCTTTTGTTTGATTTCCAGATTATACCCAGTTTATTTGTCGTTAAACTTAGCCGTAATCATTTCTGCTTAAAATTGGATTTAACACAGAAAGAAGTTTGTTGAGGTAATTTAGTTGAATATTTTACCCATTACGGCAGTATGATGTTACTCTAGTTTTAAAAAGAGGAAAAATCTCATTATTATGACGTAGAACGGTACAGTACGAAATATTATAGCCTTGGTATTAGTGGCATATAAGCAGACTTCAAGGAGGATTGGACAAATATTTGTTTCTCTAAAGATAATCCTTAGACTATTATCGGCAGAAGATTTGATCTTGAATAGATTGTAAATCACTAAGGGTAAACAGGAAATTTTACATGTTAAACAGGAAGGGAATTTAGAATATTTTGGATATCAGAGTTGGCTATTGCAATTTATCTGTAAGAGCTTCCTAAATTAAGCTAGCTAGTCATCTTTATTATTTACCTTTATTAAGACCTCATTTAACCCTTATTTTATTGATAGTTTTCTGGTTATCAGAATATTAACAGAATTCATGAAGTAAAAGGATGGTGCTGTTCTTTTTATGTACAAGTTGTACTTTGGCCTGGGCAGTGGTAGTTGACCTCCTCGTTGGGGTGATAGAATGTTTGGTCTTGAGTGCAGAAAACATTGATAATATTTATATATTCGAGAAAACAAAGTTCTGCAACACAACCAGTTACCTAAGGATGAGTATCTTGAGAGAACAGAGAGATTTTGTACACTCGACAAAGTTTAATTTTGGTGATAATACTTGACATTCTTCTTCCATGAAAAATTTCTGGTTAAAATCGATATGAAAATGAGTGAAATGAAACAATGAAAACGCCAAGCACATATTGTTATTATCTGCAGTGTCATGATAAAAAGGTACAACAACAAAAAAGAGCAACATGACACCAGACTTAGGTACAGAGCCAAGTAAAGTTTACCAATGCCACAAAACCTGAAAAGGATAATAAAATGAATGTAATTAAAGATGGCCTGCTAGCAACAACCAATTGTTGAAGAATAACGGTAGGTATCAATGCAAAAGTGAAATATGGGTGTAGTCCCAAACCAGAGAACAGATGTTGTGATGTGGTCAATGAGAAGTAAAAAAGTGGTAAAAGTAGAGCTGAACTTGTCATTTGAAGACAAGTGGAAGATGTAAATTAGACACACCTTTCCTTCTAATAAAATGTAGAAGAGAGACTGAGAGGAATGGTATGCTAGTTGAAGCAGCTTATGGTGAGTTTTCAGGTCAGTCATTTTGGTTTTCTCTAAAAACGTTTAGATACCAAGGCAAGGCTATCAGGACGAATGTCGAAAAAATACCATAGGAAGGCAAAGGAGCATCAAAATGGTCATGAATCAAGATAAAGATACAAATCTCCCTATGTCATTAACCTATGCCATACAAAAAACGTAGTAGTTTGTGCTAATTTTACTGTTATGATCCTTGAATAGTTGCTTAACTTAAAGTATTAAAAAAATGCATTTATTAATCAAGAAATTTATTCTTAAACATCGACCAAAATTTGATTGGAAAATTTCTGTTTTACAAATTATTTACTATTTGTATATTTGCAATATATGTCAAATAAATCTTGACAGGTATTTTTAAGAAGAACTAAAATTGAATGTTTGGAAAACGCCTTTTTTCAAATCTGAGTTATAAAGTAGTGTAACAAGTACTAAGAAAAAAGTTTCTGTTTCAATGTTTGTAAAACCATTCAGATTTGGAAAATAGAATAATGTGGAGGACTTGCTTTATTGACGTATACTGATAGAGAAGAAAATTAATTGTGCATAAAATACACTAACTTGTAGCTAAAATTTTAGGCATTTTTATCATTTCTAGCCTTGATTTTTATCCCTTTAAGGAAGGACAGGGGTAAACAAGTTCATCAGTGGTTAGATTAAATTTCTAAATTTCTAAATAAACCTTGAAGTCTAAACCTTAACTAAAAAGCACTTTGAGATTTCTAATAAAAATAGCCTTCCAGCTACGCAAAATGTGTTAGTAGAGAAGTTTAGAATTTTGATGTTAGAACTATAAAAAAGGTATTATTTTTTTTAGAGTTCAGAGATTAAATATATTCAGAATTATGTGAATAAATTACTGATGGGATTGGATTACTTCCTAAGTACATTTGAGGTTTTTCGTTGGAATTCGTTAACAAAAACTAATAATCCATTTGGCTAACATTGTTGTGTAATAGTAAATATTTAAATTAAAATAAATAAGGATAAAAAGATGAAAGGTTACTTTGAAAAAGAAATACCATATCAACCTTTACATAATTACATTACGAAACATTGTTCTCTAAATTTTAAAAATCAAATTTAGCGTATATTAAACAGTAGCAAAGTAATTTTTTTGCTTTGTTCATTAATGTTATGGTTGATACTCTTAATGTTATTGATTTTGTAAATAATTCTTGTAGTACCATTGTTATAAATTGTGATGGTAGTGCATAATAAAGAATTGAAGGAGTTGACCATACCTTTATAATCAAAACTATATTTCTTTGCAGCATTTTTTTCCCATTACAAGTTTGTTTAAACAACTGAGGTATAATTGCAAATTCGCTTGTAAAGATAAAAGGTGTTTTTTTAAACAACCCCTGTTAATGTTCAAACTGTCAAAGTTTTTAAGCAAGTCATATAACTGGCTCTTGTCCAAATATATCCTGAATAAAAATAAGTAAGACCCAAACATTGATCATGCCAGTGGTTATTAAGGTGTTTGATGCTAAAAATACTCATGGACATGGCAGTCGCCTCCTCAGCCCTAGGTATTTTTATCTTTAGTAAAATGTGTCACAAACAGGTATGTGTTGCATTTAAAATCTTTATCTTATTTTACATTAGAAGAAAAGTAATGATTTTGAGGAACATTTTGTATATAAAAACATAGTCAATCTTATATTAACAATATAACTTTGGTATTTAATTAAGGGAAAAAAGGACAATGTGTAGTTTTACTTGAGTAATTTTTTTTCTTTACACCAATCCTAGGGTACATATTATATGGTGAAATTTCTACAAATTTGATATACTCACCAACAGCTGCATAACCAGCTCTTGACTTTTTGCTTTTCAAGTCATTTTCTAGTTCATCAAGTTCGTTGTCCGTCTCATCATACTGGGCATCGATGATTAAAATCCCTGTGTAATTTGTAATAATTCCAAGAATAATGATACAAGGAACGGCCACAAAACCACCAATGCTGACAGCGTACGGTATTCCAAGGGTGCCCATACCTATTCAACAAAAGAGCACATGTTATAGTTAGTAAAAATGTATTAAGTTTCGAGAGCTTCACAAAGCTCAAGATAGGCAACTTTAATGGAATAAAAGACGGAAAAATATTTCTATTTTTTCAAAATTAAAGTTGTATTTAAAGATTTACACCAATTGAAATTATTAAAATTCTTGAATTAGGGAATATAAATAAGTATGTTTTTATGTGTTAACTTCTGCTACCTTCAATGTTTGATTAATGTGTTACAATCCTGTGTTAGCTCACAATTAAGAGTCACTTTATCAAGACTTCTTTAAAGTGTTTCAACTTCATATGTTCCTATTTTTTATTACCTATCGTTTGATAATGGAAATAAGCAGCATTTCCAAATAAATCGGAAATAAATAGCGATGATGAATGATATCTATTTTCTAATGAAATTGTTCAAATTGGAGCCCTAAAATTTAAATGCATCAATATAATCTGTTAAGGAGTTGACCAAGAAAAAAACATTTGAATTGAAATATTAGAGTTTTTGCTAATAGTTCTTAATAAACAACAAGTAAAGATTGGCCAATGCAGTGGCAATAAAAAATGATTAAAAAATAATCAGAATCTTTGTAGCTTTCAAAATGTTTAGTCAGTTCGATAAGATATTCTACAGAGTTGTTTTGCAAAACATTGGCATGTTACTGCAATTCTTTCAAAGCCATAACAAAATGTCCATAACAAGGGTATGAGAATACACACAGATTTATTTCATCTGCTATTATTAAGTCTTGAAGATTTTTACATGCACCTCATGCGTCTGATATTGGTACTACTATTGCTACTATTTGTAGCTTCCCATCTTATCCATTATATCTCTTTTATCTTATCTTCCTATTTGCCTTTCTTACTGCCTGCAGAGTGTCATATGCTAAAGGGGACATTCCGTTTATTTACCTTTTTTGAATGGTTTCTTTACATTGGCAGTCTTTACCGAAACTTTAACATTTTTTAAATCAATGACGTACTTTAAATGTCATTTTTTTAGAAAATACCGACTTCACAAGGCTAACTAGTCTAAATTTTCTGTGAACTCTATAAACATTGCAAATGCATCTGTGATGGATGTCTCATTTTTAAAAAAACGTTTTTGAGGGTTTATTTGTTATTGATGTATTGACATCATTGGATCATGTATCCAAGATGTCTCAAGATATAGAAATTACAGTTTTGTAGTTATTTTCTAGGCAGTCATAGACAAGGGTCCTCGTAAATGGTGATAAACAACTATGTCACTGTATACTTCACAATTTGTTTTGAGTGTGATATGAGTTTTGCCACCTATACCTATATGTAATCTGCTAAAAGTAAATGAGATTTTTAATAATATTCTCCATTAAAGCTACTGACTTCCTTTCGGGTAAAATACACTGTGTGTGGTAAAACGCTGATAACGATTGCAATTGAGAACTTCCACTTAACGAAGAGGACTTTAATTTACTGCGACAGTATATTTCTTTACGATCAACATCTGCTGTCCTGTATTAGTTAACAGCTACTTTGTACATACAATTTTCTACTCTTTTGTACAATCGCAATTATGATCTGCATATCGTACTATCATGGGCTACCTTGGCCTCACCCATTTCAACTCTCTCTAAAGTACTCCAAAAATACATTGTTAACCCGCCTGAGTGCTGTAAATCACGTTCAGCAATGCATGTTTTGACTCAAGCGAAAGACCGTGAAAGTGCGACATATGATGTACACATTGCTTAACCATCTACATGAATTAAATGGCGGTCGTCAATGCCTATTTTAGTGTATTTTACATTTTCTTCATTTTCTAACAAGGAAAAACTTTAAAGTTCCTGGACAGCACAAAAGGCATAAAGCCACCAAGTTCTTGGAAGAAAAAAACTGTCAGACCAAAAGATAGGAGGTGACATTAGACTTAAAAACCTGACATAACAAATATCAATAAGGTTAAAAATCAGTGGTTTGAGGGGAAAAACTACATTTACAGAAAAATTCAAACGAGGAACTGCAAAAGAACGAAGAAGTTGCGAGAAACAAGTCATACAAGATGCAACAAACGTAGCTGATATAAATGAAAAATACGCGAAGACAAGCCATATTTCGTCAATGATATAAAAATTCAAGAGTTGCAGAAAGATTTGAGATTAGCAAGTGACAAACAATTCTCTGTACTCAACACTAAGATGAACTAAGGATGCACCTGTCTAGATGTGAGGCAAAACACAAGCAGATGTAATAATTGTGCTCTTAAAGTAAATCTTAAATGCACTAGGTAAAACGTCTTGGACTAAAGTACTTGGAACATGCTTATTACGATTAGGTTTTAGAAATAAAATGAAGGTAACTGTAAAAATAGGTTAGAGTATGAGAGATCATTTTTAAAATTTTTACATTGACACAGCAAAAACATCTGGAGATTTATTTATTAGAAAACGTCTAACAGAAGTAAAGTTGTAGCAAATTGGTGAAGTCCATTGATAAAGAATTTAGCGCCGTAATTAAATCTGTTTTAGTTGAATATAATTTACTGATTCTTGTCAATACAAATTGGTTAAAAGTAGTACATATTGCTATGATTTGACCAGGAAGTGGTGGGCAGAACTTCACATTTGGTTAGCTGGGTGCAGTATTATGTTAATACCCAGACCATATATAGTATATATATAAATATATATATATATGTACATATATATGTACATATAAATAACATTGCGAATTCGGCATACGAATGTTTGTGGGATGGATAGACTTGTTTTATCAAAAACAATATTGGTACAGCATGGAGATATACTTCAAAGCTAACCAGTTCTCTGCAAGCACCTGCCTGCATAGTATATTAGAAAATGAAAAAGAAACATGTTTTCGTTATTTAGTACTTGACAAATCTAAGTTCAATAGATAGATAAAATTCTCTCATATGGAAATGAAATAGGTGTTCTTTCTAAAAATTTGTATAAGTAATTTTGTAGCAACGAAATCCGAACAAGAGTAATCGATCAATACAGTATTTTTACATCAATAGAATCCATTGTTTCTAAATTGGCTTCGTCAAATTTGTGGTGTTTATACTACTTTTAAATGGAATCTGTCTGTTTTGAAGATAAATTTTCTAATTTTAGTTCAGTAGCACATTTATAACCTGTATATAAAGTGACTTAGAAACATTTAGTCACTGTGAGGTGGAAGTGCTGAATAGCACTTGTTTTATATCTTTTAACTAAAATACACAAATAGCAAAGTAACTGTGATCATTACTAAATAGTGGGTAAGAAAATAAATAGAGAAAAAAAAGGGTGTAAAAAAAAGAATTATCTACTTACTACACGAAACTAAAAACTTAGAATGAAACACATATTTAGCTTAAAATGATAAATTTATTCGTGGTAATAACGGTAAGGTGCTTTACCATACATAACTTGCTAGGTAACTGTTTGAAAATCGTGCAAAGATGAAGCTTGAAGATAGTGCCAACTTTTATTTATTTTATTTCGTGTTCAATTGTATATATAGCCAAACTTTTACTTCCATTTTTTAAATTAAAATAATGTTATTGGCGGAGATAGGGGAAAGCAAAAGTACAAATTATTTAGTCTCTATCATTACTTTACACTCTGTTTGCCTGCTGAAGATTGTGCATTAGCTGAAATTTGTTGCTTCAAGAGATTCTGATTCTGTGCGACTATCATAACAGCTGATAGGTGCCAAAATAACCATTTAAACATACAATATCCATTTTTGGGGGTGTTTATCTTTATTCATTGTGCACTTTTTCATGCTTTAGAAAGAAATGCATTCAGTGACTTTAAAAGGGATAAAGAATTGATAAACTGATAAAGAATCTCAGGTAATGTAATATAGTATGATGTTTGAGATTGGTATTTTACAAAAAATCAATTGAACTATATAACAAAAACCGATATCTATTATTTTCACAAGTACCTTAGTTCATGTTTCTGGGAATGGGTGGGAAAAGAGCTATTACGTACGGCTCTAATATCTTGAGTACAATTAGCTGTATAGTAGTATCCGTCAGGCATTTTACTGCTACTGATGTTTTTCCAAATGCTGTTTCAAGCTGAATACATTTAGCTGTATAACCAGGCATTTTATTGCCACTGATTTTTTTTCATATGTTGTTTCAAGTCATTTATACGAAAAAAACATTTAGATTCTAATTCCTCTGTAAATTTCCATTTTTGTCTACGCTACTAAAGTTTGATCGTATAACAATAACATGGCATTGCTTTATCTGTAGGCCTTAGCAGTGACGTAAATTAGAGAATAACAGTAAAGACATAATTATCGTAGGGCCACACCCAAATGATATTGTGAAAAGGAAAGGAAAAAGCACTAGAGGAACAAAAATATTATTAAGAATATATTTTTATTTTGTAAAACCCAATGTCTGAGGAATTATTCCTTACGAAAATATAAAATATTGAAGTAGGAAGTTTTCTGTTTTTTGCTATCAAGAATTATAAAGGTAAAAAATATTGGCCCTGGCGGAATGCAATACAAATCTAAATACTTGACAAAATGTATGATATATCATAAATGTTCATTTCTTCATGGTCAAAAATGTATTTTATTCAAATGGTGGTATATTCCCTATGTTCCTTGAAAGAGGTTTTTCAAAGGTTGGCTATTTTCTTTTGTATTTTCTTCGATTTATAAGTTGTAACTAATTTACATTAAACCGTATTTATTTACATCGCCAAAAAAAACAGAGAAAAATGTGTTGCAACTAATCTCACGATTTAGTTTTCTAACTTCGTTATTTAGTTTATATTTTCTCCATGTTTTATAAAAAAATAAAATTTACCATTTTCGGTTACAACCTACAGCCTGACAGAGTTAAAATATTACTAAACAGAGGATAATGTACAACATGTTCTATCAAAATAGCAGCTGTTGTTAAAATGTTCATAACAGACATGGCGTGAAATTCAAGGTTACCTAATGCAAATAAATCAATTTCGATTGTTAATCGTGTAGAAACCACCAAACGAAATGGAAAACCAAAGTAGGTCAAGCTCACGATGTAAAGTTCTGAATAATGATAAGTATGGCAATTATTTATTACTCTTTCACTCTCCGTCACCAAGAACAAGTTTGATATAATATTTACGATCAATCAAATCTCTAAGCAGCTTTAGCTCGCTTTTATTTTCTGTAAATCCAAAACTTTTGCTTAATCTCATTCGTATGCCTGAGAACCCGACAGAAGGTGAAAATACATCTGATTTATGCACAGATGTTACGATCTGTTCTCTGATCAAAAACAAAGAACTATTGAACTTATTTAAAACCGATTATGGCCACTAGAAAATTGTTTAAGCCTTAACCTTTAATCAGAATTATTTTCTTTCCTGCAGTTTTTTAACATTGGTTACCGATTACTTGGCGGCAAGCCCAACGCTACCGAGTTAATCCATTCGAAATAAAACAATAGACCCCAGGATACTCAGTACGATAACCACAGTTTAGCAGGTAAGTCCTGATTTTTCCCCCTGCTCAACTAACTTAAGAGTGTCCTTATGTCTTATGACAACCAAAACAAGCCAGCTAGCTTTGCAACAATAGCTTTCCCATTGGTATTTCTGGAGGAAAACAGAATGTCCTTTCCTAATTCCGCTAAGATTGTCAGAAACATACAGTTTTTAATATTATCGATGAATTAGGAAAGTAAATTTTACTTCAAATGGTTTCATGGTATTATTATTATTATTATTATTATTATTATTTCTATCTTCATAGAGGATGATACAATTCAGTTGTTTAAAATAAAAATATAATAAACACTGCCGTCAACATGTGTTCTCATAGTCAACGTCAGAAAATCAATTCAATTGGATCTGTTTTCGTTGTTATTTTATCTGTTTGTTTTAGCTGAAGTTCCGTTTAATTTTCATGGATTATTGATCTGTTGTTTTTTTTATCAACCTTTGTACCTTTAAAAAATAATATTTTAAGCAGCAATTAGTTATTGTTTTATTCCATAAAGCATCTACCAGACACAATCAAAGCCAGACACAATCAGAGTTTAAAGGAAATTAAAAAGTAATAAACTCAAGGATACGAACAATTTTTTCGTTTTACCTTATTCATTAAAAATATAAATTATTAAATTTGACCTGAAGGCCATAATAAAAAATATGAAACGTCATAAAGGTGGTACCATTAATGACTGAAATAAGAATCAAGTGGTTCAGATCAGATTGTTGTAAAGGAAATGCTTGAACACGAAAAGAACTGAATCCTCTGAGATTAAGGTGTTACGAAGAAAAGTTAAAAACACTTGCAAAAAAGAATTCGATATTTAAATAGGGGAAAAAAGCAACAGCGAGCTGAATAAAGAACTAATACGAAAGTGTTCCTAGTTCGGTGCGGTCATATTTTTTACTTTTTCGTCATTCCTGATCCTCTCTATTTATGGTATTTTCACAATTTCTTTCCCCTCCATGAACTTTTGGGTCAGTTTATCTGGCCTTGGAATAGAACTCGTCGTTCTAGGAGAGGCTCGTCTCTCTATGCTTGGGTTGCACTGCATCCGCCAATAGGAATCGGGGAAAAGAAGAAAGTACTCTAGTAATAGATATAGTTCAAACATAATCCTTAATAACGTAGTATTGATAGCTCAGATGGTAGTGCCAAGTGGCACTGAGACCTTCCTTGCTCGATGCACACATTTTTCACTTTTCTAAAGTTCAGGATCCTCTCTATCTATATTATTTCCATTAAATAAAAAAAGAAATTGTCAAAAGACTTTTACAAATAGAATTTTAATACTTACAGCTGTGGAAAAGAAAGACAATGAAAAATATTAGAAAACAGCAAAGGAAAATGTAGCAGTTAAAAGTTAAAAGGGTAGTTATATTATGGAATGTCAGGTTTTTTATTAAAAATCGTTAGTGAATTGAATGTGAGTAAGTAATAATTTATCCTCTTGATTCAAAAATTCAACAAAGCGTCAAAATGTATCAATCTGAGAAGGCCTATGATGGAATATCACAGTATCTGATAAACAATTACTATTTATCCCAAATAGAGTTCTAAAATATTGAAGATATAAAATGTTACGGATGTGAAATTAAGGGGTTTTTTTTAAAAATACTTAATAAATTTTAGAAATTCCTAGCAAACTGGTTTAATGTTGTTTATATTTTGAAAATTCCTGCTTTCTCATTGTTAGAATTTCTTTCTGATTGGTATTGTTATCATCAATGTAGATGCTTTTAATATTTACATCATATTGATGATTTTTGTCATTAATATACAATGTAATTAATGAAACCTATAACTTTGGTTCATAGAAAATTCTTGTAGACCTTTATGAAGCTAATACGCATTTTATGAGATCTTCATGCATTCTGTACTATACATAAGTTGTCCTGAGATAAGAAACCCTGAATAAACAGAGTTGGCAGGAAAAATTGTTTCGCAATACGACTCAATTGGGAAGAGACCTTGATAAGACAGGGCTGTCTTATCAAGGTCGACCCTCTTACATCAAGTTGTAAGAGTGCTTTGTTGCTACCAGATCATTACATCTCTCTGCTGATTTTGAATGTTCCATTGATTGAGGAAAAACATAGCTTGTTACATCTATCCAAAAGTAGTTTTTTTCTTTCTTTTCCTGCCTTATTCTCCCACCTATCTTAGTATGAAATGTTACCTTGCATAAATTTGAATGTCTTAAAAGACTGTTTGGTCTAAAAGTCATACCAGATATCACATAGAAAGCAAACGTAACTTTAATTACAATAGAGTCCAGGAAAATTGGAAGGACATTCTTGCGATTCAGGAAGTCGTTCACACCTGTATGTATCCTGTATTTCTGCAAAAACCAGATCAAATCTCGAATGAAAGTACTGTTGTAATATTTTGGCTATTGTACCCAAAAATAAAATCTTTAGCCTTGACAGAGTGCAAGATTGCCTCATCAAACAAGCTACTGATGAGCTGTTGTCTACTCTGTAGACTCTCTCCCAAAGATGGAACATATTTACCCTATTTCTTTTTTTTTTTTACTATTTCGACAAACAGTGTTTTAAAGAGTTTGGACCCCTTATTCCTCCATTAAATCCTTTTTGCTGAAGTAAATACCAGCCAAAGCAATAATAAATAACTACCCTTCCTTTTTCTGTGGAAAAAAAAATCTGTAAGGTGTTTTCGCCATTGTTTTTCTATGAAATAAAATTCTGAGCTCTCTAAATGTTAACTACTATTTTTCTGAATCCAAAACAAGATAGTCTTTCTACCATGTTTAAGTTATACTTTAAATCATTCTTTTCCTTTAGTCAGCAGTTGGCTTGGGTTTAAGTAGTCCTCAAGCCTTTTGGGGAGCTACTTTTAAGTACATAGAAAGAGAAAAAAAATCTACATTAAATGGAGAAACTAAAGGAGAAACCAATTATTTTATGAATTAAATGAGCTTGAATAAAAGTGTTTTGCAAAAGTATAAGACTATTCTTAGGTCGATGATGACGTTTAGCAGGGAGAGAGTAGCAATAATTGCAAAGATGGAAAGAAAAATAAATTCTATACAGTCGTTTTAAGACCTTGGACTGGGTAAAACTGTGCTGGGTGAAAATAGCGAGTTGTTGTTGATGCGGCAAAAAAGATGTCTCTGTTTTTCTAGAACTGAGAAATAGACGCAGCTATACCACCCTGTAGATATAATATAGTTAAATTCACTTCCTTTTGTGAAGATAAGGTTGTTTACTTTTCTTTAATTTTATTGTCAGCGTCTTCTCTAACAAAAGCTTAAAACTGTTTCGGTTAGATTCCTGTTGATAAACATTTTTCTTTTCTACAAATATTTTTAATTCTAAATAGTGATAAGTCATTGCTAGAAGTAGGTTTCAATTTAGGCCCAGATGAAATCAGCGAACACAGCTGCATAGAAAATACTTTTACTGATTTAGCAGCACGGTATACTGAGATAATAGATCACAACTGTTAATAAAAGCATTTAAAAATAAAGAAATTACGTTGACTAACACTTTTATAGTAACACCACGCACATTTCCTAGTCGATAAATAGTTGCTGATGGTTCTTAAATATTTCGGTAATGAAAGAGAATTTTGTCCAAATTTAGTGCAGTTCTCAATATTCTATGAAAAATATCACCCGTTTTGTAGGTGTAAATTACAGTGGAAGCCTTGTATAAAAATAACTTTTTTCCCCGACTAACCAAGAGAATTAGTCAAAGTTTATTTAGTAGCATAGTACAACCAATATTGGTATGTCATAGTTCATCATATTTTGAACCTGATAATTATGCATTAAGAGAGAAGTATTATCATGATTGACTAACTGAATCCCTGAATATTTGTGAATAAGAATATAAGTGTGCAGACTCTTTGGGGGCTGATTCTTCCAACCGTCTCAAGAGTTGGCTGAATTATGTAAACAAGACCAGGAATCATCATGCATCTTTGAGGGTTTTGTGACTGTGGGGCTAAATTCGGAATATTTCTGACCATTGCCCCAAACAGATGCTTTTTTTGGTTTAAGTGGGTTCGGTTGTACTTTGACAGCTGTAAAATTCAAAATTGCTAAAATAATAAAAATCATTTGAAAACAAAAGGCTTAGCCTGCTCTTAACTAATTGCCTAGAGAAATATTTGAATTTTCCACGGAAAAGCCATGTCAATAAATTTTTTAATAAAGGAAAAAAGAGTTTAATAAAGAAAAAAAGGTTCTGAAATAGTTTTTTTTTTTACTGTTTCCAATCATATCAAATGTCAGAGAAAATAATCTAAGACTCTGTTAGAACTGTATTTTGTAGCGTGCAGATTCTTGTACAGCTCTTTTTTCTTCAAATTAGTGTCCCGTTTTCGAAAATGAACTTATTTTTTCATAATTGTAAAAATATGGACAATTTTTTAACTATTTTTTAATTAAAAAAATAATTACAAAATTAACTATTTTTTGTTTTTTAACAGTTAAAAAACACTTTTCTGTAATTCCAGTCTTCAATCCAACGGGGAACTGTTACTTTTAACTGCGAAAATTCCTTTCAGGCCAGGAAAAACTTGAGCAAACTATAAACACTCTAACACCTTTCATTTAACTGTCTGACAACTTATTGCTGTGAGATGCACAAATAGTATATTGGATAGTCTGTAACTCAATGTACATGGGTGTGGTTACATTTTTATTGAAAACTGTAAAAAATACCCGAAAATAAAGTAGAAAATAACAAATCCTAAAGTTTTCGAACTTCTGTTGTTAATTTTTTGTCTGGGGATTCTTGTTCTCTGAATGATGAGATTTGGTATTTTTGAGTTGACCTACATGTAACTTTGTTGTAAAAAGTGCTAATATATTTTTCCAAGTCATCCTTGTTAGTTTGTGACCTTATACCATATCATTGTATCTTTAAAAAAATTAAATTTAATGTTGTTGACCATTGTCAAATTTGTACTGTTTTAAGTTCATCTTTTTGTAAAGCAAACACGATCTTCAAAATGTAGCAACGAATTTTTTGTTAATTCCTTGAATAGACGACACTGTTACATTAGTACGCTTAATCGGCTGTTCTGTGTTGTTCAATATCAATCGGTACATTTTCAATGTTCCGTTTCTTTTGTGTTGAATTAAACGGTTTTTAACCAAAGTGACCAGTAAAAGACACAGAAGCAAAAGAAAAGCCATAAAATAAGCAAGTAAAATATTTCACTTCAAAAGCAAAAGTAAAATGAATCACAATTTTGACTGGGAGCATAAAGAAAATGAGGCTTTGGTAAAAATTTGGAAACAATAACAAGCACAAAGGCAATATTTCAAAGAGTACATGACTGTAATATCAATAGGATATCTTTCGAATTCCCAAATATCTGGAAGTCAATGGTGCGAGCAAAGAAAGAAAAGGAAAGGAACAGCCATTACTCAACAACAAAAAATTCTAGATATTGGGTCCAATTACGTCTGCAAAAAGTAATCCTATTCTCAGACAATTCAAAATGTAACAAATAACGATGGAGTTATTCAACACGGTCTAAAATGAAGTCTTAAATAAAAAATATTGGAAAAAAAAAGTGTTATAGTTTTTGAATGTATTAGCTAGAGAGTTGATAGGCTGATAGGAGAATGAAACTAACATTGGAAGCAAAATTGAAAACTAATTGGTGAGTTTGTTTTCATATTTATGTTTTATCGGAAATGAAATGTCATTAACCTTAAATCGATAAAATAATACAACAATTGCAATTGTGGTCAGGATACAAGGCAGGAGGAAACTCAGAAACAAAACTATTTGATTTGGAATGTGAAAACTGTTCTTCAGTTCATTAGGGATATTTACCTCTATTTCTGTTTACAGGCATATCAAATGATAGTTTCATCATTACCAATACAGTGTATGGAGTCTACCACTTAAGGAGAGATGATTACGGCTGAACTATTCAACTGGGTCAATGAGCTGATATTTAGTAAGCAACTTTATGGCTTAATTCATAAGATAGTAGGTTTTGAAGGCTATGAGATCACAGGGTAAATACTAAGTTAGCTAAATCGGTAAATTGTAGTTCATTTTAACTTGCCTTTCCAACGGCTTACCACAAAGGACACAAATCAAATTTCAATTGACGAGGGTTTTCATTTCTTTTGAAACGAATTTTTAGGCAAAGTAAATTTTCCGAAACGAGGTAATAAGTTTCTGGTCTTCTTTGATTCTTCCAAAAACTGTATACATTTCTTGCATTCATTTCATATTTTTAACACAAACTTACAAAGTGGTCACATATGTACGGCATATTATTTAAATAGAGTAGGATTAGGTGTAGCACTTTTATTTATTTAGGACAGATGACATGTCATTACAAAGAAAACTGTCCAATATATTGATGGTGAAAATAAATTACTGTATATAATTAGTTGCTATTTAGGTAAAAATTGTTAATCATCTAAAATTTTTGAAAACTAGAACTTTTTTCCTCACTAATCCTATATTTTTCCCCCTTATTTACGTCCTGAAATAAATACTCCTCCAAAACTTAAAATTCCTTCACCTGGGTACATGTGGCTTATTTTGACAAAAATAGATTCACAAAGGATCAGAAAGTCACACACACAATTGAAAATGATCAGTAGAAATGCTCTGATCTATTTCATTGGTAAATAAATTAGCCCTTGCGTTGGTTGGAACAAATTTATGTCAGCCCAAATGATTTGGCGACACGACTGTGACCTCCTCCTCAGGTGCCGTGTCCAGGAACGTTGGCGATCATGGCTCTCCACAGATTTCTGTCCTTCGCTGCCCTCAGTAGTTGTAGCTCGCTCTTTGTAGACCATGCTGCAATACTGCCCATGTACTTGGTTCTTGGTCGTCCTCTGCCTCGTTTCCCCTCTATCTTTCCCGTCAGCGTCAACCCCTCCAGCCACTCTTTCCTCCATCTATGTCCTACGAAGGCCAGCTGCNTTCTCATGATGTTTTCACTGTATAGATTAAATAGGTCTGGTGAGAAGACACAACCTTGTCTAACACCTCTTCGAATATTGCAGTATTTACCAACCTCGTTCTGCACTCTCACACCCGCAGTTTGCTCCCAGTATAAGTTTCTTATGAGTCTTATATCTTTTCCATCTATGTCTAGATCTTGTATCATTTCTATCATACACTCGTGTTTCACTTTATCAAATGCTTTTGAGTAGTCAATGAAACACAGGTATAGATCCCTCTGCATTTCGATGGTTCGTTCCGACAGCATCCTCATCACAAATATAGCGTTTCTTGTGACAACTAAACAAAATAGTAAGGAAGGCTTTGAGAAAACAATTGAAAAGAATAGTAAAGAGGAAAAGGTTGTTGATCAGAACAATTATATCAAATCAAACCATAATGTTTCTGCTTATATATATAAAAAAGTTACGTTCTTGGTCGAGATTTGTTGTATGAAAATCCTTTCTTTTGTCCTTTAAAAAAATTCATCTGGCACATTTCTCCTGAAAAACAGGACAAGAAATAAAGAAAAAATGTTAAAACTACCCCGTCTGAAACTGGAGTCTTCGAAGAAAAGTTTTAGATTTCTTGGGACAAAATTATATAATGAACTGCCAATTGAAGTTCGAAGTGCGACCTCGACAAAAGAATTTATAGTTTTATTGGACAAAGTTTTTAAAGTTTCTATCTAAATAAAGAATGATTTTATATTATTCTATATATCTAATTTTAGCTTCTAGATACAAATTAAACTGACAACAGTCCAAACTCTCAGGTGGGTTTAGCATATCACATACAATCTTCCAAGTTAAACTTCAGTGGATCGATCGAGGTTTTATATTTTTCCAGATTTCGAATCTGTGAGAAAATCAGATTTCAAAAACACTTTTTATTATTTTTCCTTTTAAAGTTAAAACAGGACCCATTTGACAACAGAAGTTTTTGTAAATATGTATATATTTCTAAAATTTTTGAATTGGTTATCCTGTATAAATTTCGTAAATAATAATAATAATAATAATAATAGTAATAATAATAATAATAACCCGGGTAGGACAAGCTCGTTAGCGTTTCAAGCAGTTGTCCTAGGAGAAGGGAACACTCTGATTTCAAAACCAGGGCAGATGGGGCTCTTTAGTCTTGGCTGACAGCCTGTCTAGTGGAGGTTACACGATCAATTATACCCGCAACCCGAAGGTACCGTGCCGATATGGGTGAATGGCTGCAGCGTTATGAGGTCACTGATCGCGGAATCTGGTAGAAGTGGCGTCCCTATCAAAAGTATAAGCCTTATCCAGAGAACCGGGCAACTCTGGATGGACTGATTAATCCCTGTGTGTAAATCAAACATTTTATGGAGGACTTAGATAATAATCAATTTCAACTAATACATGATATTGCTAATAATACAGTGGCACAAATGGATGCTGAAAATGAAGCAATTCATAAAAATCAAAACATTGTTCAAATATTGAACAACCGTGAGTGGACCGAAGAACAGAAACACAGAATAGTTGAATTAGATTCACAAGAAAGGAAAAGAGGAAAAAACTTTATGAAACGAGTAAAAGACAGATGGGATGCAGAGTATCCAGAGAGTAGAAGAACAGCACAGAATTTGACTGATAATGCAAGAAGATTTAAAAAAGAAGGGTGGGGAAGGCAGAATGAACCTAGCAACCAAAACCAAATATTAGAACAAGTAGAAGACCATGTAGTGGAAAACGCACAGCGCAAATCATTAGAATGGACAACGGAAATGAAGGTCAAGCTTCTCAACATAGACAAAGAGGAACGGGCGAATGGTAGAGGTTTCATGAAACGTGTTAAAGCGAGATGGGATGTAATATACCCAGAGTACCAATCAGTAAGTTGGCAAAAATTGAGAGATAATGCAGCTAGATTTAAAAAAGATCCTGAAATCAAAAACTTGATTTTGGTGAGACAGAGGGAGGTATTACAGGTACCAGAAACAAGAGTAGCAGAAAACCAAGAGGAAAACTACAACAGTGAGTTAAATAGTGAAGGCAATGAACAAAACGAAGAAGGGGATGACCAAGTGAATGAAACGATTGTGATTGAAGACGAAGACCTTACGGAAGCAGATAAAGAACTAGAGCGATATTTTCAAACAGAATTGAACAACATGGAGCATTGCACACTGATCCATATGGAACCGCGAGAGAAACTTCCAAAACTCAAAATTAGCAAGGAAGTCGAAAAGAGAGCCAATAAAATTCTCAGGAAATACCTACCAAACGCTGCCACTATTCCAGAAATTACAGATATTGTATATGCGATGGGAAAAGCAGTAGCTTATGCAAGTGGGATTAAGCCAAAAGAAATAAACCAGAATGGCAAAAGGAAAGCAAAGGGAGGAAATAGAAGAGAGCGTAAACTCAGAACTGAGATGAAAGAGCTGAGACAGAATATTGCACGGACAGCCAATGAATTGCATCGGAGAAGACAACAAAGAAAAGCAACGAAAAGAGAAAAAGGTATTTTAAAGAAACTAGCCCTGAGTATGAATGAAAGAGAGACAACGACCCTCAATCTGCAAAATGCGAAAGAAGAGTGGCTTGATAAACTGCGTTACAAGAAAGTAAAATTACAAAAGTATATTGAAAAGGGACAAAGGAAGAAGGATAATATCATGTTTCAGAGAGATCAGAGAAGCTATTTTCGGAAACTTGAAGGAGCAGATAAACACGAAGGTGAAATGCCAGAAATGGAAAAGTTTTTACAATTCTGGAGTGGAGTTTGGGAGCAGAACGAGCCAACACCAAATATGCCATGGATGGAGGAAGTGAAATCTGAGTTGAATGAAAAGGTAAATGTTGTTGCTGAATTTGAAATCACCGAGGAAAAATTGAAGAAGGAAATAGTAAAGAGAAAAAATTGGACAGCTCCAGGAGTAGATGGTATACAAAACTTTTGGTGGAAGAAGTTCGAACCTGCACAAAAAGCACTGGGAAGAGCGTTTATGGATACTTATAGGAACACAAGGATGATACCAGAGTGGTGGCCCTCAGGAAGAACGGTGTTAATACCAAAGACAAGAAACCTGAGTGATGAAAAGAACTATCGCCCAATAACATGTCTTAATACATCGTACAAAATTCTTACAGGATTAGTAGCAAAGTACATGAGAGAACACACAATGATCAATGAGATTTGGGACAAAGGACAGCTTGGAGCAGTGGAAGGGGTGCTAGGAACAGTGGACCAATTGATAATTGATCGATGCATAATGGAAGAAGTAAAGCAGTATCATCGGAATTTGGCAGTAGCATTTTATGATTACAAAAAAGCCTATGACAGAGTACATCATGACTGGATGATAAGGGTGTATGAATGGATTGGAATACCGAAAGCTGTTATCAGATTGCTTAAAGAGTTAATGAATAAATGGAGGACGAGATTAGAGATCTGGGACGGGAATAAAAAGATGATAAGCAGATGGATCCAAATTATGTCTGGATTCTTACAAGGAGATAGTTATTCCCCAGTAGGATTCTGTATAAGCGAGATTCCTGTTTGTGTATTACTCCAGCACACTAGAGGGTACCGAATGGGAGAACCAGGAAATCGATTAGTGAAGAGAACACATAGTTTGTTTGTGGATGATTTAAAGGTATACCAAGAAAGTCATAATGCCCTTAAAATCGTAAACGAGATGATAGTTCAAGCTAGCCATGACACCGGAGCTGCTTATGGAGTATCTAAATGTGCAGAGATAGTCTTCGAGAAGGGAAAGATGGTAAGAGGAGAAGGACTCGAAGTACTGGAAGAGAGAATGAAGACCATGGATCCGGATGAAAATGAAATTTACAAGTTCCTGGGAATTGAGCAGGCTGATGGTATAAAGACAAAGAGTGTATTCATCAGAGTAAAGAAAGAGATTTTGAAGAGACTAAAAATGCTTGTAAATACTGAATTAAATGATTCAAATTTAATCAAGGCAATCAACATGAAGGTGATACCAGTGGCAGGGTATGCAATGAATATATGTAAATTCAGCACTGGTGAACTAAAAGAATTGGATCAGGTAATTAAAAGACAGCTAAGAGAAAAGAACATGTTAGGGAGACTAGCAAGTGATGAACGTCTATATTTAAAGAGAGAAAAAGGTGGAAGAGGGTTGAAATCAATGAGAGATGTGTACAAAGAAACAAGATTACGAGTTGCATGTTATATGGCGAAGTCAAATAACCAATGGATTGAAGCAGCATGGATAAGAGAGATGAAAAAGGAGGAGAACGCGATAGTAACAGAATCAGTCATGACCATGGCAGAAGCAGGAGTCAGATTGCAGTTTGAAGGAAGATCAATTAGGATTGATGATAGAGTGATAGAGGAAGATAGAGAATGGAAACCTACATGGCAAAATGTCAAGACTAGCTTACAAAAAGGTACGGAAACAAAAAGGATTGAAGACTACAAGATCAAAGAACAGCAAAGCCAATTTTATCAGGAACAAGAAGAAGAGTGTCATATTTGGCTCAAGCAGAACCTACACAGCAGAAAAACTGCAGCAATCATGATGATGTTAGAGCAGATGGTGGAGACGAGAGCTTGGAAGGTAGCGCGAGGGTTGATGGATGATCGACGATGTAGATTGTGTACAGAGAAAGAAGAAACTGTTGAACATCTTGTTGCTGGATGCAAAGTACTAGCAAATAGTGAATACCTGGCGAGACATAACAGAGCATTGATGATCATGACAACAGCTTGGGCTAAAGAGTATGACCTTATCGACCAAGGTACAGTTTGGTATAAAGAGAAATGGGAGAGAGGAACGACTATCGAAAACCACAAAGCAAAAGTAGTATGGGATTTTGAATTTAACTTACGAAAAACAAGTACAGCAAGACGGCCGGATTTGACCATAGAGGACAAAGAGAAGAAAAAGATCTGGATATGTGACATGGCGTGCCCTAAGCAACGGAACATTGTAAACACGCGTCTGGAAAAGATGGCTAAGTATAGACAGTTGGCGTTTGAAATGAGAGAAAGACGACCTGACTACGATATTAAGGTTGTACCTGTGATAATTGGTGCCCTTGGAGGTGGTATAAAACAGGTGACGAAAGACATTAAAAACATTTTGGAAAACGAAGAACTTTTGCTTAGGACAGTTGCGGAAATGCAAAAAACAATATTAATAGATAGCGAAACAATAATTCGAAAGGTGTTTTCAGGACTAATACAAGATATTGATTGATATAAATAAGCACGTTATGAATAGAGTTTTGTTTATTTAGTTTTAGATTTTTTTTTTTTTTTTTGTTGTTGTTGTTACATAATCAGATTCGAAATTTCCCTTGTGCTGAGTAAGGCTGTCTCTTAGGTTTGAGAATGGTTGTTTCATGTATCAGAACATGTTTTGTACTTTTAACTGGCAATATTTGGTAGTTATGTATTATGGCTTGTACCAAAGCTTTATTCATTCAAAATAATAATAATAATAATAATAATAATAATAATAATAATAATAATAATGATGAATAAAACCAAAGTGATACACGCAGTTTTCGTAAAGTAGCTAACAAAAGTACCCAGGTAAAGAGATTGAAATGAAGTTTCAGGGCCTTTAAGCAGTGGACAAAAAGTGTGTTAGTAGGGTGTTCAAGAAACACAGCTTACAAACCAAGTGTGACAAACATGTTCAACTGATCTATGAATATTTAAGTTAGGTGTTTAATCAATTCATGTTTTTTACATGCAACCGAAGAAATAGTTGCAAATATATAATCTTCAAGCTAAATTGTCTAAAAAATATTCTCCATTTTCAAAAACTGTTCTGAATATTCCTAAACAAAATAATTTTTAAAAATAGAATAAGTTTACTGAAGCTCTTTGTTTTATTTGAGTGGAATCTTTTAGAACAAAGCTCAGCGTTTCATTGCATGTTTGAAACATCATGTTACTGGAATGGTTTATTTTCCTTTGAGTTTTTGCATTTTTTTCATTTTTTTATGCTTTTTGGCAAGAGAACAAACTCCAATTCCTTAAAGGTTTCCTGTAACAACAATGTTTCTTAACAGAAAGCAAAAATTGTAATTAAAATAGTTGGATGGTGAGCAATTGAAATGACTTGTAAAGTTACTTATGCCTTACATTTTTAGAGTGTTATTATTAAAAAAAGTTATTAAGAAACCTAATCATCTAGAATAAATACAATAGAATTATCAAGAGAGGAAACAAATAAATTTAATAAATGCGTGAAGAAATAACTAGCTTCTTTGAAATTAAAAATTTGAAGCAAAAAAGCAGCCAAGTAATAGATATTATTAAAAACACAGATTTTAAAGCAATTTTAACCTGAAAATCTTGCAGAGTCACTGCAAAATAAAATTAAAATTGTATCGTTCAATCAAATGAAGAAACTTAAAATTTGCAGATGAATTGATTGCCAAGCTGTACATGCATTATTTATATTAAAACGACTTTGTGATTGTTCTGATGAGCCCGTTTTAAAGAAATGTTGAAAATATTTACACTCTCTTCATCTTCATTTTATCTCCTTTAATTCAAAATGACCTAACTCAAAAACGATTCTAATTGCCTTAAATTAGTTAAGAAATTAGCAAACAACGCCATGATTACATATTTTTTTGCTCATTTTTTTCTTTGCAAAATCACTGAAGATTCCAGACTTCAATATAGTTTTGAGAAACTCAGACACATCAAACAGGGGCATACATAAATAATGAGAAATGGGTAAATTCCTAGATAGGCAATAGGTGGATAGATACAGATAGATGCACGTATAAATGAAAATATAGATAGGGTAGGATTTAGTTTCCTACTCAATACTATTCTGTAGCATACCTTTGTCACCTAAAATAGTACCAAGGAGCTGATAATTAATCCAAGATGTCTCTTTCCTATTAAATTGTTTTTGACCGATTTTGTTCCCTATACTAAATATATCAAATCTTAGCAGTTATGCACATGTTTGATTTCATATTGCTGTAATTTAAACAATTAAAAAAAAGTTTCCTTAACCTCTTTGTTAATAAAATGTATCCCCGTCTGCACTGTTGCTTTGATTACAAATTTCTGGGTCAAAACTCGTGGAAGCTTACAAATCAAAGCTAAATCCATTTCCCAAACGTTTCAAAAGCTCTGACATCACCGTTTTTTCCATGCTGGTTTTTCAAATGTCATAAGGTAACTTATCTTTTTATCGCCAACCGTTCTATATATTTGTTTAGTTAGTGTTCAGAAATGACTTTTAATATTCACTTCCTATATTCACTTATGTTCATAGGTCTTTCAGCTTTTGCATAGTACTGGGTGTCAGCAATACACAAATGCCATATTTCAAAGCCATTATTGATCGTTTATTTACAGGCCTTTTATTTATTCCCAGTTTTTCTCTCCAATCTTAAAAAATTAAATATTAAGAACAAGTCCTATTTCCATTTCAAAAGCCAGTCTCATCCTGTGATATATCAAATATATTCATTTGCACCCTGTTTTAGTTTGATATAAAAATTTAAAGATATTTTTTCCGGTAAGACCAACCATTTTAAAAAATTTTCACATCATTCATCGAGAGAAAAATTATTTTACTTGTCATTTTTCAGAAAAATAATTACACACCCATTATTATGTGTGATCAAAATAAAATTCAAATCCGATATTGAAAAAAACACTTTTTTTAGAAAACATATTAAACAAAAGTTTTGAAGCGTAGGTTTATAGCCCCCGAACAAGTATATACTCAAGTGTCAGGGTTGCATTGTGTTTCTCCTTGCGGTCTCAAACGTAAGATGATAATGAAGTGCTGTATCTGTACACTTTATTACATAAAGACTGTAATTCAACTATTTAAATCATCAGGATTCCAACTTAATGTTGCTACAGGAATGGATTCTGTCAACTTCCTTAATGTGACCCTCAACCTAAGAAACGACACCTTTCCACCCTACAAGAAACCAAATGATCGAATGCCGCATGTCTACACTATGAAGGACTATGGACTATGAAGCAGAACTGAAAAGGAGTGGATACAAAAACTCCCAACCAAATTTAGCAAATCAAAACCCCTAAAGGAGAAGAAGCCGAAGAAATAATGCATTGTCCAACACCCCTTTCATAAAAAACTTGCCAACAAACGTGATATGAAAATTCTTACTACCAATCGACTAACATTTCCAATCCAGCCACCTGAAAACACTCTTTTATCCAAACAATGTCAAAGCCAGTTACTACTGAACAGAAAATAATATAGGCTTCATTATAAAAGCCCACAACACAAAGATCTGATCACTTCAAGTACCAGAACTTACCAAGTACAACTTTAGAAAGAAAAGCGAATGCTTTTTGAATGGAGAATGCCGAAAATCATCCCTGATCTGTAAAGGCGAAATAATAACATCTAACGTTCCGAAAAGTTTTCTATTTGTTTAACTGAAAAAGACTTCAAATTAGGATACAACGGCCATAAACAATCGATAAATAGTATTAGTATAAATACAGCACTTCATTATCGTACGTTTTGGACCTAAAGGAGAAACACAATGTCACCCAGACACTTAAATTGTCAATTATTAAACAAGTGAAAAGCTATATAAACAATTCACGCAAATCCTTCCCTTTGAAAATGAAAAGTTTCATATTCTCTCCTAACCACAGAACAATGAACTGGTTAACAAATATAACGAATTAATAGTGAGGTGTAGACACATGAACAAATTCTCAGTTGCCAACTATAAATCTGAAGACTGATCATAACTTTAGTTTACCCATCTGCTTTTTTTTCTAAGCTACGTTGTGATATGCCTCTAGGGTATATGTCAGTTTCATAGATACTTGTAATGTTTTTGTAGTATTTCTAATTGTATTTAGATGATGAGTATAAAACCACCAAACTTAGAGTCCCAAAGTAAAAGTCTAGTTTCTTGTTGTTTTATCACTTTTTATCTAGTTCTGAATTCAGCTGGATGCAGCTTCACTGAGCACTCTTTCTGGATATGACGTGCCTTAAATAAAAGAATAAATAAATAACTAAATAAATATATATATATAACTTTCCTAAGTTGAGACTCTAAGGGATATTGTCAAAAGTGTCAAGTTAGAGAGACAATCAAATCAGGTGATGACCATCAGAGGGACTCTTTGTCCGTCGAAGGGCAGAGCAGAGCAGAGGAGAAAAGTACCATCCAACTTGCAATTGAAAATAAACAATTTTTAAATGGTCAATCAATTTTAGCTACAGAAGTGGTAATCTTCAGGGTCATCGAATTCTGTAATGGGCCTGTTTGTGGTTTCTCAACTGGTAGAGCAGGAGACGACTGACTGTAAGCGCAAGATTTTCACAGCATCAGCAGTTCAGAGTCAGGCATCCAGGGCTTTTATTACTTTCCGTAACAGTATCTGTCCGTATTCACCTTTTATGGTCTGGATTAATCGAGCGGCTATAACTTGAAGGTGGTAATAGGCTAAAAGTAGAAAACTTTTACGTTTGTAATTCCATACTCGAGTTGCAAATTGGGTTACTCAGGAACAGGAAGAAATTCTATTGTTGACGTTCCATTTTTTCGCTAAACGTAGGCAAGAACTACTTAAACAAGAGTGCTGTCATTTAGGCTTGTTTTGAATAACCGTACAGCGAGCAGGCTCTTTGTCAACTCCTTCTTGAAGCAACGGGAGTTTTAGCTCTCTCTATATACCCTAGGCCTCCCAACCTCCTTGCCTGTCATGTTCACACAAAGCATAACCATTAACCGTTCTTTCAACTTCTTTCAGCCTTTGCAGTCGGTGTCCCTTACGCGTAAGATTTAGTTCAGTTGACATTATATCATTTCTGTAATCGGTAAAGCCTTCCAGTCGATGCCTTAAAATCGTGCAGTCCTTAGGACTTGGCGTACTCTAGCACTTTTTCTTTTATCATAGGTCCTAATATGGGTACGTTTGAATGCACATTTTGCAAAAAGGCGTCCACGTGAAGTCGTTTACAGTGTCGAAAGGGCAGGCAGAAGAACGCCTCTTGGTGACAGGCTCATTCTCATTATGCTCTTTGATCAACTCGGCTTTCCTCTTCAAACATTGTGAGCAAGGGCAATTGAAACTTCATGTTCTTTAGCAAGGCTCTCACTTGTCCAACCGTCGCTTCTTTTCATCAGCTCCACCTTCTCCGCAAGAGTTTCTTGTTTATTTGATTTTCGAGAAATTGTGATGTTTGAAACTTTAAATATGTTTTACAGTCACTTTTGCTCGTTTTTTTAGCAATTCTTGAGATTGAGGTTATTTTGTTTTGAGTTTGCTGTCAGACGTAACCAAGTAATCTCGCCAGTAGATCGTCTTTGGTGTATGGGGAAGCAAAAATGTGATATTTTGCTTTTTCTAGTAATATGTGACTGTTGCAGAGACCGAGTCACATACTTCGACACTAAAAATGTTCTGAAATTTAAGGTATCGTATCTCACCAACTTACAAAAATAGCATTATGGAATTGAAGAATTTATGATCTAGCTCGTTTATTAACAGAAAATAAAACTGATTTCATACACTGGGAAAGTTTTCTCTTAGCTGTCATGTTTATCACAATGATTTAAAAAAGGGGAAAGAATGCATCAGAAAATGACTAACGTAATAATAGCATTAAATGAAGATGGATTTTTCAATGAAGGCTTAAGAATGTTATAAAAATTCACGCAAAGGATGTAAAATTACACAAATAATGTATTTTGTGACGTAATATATTTGGCAAGAAAACAATCTAGCCTGATACCTAATAGGGTTAATGATAAGTCATACGCGCCGATGCCTTTTAAAATTGTTTTCCCAAGTTGATTGAAGCATTCGCAGTTGTTACTGGGTCTATGTATGGAGGATATTTTCCTCAGGCTACCTCTATGAAAACTAAATTATTGCTAAACATTTTCTAACCACTACGAAATTTCTTTATAAGGTATACCAAGAAAGGTGTCATTTGAATCGATTTGCCACAAAAAATACAGAGATGTAGTGTAATGACTAAATGAAAATGACTCGAAAGACTTTGCTGACAAGCAAATATGATTTTGCATTGATAGAAAGACTGATACGACGGGGGGGTATGTAGCAGATATTTGACAAACAGGGGATGGTTTAGATGTAAGAGCTTTATCATGTCATGAGTCGTAAGCTTTTTCTGAGCTACGTTTCGAGAGATTCTTCTCCCATCGTCAGGATTACGATGGGAGAAGAATCTCTCGAAAAGTAGCTCAGAAAAAACTTACGACTCATGACATGATAAAGCTCTTACATCTATGCCTCCTCTGAGTCCATAAAGTTCATAATTTTTAAGGGGATGGTTTATTTATTTTGTGTTACACGCTTTGAATAACAAANTTCTTCTCCCATCGTCAGGCTGACGATGGGAGAAGAATCGCTCGAAACGTAGCTCAGAAAAAGCTTACGACTCATGACATGATAAAGCTCTTACATCTATGGCTTCCTCTGAGTCCATAAAGTTCAGAATTTTTAAGGGGATGGTTTATTTATAGTGAGAAAAACGTTTTGAATAACAAACTAACCCCAAAATGCTTGATAGGATATAATGTCGGTCGTAGTGTTTATTAGCCACTTTAACCGAAAAAAGTCTTTTTTTGTAATTAATGTCTTAGCTTTATTTATCACTGCATCATCCATACTAGAGAATTTAGTTTGATTAATTTGTTATTTTGTTTATAAAACAATTTTTCTAATCATTTAGAAATTGATGGATGCAGTTGAACAAGAAAAGATTGTAAATAGTTTGTATACTTTCACACACACCTTTATACTTGCTTACAAACACTGTATGTTTGGTGCATACTTTTTCTTAAATAAGGATTGGAAATAAAAAATATTTACGCTATTAAATTTACTAAAACAAGAATAGTTAAAAAATCCAGTAGTATTTGCCATAAAACAATGCAAACTAAATAATTTGTTACTCAGTAAAACAATGGATTATGCGTATTTACTGTTTAAGTCCTTTTGAGATAATTAATTTACTTGAGGGTGTCATCACCATAATCATCTTCCTCTTTCACCTTCATCAGAGGTTGGTACCATGGCTGATACGTCTTTATTTGCCATGTTTTCAATATCTATTTTGTGTGGTACCTACATCCCTCATATCTGTCTTCATCATGTTCATAAATCTTTATTTTGGCCTCTCTCCTTTTTCTTTCCCTGGAGACTTTATTTCCATTATTAATTTCTTCTTATACTCCTCATCTTTTTCGATAACCTGTTTAAACTAGCCCAGCCTTCACTCTTTTATTTTCAACACTAGTGTTTACACCAATAGCGTGCTAAAGTATTTACAAAACATCAGTGAAATAGTAGAGGACCACATCAAGGAGGAGGAATTAACAAAGGTCAAACAGATGAAAAAGTGTTTTTTCCAATCTTTTCGCTCGGATCTATTTTATCCTATATTTACCAACACCACTCCACGTAAGAATTGATATATTAACAATTTTCTCATTATTTCTTTTACTTCAATTCAATGAAATGAAAGCAGGCAAAAATATGAATACTCTTGTACATTATGAGTATGTCAGTCGTGTAATCTGCTTAAAAATAATAGTGAAAAGTATAATCTATCAAGGTGTTGACCTGATAGTATATGTGTGTGTGTCTCTCTCTCTGTGTACAATGTTTACTATCTAGAAACTACTGTTGCAATATAGATAAAGTTTTTTACAAAATTCCTTGATTTGTTGCAAGCACAAGTTTCTTAAATTGTATACAAGAAGTATGAAAAATAATAGCAAAAAAATTTTAAAAAGTTGATTGAAAATGTTAAAAAAACTTCTTGGTATGAAATAACTAGACGGAAAAAAGGAAGCGAAAATTATCTTCAATTTGAGCAAGTTTTACAATAGTACTATTGAGAAGAAGAATATTGGAAGATATTCTGCTTATATGAACATAATACGATCAGAAAGAAAGAGTATCTCAAATTGTTGTTTTATTGTTAGAATTATGGTAAATGGTCCTTTCCTCAGGAAACAAAATGTTACCAGTAAGATAATAAAATCTATGAGTTTATACCAGAAACATAGAGAAAGTATAGCATTGCACCAAGTTTTGATAAAGAAATTCATCGAATTTTTTAGATTTTCAGACAAGGTAGTGTACTCTTGTGTCAAGAAAACAAAGAGTTTTACCTCAAACAGATTGATCCTAATTAACAAGTATGTTTATAACTAAACGTTGTTTCTACATCATCCCAAAATACATTTATACAAGGAAAGGGTAGTGAGATTGAAGCTTTAAATACAAATTAGCAGACAGTTTTTCGACTGCAAGTATGTTTTTAGTTACTGACAGCGTATTCAAAGTTGAATGTATTCTGTTTCCAATAATTTACAGAAAAAAAGCTTTAGTTTACTACATCTGCTGAAAACCTTGTCAAAGATTTCCAGTGTTTACAAGCTAAAGAATTTTGAAAATATTAATAAATTAGGCAGTAGATGGCATTGCTGTACCACGTTTCTACACAAAAAGGCGTTGGATGTTGCATAACCCAAAATGAAACAGATTAACACCATTTAATGAAAGGAAACAAGTTTCTGTATTTACTCTGATGGTAAGAAAGTTGAAAAAGAAAAGGTATTAAGTTTTTTATGCGACCAAAAACATTAATCTTTGAATGTCAAAGTAGTTTGAGCAAGCATGTATTTGATGGAATAGGACATCTTAATCAATATATTATGGTGAAGTACTATGATAACCTTTTGTGATATGACACAGGCAGTATAGTGCATTTTAATAGAATAACATACAAACTAAAACTTAAAATTAAATTTTATTATTTACAGAGCAACAATAAAGTGGATGCCAAAGTTATATTTTACATCTCATCATTTTCTAATTCTTACGGGGGTTTTATTTTAATCTTCTTGTAATACTGACTAATATTTTGAAAATTTGTGATGTCCTTATTCCCATTATAAAGTTTTTCAAGGTAATAACCAAAGATAAATTAGTCATTGCATTAAAAATCAAATCGTAGTTTCAGAAGTGACGACAATTGTTTTGCCAATTATTTTCTATATTTAATATGAAACATTTGAACTTTGCAAATATGCTAGGATAACAAATAGAGTTTGAGGCCTTACTGCAAATTAATTTTGATTTTGCACAGTTGTCTGCAACAACTTTTGTTTTTTTAACGTCATTTTCTCCAGTAACTGGGGCTCAGAAGGTGCCCTTCAAAGGGACTTTGTTTTGCCAGTGAGGGATTTCTTGGCCGCGTGCCCTTGGTGACGCCAACCAATGACTTTCTCTGTTGTAAAGTTCCATCTTCTTTTTGCCTGTTCCGGGAATCGATGCCGAAACCTCATAGTTATGGTGCAACTGCACTTACCATTAAGCAACAACACTCAAAAATGCAATTTTGTAATTCACAGTCTTAAATAATTTATTGCAAGTGAAAGCATCCATTTAAAAACATTTCATATGCCTAATGTATACAACCAGAAATTAACATACACCTTTCTTTTTCCCTCTAAGGACAAATAATTTTGGGAATATACTTGTAAAGTCTTCTCTGTCATTCAGTCGAAATTATCAAGATCCAACAATTTCTCAATTTTCCAAATAAAATTGCTTTAGTTATCACGTAAATTTATAGATATTATTTTACACAAATCATCTTACCGTCCAAGCAGAAGATGAATTTTATCACAAGTAGCTTATACAGCTGAATTTAATAAATATAATAATTTGCATGTAGTTTAATTTACATCCCTTTTCACCCACAAAAATATTTGGGTAATTTTTATCAAAGACTACTTTGGCTCTTAAAAAGACAGACTGCCATTTTAACGAAGACAAGTGGATGGCTACTTTTTACCCAAAAGTAACATTCATAAAAATGGGACCAAATCGTATAAGTTCCTGACTGTGTGACATTTATACGTAAGTTGAAATTTGTTGACTTGTTATCAACCATCATAACAACTTTCAGCAGATCAGTCATCTTTAATCAATGCCCCTTAATAATGTTACAAAGTGGGTTTTTCCACAAATACTCACACGTATGCCATCTCTAATCAACAATTGTACTAATTTTAGTCATAATTTGTACTGAACCTCGCCTTCTTCTAGATTGCTCTGCATAGAGCAGAGCATTTTACAGAAAGCGAAGCACCGAAAATAAAGGTTATAATTGCAACTAATAAGTCCTCGCTATTTCTTTTGATTGCCTAATGATCGAAATAAAGGTAACGTACCAGTTGCAATTATGAATCTTTTTTTTGTGTCACCTTATATATATATATATATATACATAATGTTAATTATAAATAATTGTATTGCGTGCTTGTATGTACATGTATACAGAATACCTAATTAACGCCTTAAAACGTAGAAATATATTTTTGATAGATAAGATTAGTAGCGCATAAGGGAAATAAAAGCACCGAAAAGAGTAGATCAATTAACTGAAAAGGTCTTCAATTTTATTGATCTAGGAGGTTGTGTATTGTATGAAGATAAAAAAAACCGTTTCTTGTTTCAGAAATTCCATCTTTAATTTTTTTCAATGAAATTTCAGTTAAATTTGTAAACAGACAAAATCTTACTTTAACTAGATCCTCACATAAAAAACCTATACACGGAGATCTTGAGGTTTGGAATGAAAATATAAAGAATCTTTATATAAATTGCTCTTTCTAAGCTTTGATTTTAGTTACTGTATAGTAGTCATTTTTCCCAACATTTCATCACAAAAGAAATGGATGAGCATATAAGTGGTAAAACAATAACAAATTTATTGAAGTTAAAGTGGTTTCTGTCCCATTGCTCTTTTGTTTTGCTTTTACGTACTGGGTTTTACCTATTAATTCCTGTTCAAAATAGTTAAGATTATAGAAAACTAACTTTCGGATTCAATAAACATGTCACTCTAAAAATTTATACAATTTGTCAGGTTCCTCGGAGCAAAAGAATAGCAATAAAACCAATTTTAGCATAAAAATAGCCGCTGTAAATGTCATGTAAACACAAGTTAGGCATATATATATATATTAACAATTTCTCAATTTTTAAATAGGTCATTTATTTCAAGATATGAGGAAAATATTTATCTGAAATTCCAACAACCTAATATTGTTCCATTTGTGTGATCTGAATCTTTCTAATAAACGAATTCTTGAGATACTACTCGCGAATAATCTTTGAAATTTTACCTACTTATTACTGCTTAAAACGATTCATATGAATGATTCTACTAAATGAATACTTCAGATTTAGACAAGCAAAAATACACCTGCTTTTGAAATAAAATGGGAATTCTCAAGTTAATATGCAAGAAACACTGTTATACTTAAAATATCTTCTCAAGTAGTCAAAAGAAGTGACGAATCCACCGATAATATTGAATGACATGTATTTGTTCAACTGTTTTTGCAATAAAATAAAGCTTCGTACTATACCAATTGCTACGCATCCTATCGGTATACTACCCCTTTTTCTAAATCTGTCGACAGATATTCTATTAATGTACAGGCAGACACTATCGTCAGTTACACTGTGTACACTGTTTGGTTAGGTTTTTTATTTAAAAAATAGCTTTCCTAACAACAAAAGGCTATGAATTCAAATAATCGTGTAGCTCTGGAAAAATTCATGCTTCCTGTAGTCTTAAATAAAATTCAACGAATATTATTGTTTTGTAATATACGATACCCTACCCTTTCCTACCCATCACCCATCTCAATATTTGGCGGTTAATCAAACCAAGTTGTTTCTTGTAAAACAACAAATGTGTTTTCATAACAACTGTAGAATTATTTTATGTAGCAAATATAACAGCTGACAATTAAAAAAATAGATGATCTATAAAAACTCACAATAAATATAATTCAAACTTTTACCTTGAATTAAGTTAAGTATGTTAAATGAAGTCTGTAAGTTGGATGATAGTTTTTCCTCCTTTGGTTCCTCCTTCTCAGGCTGACTATTGTCATCTCCATTATCACCTACAAATTCATCATTATCTGTAATATCATTATCAAGACGTTCCTCTCCTTCTACAAGACCAACAGCTTCCTCTTCATCTTGAACATCATCTTTACAACTGATGAACTTCATTATTAACGTCTATTAAATCTAGTATTCAGGATAAAATGGGATTCCCCCTACCACGCAACTTCTATCCTGCTAAACTCTAATTGCTTTAATCAACTGTTTATGCTGTTAGATTAAACCTAACAGAAATTTCATCCAATCGCACTTTTACAAACATATAACAATCTACGTCCTTCGCAGTTACAGTAATTTTGTGGATTCAAAACGATTATTAGATAATCGATTCAACAACGTATGTCCTATTGCAATTAAGTAAGCAATTGCGAAAGATGAGCATAGAAACTAAACCTCCACCTTACAGGTTCGACTAAACTGTTTGGCATATCTCACAAACTATTGAAGTTATCACTTGTTCTCAGTTGAAAACAGACACACATTTGTCCTGTGAAAGGTCTATAAACAGACGTTGTGACCCTGTGTTTAGCCATTTGGTATCAAGTCACAGCTGGCTGTCGATCTTGCACGAGTTATTGTCAATCAATTGCAAGTTAGCCGTGTTTTATCATAGCAAGCATTGAAAGCTGTACCCAAGACAAACTCATCAAGTGTATAATATTTTTCTTGCTTATAAATAAAAGCTCTCAATTTAAAGAGCACAGGATTTACGTCTGTTATTTTTTTAATTCTTAAGCCAATTTTTAAAGTGTCGCTCAAAAGCAAAAAAAATACTGGCCATCATTTCATATTAAATAGCATAAAAAGATGTGATCAACTTGTCTTTTTATCGTCCATCCAGGTAATTAAATTTTTCCAGATAAATAAATAATGTTCTTTTAATTAGTTACAATTAATATAGAAATGTCATCTATAGAAAAATATCGAGTGTATTAGTTTCACAATGGTTTCAGTTTTCTTACTTGATGTAGATGACAGGAATTTGGCAAAATTTTACGGTAATTTAGTTAATCAAAGCTTGAAAGAGCAATTGATACAGACGTTTAACACGTTTGCCATTGTCACCTTGGTTTTGTTACAAAATTATAGGCTGCCTTTTTTATCCAGCCCAATATTTGGAGGCTGATTAATGAACAAGTGTATTATCCACCTTCTTTCTTAAGATAATCAACATCTATTCTATAATACAAACAAATTCACACCTGTTGTTGCGTTTATATATTTGAAGCTTATTTAACACTATCATAAACAACAGAGTTGCTGCAATGTTTGTTATTATTAATTTTTTTTTCGTTACAATATTTACAATAACAAATAAAAAAACTGCTGATTAATTGAATAATTTGTCTTCCTGTCTTTGACCATGTCTAATCCAAGTACCTTTTGCAAAAAATATTCACTCAGATTTAAGGTAAGAAAAAGGATCGATTATTATTTTCGGAGAAAATATAAATTAATTCAAGAGTTGGTTAAATATTCATTGCATCTTTATTTTGAAATTAACAAAACTTTGTTTGGTAAATTATTCATAGATTTAAGGCCAAGCAAGATAACATGTCAGAATAAAATACCGTTGTGTCCATCTGGTACAGGAAGAAAGTTTATAAGATAATCCATCAGCACTGTTTCTATGGTAACAGTTGTGTATATTAAATTTATCAGTGGAAAACACACCTTTCAACGTTATTTAAACTTTGTGAGTACGCGATTAAGAACATCTTTCACTATAACTATTCAGTTTTAAATTAAAAAATAAACTTTGTTGTAAAAATAAAAAAATATTCTTGAAAAAGTTAAGCATGTTGAAATCATAACAAACAGTTCAGAATATGAATATATAATCTATAAATTTAGCAGAATAACGTGACAACAGTTAACTGTATCAGCATACTTATGGTATCCAGAGGATTAATGATACTGTAAATGCAAGACTTGGATAAATAGAATGATACGCTCTCAACTCGATAAGAGAAAATCACTATTATATATAGCTGGGGAAAATTGGGCATCTGCAGTTTTTGAGATTAACTTAGCGAAGATAAATTCACTAAGATCTTAATCTTGTGATAAAGGCGCATGCGGATAGCTATGGAAAGCACTTTTGTGTGGTTTTAACTTGAGCTACAATGAGGAGATCAAAATTCTAGCAGGTGACATAGAGTTCTACCAGTCTGTTCAATTCAAGAGTAGGGGCTAAAAGAAACACGTCTTACGCTATATAGGTCAAATACCGAGGGTATATATATATATATATATATAGGTATATATATATATATACCTTTGTACATATACACGTATACACATTTACAATTGATAATTTTCCTTCAGAAGAAATTAAAAAAATAAACACTGCTGTGAATATCTTGTTTTTCAAATGCATGTACTTTTGAAAGGCAACTGATAATCTGACAAATTGTTTTTTCTGGAGGTAACAGAAAACGTTTGTCAATGATAGAAAGAAAATTTTGAAAGCATTTCTCAGTAACAATAAGACCAACAATCAATACATACTCTAAATTTTCCACACAAACAACAGTAAAAAGATTAATAAACACCCTACAACCACAAATAAAAAGCTTAAGTTTTTTAGCATAATAAAAATATACATTGAAATTAATATTTTATGCATACATGTTTGTTTTAAAATTCTATTATTTAACAGTTATATTTAATTTGACAAAATGATTTGATCGCTGCAATAGTTTGATGTTTATCTTAATTGATTTATTTGAAATGAACTTTTATATTGACTGTAATTGTTAGTTTGTGCCTGTTTATAATGAACACCCCTGCTAAAATGTATTATTCATAGGAAATTTTTTTCTGCTTTACTCTTTTGTTTTACTATCCTCGAAAATATGGTTAAAGTTATGGAAAAACACTTTATTTTTAATCAATAGCATTATCGATTACATTGCAAATTAAATGCCAGAATTTACAGTTTAGCTTATTTTGTTTTGGTATGTGCCATAGTATTGTGGTCTGTGAATTTCTAAAGGAAACAGGACACAATTTTAGTATTTAAAAATAATTTTTATAGAAAATTTATTGATTAATTTGTTGTCTTTTTTGTCAAATGTAAATAAATATTGGCCCTACAAAAATTTCCTTTCGTCATTTTGGACAGTCCATTAAAGGTACCTGAATTTTCTCACCTCCAAGACACTGGCAATAGTGTCTAAGCTTTAGGCTTCAGTTTTTCATAGCTTCTTTCCAATATTGCAATTCTCTTCACATGTGTGTTCGTTACTTTTACTGACAAATACAACATTGATAACACATATAATATGATCAATACTTCCTGCTAGTAACAGTAGGCACACCCATGACCACAAAAGAAAGGAATTGGCTTAATCCAGAGAGCTCATGGAGACCTACTTTAATCTTTTATGATTCTGTCTTTCCTTCACCACACTATACCAGAGTTTCGCACCTAACATTTTATGCTTTGTTTACTTTACACATATTCCTTTGCTACTAATCCAAGTATAAAATATGTATGCTTTCCATTCATTGAAGACATCTTCTTCAGAGTTTATATCATAGCCATCTGCAATCTTGATCATTTTAAGACGCAGAACATTTTTTCGATGTCAATTCCAGCTGCCTTGTTAAACGATAAATTTTCTGACCCTCAATGATCTCGTGATACTTATACTGCTGTATTTAGGATTCTTTAGCTATAAGTTTAACCTGTTTTGAAGTGCTCTTCAAGATCACGGACTAGACTCTACCGAGTTTAGACTGGATGTTTGAGGTAAAAATTTATTTGAAAATAAAGATTTGGACTTTGCTTCTAACTTTTTTACCTTTACATTCCAAGAAATATTTCCCCACAGGTTACAGGTCTGTGTTTGCTTGAAATACAGTTTTAATTTTCTTTTGTTGCCTTCTGCATAGGTTTCAATCTATCTCTATGGTTATTTTCACTTTGGTACAAACTGCTTTTTTGGTACAGATTGCTTTTTCTTGTTTGAATGTATTCAGTGGGTATTGAAAATGATCAAATAAAAGCTAGCTAATTTTACTGTTCCCTTGTTCTACTAAATTTCATTTTCTTCGACAGTGATTTCTTCGCCAACATGGCATTTTGGGTCATACTCAGTAATAGTATTTGTTTTCCTGTATAATTTTGTCAAAGTCTCAACCAAGGCTTTCGATAATTCTTCTCTGTCTGTACCTTTGCACTTCAACTAAAAATTATATGCTCTTGTGATACTTATCAGCAGGATAGTGTTTATCACTGTCATATACTTGTTTATTACCATTTTCTCGTCGGGACCATGATACCAGGATCTTGTTATCTGTCTCCTTTCTGTGTGGCATAATATTTAGTTTTCTCTACGTATTGAGCATTAAATTTTCTCCTTTTTAATGGTGTAAAGGATTTACTATTATTTCCATGTCTTACTGACAACACTAAAGATTATACTTTTTACACCAACTCCTTTTATTTATTCTTTTCTCAAAGAATGTTGCTACCTTACATCTTTGCCAAATTTAATCGGATTGCAAAAGTAGCACTTTTCCAGTATCGAGCTTGCAATCAAGGTACTTGCAATTGAGGAAGACCAGTACACGAAGAGAACGATATGATTTTGTTATTGTTAAACATATTTGCATCCTAACGTGGCATAGAGGTCACAAGGTGGGACGTTTACCAACTAAAACGCACGGCTGAGGCATTTTACTCCTGATAGGCTGGTAGAAAGAAAAAGGTATTCAAAATCTCAGTAGAGAATGATACCTCTTGAGCCCGTATTTACAAGTACTGTGCTAACACACAGTCTGGTGATTTCAAGGCAACTAGAAAGATGTTGCTTAGATGGGACTTAAGCATTGATTCATCTTTTTAGTTGCAAGCAGACTAGCTAATGAACTAACGGAGTCTCAGAAGTAGGAGAGGAATAGGACTAAAAAATGTTCAAATATCAAAAATGTAAGTGATTCTCTAAATGAAAAAATGCGTTTGGTGCCAAGATGTACAAGGAATGCGATGGCATTTAATATTTTGCCGAAAATGTCCTATAATTGTCACACCTACAGGTCAGTTATAAAATGACGGATAAAGACACGTAATTGTACATACACATACACACAGATTAACGAACGGATTCTCACACTCCTGCAACAATATTATTTCCCCCAGATACTTTGTTAGTCATTTACATTGCTTAGGCTTTATCCATTCCTCAACTGACTAATTATCAGTATCATCATCGTCCTGACCAGGTATTGTAGAATGAGTAAGCGTCATGTGTTCGATCGATGCCACCTACTAAACCCCAATGCAAACGAAAAAAATTATCCAAGACGTGACTGACCTGCAATTGTCCAACTGTTATTGTAAGCATCTCTTGGATGATTGAAAAGATGCCCTAATGTCAACTCTAAATTTCTCCTAGGAGAGAGTGGATAAAATATTTTTATATTACTAAAATTACAATTTTAACCGCTGTGGACTTAAAAATCAGTGTTCATAGAATAAAACACAAATCTTTTTCAACACATTTTAATATTTATAATCTTTAAATCCCTTTATAACTTCCATCGCTGTAGCTCTAACTTACAAATATCCAAGTAACCGATGATGACATAAAATAACTGCACAATACAGTACAACACAGGGTTTTTTTCAGGAAAAAGAGCCAAAACATCAGTTTGTTTATTTTAATAGAGATCTTGCACACCTTCATGAAAATATCAAAATTTGACAATTTAACAAAAACTATAATACAGATTATTTATTTACTTACTTTGTTTAAAAGAAAGAGTTATCAGAATTTCATAAAATATTAAGCCGATTAAAAACATTTTTTAAAAACATAAACAATATAAATGTCTACTTTTCTGAAGTGCTTCTAATGCCACTTGAATGCGTAATGGCACAAAAAAAATCAAAGCATTGTTAGGGTTATTTTGTTGCTACTTAACTTTACAACTTTACTTAACTTCAACCCCAAGGCATTAAAATACTAGGATAGCGTCTGGCGGGATTAAGACTGTCTTATGGGGTAGGGAGGCCTATTTAGCTTTTGTTCGCAAGCTTCTTCGTTTCAGTAACAATATTGTTGGAATGGAATTATTTCCAGAATATAATTTTTAAAATGTATTCTAGTTATAACCAATAACGCCCAGATTAAGCCTTTTTGGAGAACATTTTTCAGTTTGGTCTCTTAAGCTCATCGCCATTCCAAAACGCTTTCGAATATATTCGAATCTATAGATATATAGATTCAAATCTCAATATTAAAGACAAAAATGAAATCACACCAAGTAAAACCAGCTCTGAAGGATCCTGTATTACTTACTTATCTGCGTGACCTCCAGTCAAAATTTGTCTTGGTTCCAATCGATAAAGTTTCCAATAATGTTGCTATCATATGCAAACGTTTCTATATTTTAAGATTATTGGAAAAAGTTTGTCTAAATACAAACACTTCAAGTATATACACACTCAGTAACACTTCTGTTGAAGAAATCGTCAACATAAATGTAGAACTCTGCGAATATTTTTATTTAATAGTCCGAGGACAATTCTTATTTTTACCACTCATGCGTAGAACTCCTAAAATGCATTATGCACCATCCAGAACGCGTTTTATCGTTGCTTCTGCATCGTACTCTACTAAACCCCATAGTCATTTAATTTCAATAATCCTAAAAAAAATTCCATCAGATAGAAATTTTTCACACAAAAAGCATTTTTTACCAGAATTATTGCAGGTTCTGGGTTATTGAAAACTCAAAACCTGTACTAGAAAGACTGCATCAGCTGAATAAGAATAATAATCCAAGTCGATACCTACCTTTGAGGTCTCTGCCTTATACACAAAACTACCCCATTTAGATCTTATCATCATCTGAACTTCTACGGATAGCTCGTGCAACTTTACAGTATAATTATTCTATTCTTAAGAGCCAAGAACTTATTGTGAGGATAATACAACAAGGTGCCTCTTGCCCCAAGATTCTTAAAAAATTCGATAAGATGCATGAAAAACGTAGTGATACATTTACCTCTTTCAACAAGAGCATAACTGCTCTCAAGCATGAATTGACAAAACATCTTTAACATTTTTCCCTTCTCACCTCACCTTCTCGGTATGTTTTTTCTTCTTCTTTCATTTATTTCATTCTTTCTATCTTTTCCTTTCAGATTGTGTATTTTGTGATCTTTCTACTTTACTACTCTGGCAATTTCTTTTTCTCTATTTCATTCTTTCATGCCTGTCTAAGTAGATATAGCTCTCTACTTCTATTACTTATTCATTTCGGTCTTTACTCCTTTCATGGAGTTGGCCCTGATCAGTGCTGTGGAAATGGACATACAGTCATGTCTGTATGTCCATTTCTATTTATAATATCCCCGAAATGGTTGGCATGGTCATCGACTGATGATCCATGACTGTAGTATTTACCATCAGACCTAACTACTTTTCTCTTGTTCATCCACAAAAACTACCATCTAACATTTGTCATCACTTTTTTCATCATATCTCTATTCATTTCTATCCTTCATGCTTTATCTCTCTACATTCTATTTGCGAATAATTCATTTTTATGTTTCTCGTTGTGCTGTCGTTCGTGTTGTGATGTGGATTGTCCATGTATGTATCGTCCTCTTATTGACATATAATCAGCCAGTTCCATATTTGGCTAAAGTTTTCTGAGTGTTTCACTCTTATACTATATATATATATATATATATATATTAAGTTTGTAATAAAAAAATATCAATATTTACTGGATTTCAGTTAATACAAAATGAATTCCTAAAATATATTCCTGAAACAAATTGGAACACATCTGCTATTTTGAAGTTATTTTGAATTAGCACAAAACTGAGCCTTTCTTCAAAATCAATTTAAAACATTATGTTTCACCTAACATCAGTATTAATATTTCAATAATCTAATCAGCGTAGTTTTTTGTTAGTTTCTATAAAGATATTACTTCTTCAGACGCCCCACGAGCTTTCTAATTTGTTCACTTATTAAGTAGCTGCTTCTTTTGCCTTTTATGTTTCTCCAAACCCTCTTTATACAATGTGCCTTTTTCTAAATTTTAAGCTGTGGTGAGTTAAACAATGATTTTTCATTTTAGTAATTGATGGAAAGATATGAAACTAATCTAAAAACAACCTAAGGATACTACTACTCAACGTACTTTGCTTTGTAATGACTCAATTGCAATTTTGATGTACCTGTATTTTCTATCGATTGAGCAGTTCAGTTTTCCAGGTTTCAGATAATTTAAAAAGAAAACATTTAGAGAAAACAAACCAAAAACCAACTAAGGGTAAGACAAAATGGATTTTTTATGGTTTTATCTTTACTGTACGATATTTTAATTTAAAAAATGTACAAGATCATTCCTTTTCTTCTAATTAAGCTCTATCAAACTACTTCTCTTAAACTAACAATTAAATCACAGCCATTGGATTCTCTTTATCTTCTTCTGATTTTACTTCTTCTTCTTTATCCTTAAATCCCTTCATTTTTTTAATATTCACTGGTAGGTTTTACTGATTTATTTCAATGATTGTAGAAGACTTGACTTCCCCTTATGAGCGTGACAATGTAATATTTTCTAAAACTGAATTGCTTATATTTACTAGAACTATATCTATATACATCTATATCTATATCTATCTATCTATCTATCTATCTATCTATCTATCTATCCATCTATCTATATCTATGTCTATCTATCTATCTATCTATCTATCTATCCATCTATCTATCTATCTATCTATCTATCTATCTATCTATCTATCTATTTATCTATTGTTTTATCTATATATCTATCTATCTATCTATCTATCTATCTATCTATTTATCTATTTATTTATCTATCTATCTATCTATCTATCTATCTATCTATTTATCTATTTATTTATCTATCTATTTATCTATTTATCTATCTATCTATCTATCTATCTATCTATTTATCTATTTATTTATTTATTTATCTATCTATTTATCTATTTATTTATCTATCTATCTATCTATCTGTCTATCTATCTGACTATAAATTTATATGAAGTCCATTACCTAGATCAAAACACGTATTGCTATCTATCAAATGCCTTATTCCCATGATTTAATCCAGGAAACCAATAGTTCCATAAGAATTATCCCCAAGACCTTTCGAAAGATTCTAAAATGGCTTTGTTTTTTTTCTAATAATGCCATCCCTGAACTGGGTATTGCTTTCTTATTCAGTAGTGCCAATAATTTGGTAAAGGTAACGACTGAGAAAAAAAAGCTGATGGAAAACTAGGTTTTTTTACACTTAATGACAATATTTGGTTATAAAAATGCAACTACTTATCTCTCTTACACCAAGCATTCAATAGGAAATTGTTAGACCAAAAAAAAGCAAATAAAAGACAAATTATTAAAATGTCAGATATTCTAGATTCAAAACGTACCTCTAAGCTGATATCCATATCATAATTCAGGTGTGAGTAGGTATGTGTTCATCTGTCTGTCTGTCAATCTGTTTGTGTAAAAGCGTACTTTTCGATGATGGGTTTTTATTTTAGAGTGAAGTCTAGTAAAGAAATTAAGGACGAGAAACCAAATGCGCATGGTAATTCCCCCCCCCCCCCACCCCTTTTTTTTTTGCTATCGCATTAAAACTAGTAGCTGGTACAGAAGAACACCAATTAATTGATTTTTCAATGGAACTGCACATATCTCACATATTCTTAAATAATAGTCATGGAACTGAAATATATCTTATGCATTGTTAAATGTGAGATAACCTTTAAGTGGTTTTTAGTAGAATAGAAAGGGTAGCAGGAGGGAATATCCCTCCCAGGTAGTGGTCGCACCTGCCCTTTTGCGACCCCTAGGTCCAGTTACCCAGTTGGTGGCACCTGGTATGGGTCCCTGCTCAGGGTTACGAGCGATAGCCAACGGCTGATTCTGCCTTAATTCGATGGTGAAGGCGGATTAGCTACGACCCCAATAGTCAACGGCTGTAAATACAGGCGGAGAAAGTACTGGGAAGGGAAATGGTGATCATTCTAAGTTCACCTTACAGAAGACAATGGCGAACCACTGTAGTATTTAGGCTTGTAATACTATGATTAAGCCAATAGTTCATAATAGAGATAACTGTGTTAAGGATACTGTACAAGAGAGTACTAATCTCTCGCCCGGTTGGTGCCCTCATGTCGAGCAGGTGAGGCCAGACCGTCAACCAGCTACTGCGAGATATACAATTAATACAATAAAATTTCAAATAAAAACAGGCATATGGAATGTGAGGACATTATTCCAAACAGGAAGATTAGACAATGTGAAGCGAGAGATGGGTAGACTGGGAATAAACATCCTGGGAATTAGCGAGACTAGCTGGAAAGGTACCAGAATATTCAAATCAGAGGAAAATACCATAATATATTCAAGTGGATGCAAACATGAAAAAGGAGTAGGAATTATCTTAGATGAAAATACCTCAAGATGCTTATTAGGATACTGATGTTTATCAGATAGAGTGATGATAATCAAACCGAATGTGAAACCTTTCAATATAGTAATAATGCAAGTATATGCACCAATAACTGGTTGTGAAGAATCTGAGCTTGACAAATTTTATGAAGAGATGTAAAAAGCAACGTAGCAATGTAAATCTGATGAATTATTAATAGTAATGGGAGACCTTAATACAAAGGTAAGATATGAAAGAATAAATGTTGTCCTTGGGAGAAAGGAATGAGAGAAGTGAGAGATGGATAGAATGGTGTTATGCACATGATCTATTCATAGCAAACACATGGTATCAACAACCAGCAAGAAGAATATATACGTGGAAAACCCCAGGTGATAGAACACGAAATCAAGTAGATTATATTGCTATCAAGAAGAGATATAGAAATGCAATAAAACAAGCTAAAACTTATTCCGGTGCGGACATCAATAGTGACCGTGTTCCTGTCGTATCAACCATAAAAATGCAGTTGAAAAATGTAAAAAGGCAAACACAACATAAAACTCTAGATTATGCAGGACTGATGGATGATAAGGAAATGAAGTTAGCATATGCAATAAAAGTCAGTAATCAATTTGAGATCCTTGAAGAGAAAAATAAAAAATCTAGCTGGGAATTATTTAAGGAAGCAACTGTGGAAACTGCAAGAGAGATGATTCCACCAAGTAAAACCAAGAAACATTAAAAATGGATGACAGATGGAATTCTTAAATTGATGAATGAAAGGCGATTGTACAAAGAGATAGATACAAAGAAATACAATGAAATACATACAGTGGTAAAGAAAAAATTCTTGGAAGCAAAAGAAACGTGGTTAAACAACAAATGTGTAGAAATTGAGACATAAAAAACAATGAATCCAAAGGAAATGTTTAGAAATATCAATGAAATCGCTAAGAAAAAGTATTGTATGGTAGCTGGATGTTTAAAGGCAAAGGATGGAAGTATAATAATAGATAAAGGAGCAATGGTAGAAAGGTGGACAGAATACATTTCAGACTTGTTTGATGATGAGAGAGGAGACATGTCGAATATAAGCATCAATATGACAGGTCCAAAGATTTTGGAATCTGAAGTTCAGGTAACAGTTAAAAAAATAAAAAAAACAACTAAGCAGTCGGTACAGATGAGTTAGCTGCAGAATTAATCAAAAGCATAGGTGATTTTGGCATAGTTAAACTAACGAAGTGCTTAACGAGATTTACGAATCTGGAAATATTCCTGCTGACCTAGGTAATTCAATCTTTATTGCATTGCCGAAAAGGCCTGTTGCAGCAGAATGTGAGCTGCACAGGACAATTAGCATTATGAGTCATGTAATGAATATTTTATTAAGGATATTGATGAGACGAACAAGAAACAAAACTAAATCTGAAATATCGAAACTGTAGTGTAGATTTGTAGAAGATAGCGGTACGCGAAATGCAATATTTATGATCAGAATGTTATCAGAGAGAGCTATTGAGATGCAACGAAACCTTTTCTTATGTTTTATAGACTATAGCAAAGCTTTCGATAATGTCAAACACGAGAAACTCTTAGAAATGCTAGAGGATACCCAGATAGAAGGTAAAGGTTTAAGAATCATAAGAAACCTGTATTGGAAACAAACAGCAGCTATAAGAATCAGTAATCAAGTAGGCGAATATGTTGAAATAAAGAAAGGAGTAATACAAGGATGTGTGCTGTTACTTGACCTATTCAACCTCTAAAGTGAAAGAATATTAAGAGAATTAGAAGATATGCGAGGGCTTATTGTAGGAGGGGAAAATATTAATAACCTCCGCTATGAAGATGACACGGTTGTGGTAGCAACATCGGTAGCACAACTTCAAGAATTAGTAGACAAGGTAGTCTTAGAAAGTGCAAAAAATGGCTTACATGTCAACNCAGATAGAAGGTAAAGGTTTAAGAATCATAAGAAACCTGTATTGGAAACAAACAGCAGCTATAAGAATCAGTAATCAAGTAGGCGAATATGTTGAAATAAAGAAAGGAGTAATACAAGGATGTGTGCTGTTACTTGACCTATTCAACCTCTAAAGTGAAAGAATATTAAGAGAATTAGAAGATATGCGAGGGCTTATTGTAGGAGGGGAAAATATTAATAACCTCCGCTATGAAGATGACACGGTTGTGGTAGCAACATCGGTAGCACAACTTCAAGAATTAGTAGACAAGGTAGTCTTAGAAAGTGCAAAAAATGGCTTACATGTCAACACAAAAAAGACAGAATGCATGATAGTAACCAAAGAGAAGGATATTCCATCTTGTAACATCTGGGTTCATAACACAAAAATTAACCAAGTGAACTGGTTTAGTTATTTGGGAAGGTTTATCACATCAGACGGTAGATGCGACAGGGAGATCAAACGAAGAATTGCAATGTCAAGAAAGACCTTTTCAAAACAAAAGAAAATCTTGTGCAATCCAAAGATCACCGTATCAACAAGACTAAGGGTACTGGAGTGTTACGTGTTGCCGGTCCTAAAGTATGGAAGTAAGACATGAACTGTTTCCAAAGAAATGGAAAAGAGAATCAATGCAGCAGAGATATGGTTTCTGCGGAGAATAATGAGAGTACGATGGGAAAGTCATACAACGAATGACGAAATTTTAATAAATGCAGACACACAAAAAGAAAGCTGATGAAAACAATTAAAAAAAGCAATTACAGTTCCCTGGACATTGCATGAGAAAAGTCGGCATGGAAAAGCTAGCACTTACGGGCAAGATAGCAGGAAAAGAGCAAGAGGAATTTAAGGATTACATTTCTCCAAAGAAGTACAGAATGGAGTGGGATGTCAGCGATTGAAGGTATTCGGTGCACAGAAAGCAGGAACGACTGGCATAGACTGATCGCCAATGTCATACGAAAGGACACAAGAAGAAGAAGAAGAAGTAGCATAGACGCTAAATGCTATTTGTGCCGCAAATACGCACAGCTTTCACAGGGGAAGGGGGAGGGGGGGTTAACATCAGTTTATTAATTTTAAGCAGAAGTACTTCCTGCTATTAACTTGAAACGTATATCAATTCAGTTTTCTTACTTAAAGTGGCCTAAATTTATCTATGTCAGCTGTCAGCAAAACATTTTGACCTTGTTGAAATTGTAAAACATTTGAAATGGACATTTCGGCCAATTATGTTGACAGTACTTTCTTGCACATTATCTAAGCATAACCTCGTATACTGGGTAGGGCTCTCAGTTACCTTATATTCTCAGTCAACCTCTTTGCTCATTTTCATTAGTCGAACAAAAGCCTATATTTAAAGTAGAAAGCACGTTTGTCGAAACACGCATCAGGATTTTTTATCATTATCCTATTAAAATAAAATCTTCTTGATTAGAAAAATTTGGTAACAGGGACATCAGACTTGCTGAAAGTCGTTTTGTACTAGGTTCAGCTCATAATATCAAGGAAACACGAAATAACACTATAAGAAACCTGACTTGCTTGAGTGCATGTATGATTTGCAAATAATTGAAAGCACGTTCTATTATTTAGTATTAATATTACTATAAAGTTACAATTTTAAGGATCTTTAAACCTAATTTTACCATAATACTTACCGATAAAAAGTTCGCCTAACCTACCTTTTGAGCTGCATTTCTTCATCTTTTCTCTAGTCACTGTCACACTGACACTGTTCTCTTTTTTTATTTTTCTTCATCTGAGGTGATTAGTTCCACATTATCCGCATATTTAAGATCACTGACTTTCCAGGATTTTGAGTTCTCTTTTCCTTCAATTGACTATAATGTTATAAAGTCGAAGTTTAACTCTTATCTCTTGGCTTAATCTTTTATGAGTTTTGTCTGTGCTTTCTTCACATCTCCATACACTTGGCGGTTGCATTATATTTTTTTATGGTTTTTAAACCAAGATAATAATCATCTCTATTGAAAGAGAAAGAAATTTTATTAAATGTTGCTATTGGCAGCTGAGACCTATGCGTGTGTGTGAGTGTGTGTGTGAGAGAGAGAGAGAGAGAGAGAGAGAGAGAGAGAGAAAGAGAGAGAGAGAGAGAGAGAGAGAAAGAGAGAGAGAGAGAGAGAGAGAGAGAGAGAGAGAGAGGGAAAGAAAAAAGTAGTATATCTTTCCTTTATCCTCATATTTCTATTCAAAAACCCCATATGGCCCTTCTATTGGTAAAACAATAGGCATTTATTTCCTTTATTTTTTTTCAAAAGAATTCCTTTTCTATAAGATATTCGCATCATGACCTATGTGATGTTCAAAATGAAATGCAATTCCTTCAAAATAAATGATTTAACGAGTCAATATTTCCATGAAGTAAACCATAGCGATTAGAATTGCTTTAAAGCTACAAGGTAATATAATATGTCAGTTTCTAATATAAAAATTCATTTAGATGCCTTTAAGTCTAAAAATTCCGTAGTCTTTATGTCACTAGAAACGAAAAAGGAAGGCAAATAATGACTTTATTGAGTACTAACAAAAAAAATACAGGAATTCAAAACTGGTAAAATATGACTTGGCAGTAGATTCATGCCGCGATGAGACTAGACCTAAACTTTTACGTCCAGAATTTTAGAAAAATCGTAAGGATAAAGTTGGTTTGAGCTAGATTTTGATTTCAGTTTGTTTTGTGTAGGGTTGTCACTCAAAGAACGCTTTTTTTGTGATACCAAAATTTTCTCTCGTCTTGTTTTCAATAATATTGATGCAGGGTTAATTTTATTTCCAGTTTTAATATTTTATGGATTTTCCAATGACAGTGTTTTTTATACACATGCTGTCATGTAATTAACTCTTCGTTTTGTCTCCTTAAATCCTTTTAGACATTGAACGAATAACCACATTACAATCAACAAACAGATTAGCAATAACAACATAAAATCACTGATCTGAGATAGCTCTCATAGGAACGTGTTTTTTACCTAACGAAGTATTTTTGTCAAGGTGCACGTTATCTTGTTGTTGAAATATATTTAAGTAAAATATACTTCTTCAAAGTCTAATCGGTTTACTGTATTCTACATCCCTTTCACTTCTGTGTATCTACAAATTAACTCTTGGAAGTGAAAATTTGACTTTTGTAGTGAATTGTTAGTGCATTATAATTCCCGTTCCAAGAACCATCTTTTTATCCTATGCGCACTATTTAAGATAATATTAACTAAAGGATAGAAAATAACTATTACTTCTAAGCAAAATAAAAGAAAAGATCAACACATTCTCGGCAACTGTGGTGTCAACGCTATCCTTTCCTTTCTTAGAGATCCGCAAAAGTACTATTTCATTATTTTCTACAATAAGTACGAAGTCGATATTAAGGTGTCCACTGATGAGGAACACCGAAATGGGAGTATGTATTGTTTTTTTCCAATTTCAAGATACATTCCATATTTATACCTACGTACTGTAGAACCAGACCATGTTTCATCACTGTGGGTGCTAGAAGACTGGAACTGGAAGTTAATCTCTAATTTTGTTGGTACCTCTTTGCATGAACTTTGCAGTCATTATTATGTCAGCGATATTTTTCGAGTCTTCTCTATTCTTATTGCTACAAAAAGAATGCTTCGATGAACTCTCTTGATTCCTTGATAGTGTTTTTATTCTAATCAAGTTGTTTTAAATTTTACATAAGGCAATTTATCTACGACATTAACCTCGTACCTTTAAGTGTCCTGCTTTGAAATTCTTGGCATCTAAGTGATTTCTCTCTCTTACGACGTACCTTTCTCAAGTCAAAAGTAATTTTAACCAATTTTTCCTAAAATATATTTATTCTAATTGACTAACATATTGTCTGGATCTATTCGCTAGTTATATCTTCTTAATATATTCAAATAACTAAAACAAGGAGATAAAATAATAATCGATGGTATTACCATTATCCTCTTAATCACAATGTACCTAAAATGTGGAATATTGGGTTATAAGTATACAAAATAAAAGAATAATCCCTGATATAGTATTGTCTAAATCACTTGTAAATAAAACATTCAAAATGAAAAAAACAACCTTTAATGCTAATAAAAGATCCTGGGTTTAAAGTACCAAAAAGAGCAAATGAATGAATACTTTGATTTTTTTTAAGTAGAGGTTTCTTGACATCGGGAACTGTGTAGGTACCTTTGCACCTGTACGTATTTACAAAAGAAAGCATTACTGGCAACGAAAAAATTTCAGCCATTTCAGCATTAAATTTATTTTTTTTAATAAAGTACAAATGTTGCTGGACGTAGTTACACAACTTAGAAACTATGATTTCCAGAATTTATTAGGATGTAATAATATTCTGAAGTAGTTTTTCTTGAATCATATTGAGGTGCTTCAGCACTTTGAAAGTATAGCAGCTTAGAAAGTTATCTTATTCGACCAAACGTGCATCCCGTGTTCTTATTTGACTTTTATACTTACGGGGAAAAATAACAATCAACTTCTTCGTAAAGAATATCAATTGCATTTAGATAATGTTGGTTCTTTGTTATGCGATAATTTAATCCTTTTAGCATTCTTTAGCTAGCTTTAGTGCGCAATATTCCGCTATATGAGCAATGAACGCCTTGTTGTAGCTAACATTGGAAGCTAACATATGTTTTTTACACTCTCCTTGAACAAATATAACATCTACATTTTTTAAATCTTTCGTATCAGAAAATTCTAAATGACTACAAAATGTCCCATGACAAATTTTATTTGTAAAACAAAATTATTCTGTGTTGGTCCAACCATTGCATCATGAATTTACAATATAGTATCCTAGTGAGCTGTTCATTCAATAATTATGTTTCTTTATTATTTTTATTGATGTAGGCTTTGCTTTGTCCCGACTCCATTGGATGAAAGGCGAACAGTTACCATAGCTTTCTTGTAACCAATCAGTTTTAACTGCATATACATATATATATATATATATATATATTTATATATATACAACATTGTGCGGTTGTGATAGTGGAATTGGCAACCATGGAATTTCACATTAGCGCTTCATCCATGACAATAATGCACCTGCTGTAACCTTTTCTTCGTTTAAAAGAGGCGTATTTGATAAACTTATCTAACAGCATTTCTTTACCATTATCTCAAGGTCTGAAAGAGTTGTCTATTTCAATACGTATTTGTCATTTTCTGATGGATTTACGGGGTTTCGATTTTATTAATTTAGCTGCCTTCAATTTTTAGGCATGAATCTTTTCTCTTCTAGTTATTTAGTGTAACAGTTTAAATACAAATGGAGTATTTGGAACTATTTCTTTATTGAACATCTTCTTAGCTATGACCCGGTTCTATAAAATCTTTTCCAAGGTATTAACTACAGCAAGTAACAGCAAATATTTTTTGTCTGATCCGAAATATTCTTGTGCTTTCATTCTTCTAATATTTAAGAATAAAATTGTATCTAATCCATTCGCTTATGCAAGTACATAACATTTCTGCATTCAGTAACACGAAAATGCATGAATAACAATAAAAAATTAAATATTTTGAATTCTATTTATTGCCACAAGCAAAATTTATCCGAAAAATGTAAAATTTTACTAAAATTATATTTAGACTAGCTGGCTTTTAAAACTGTTTATAATAGAAAATATTTCCTTGGCATCATTACAAATGATCAATTGGAAACTAGGAATATTCTTAGGTGAAATATATCATTTTAAGCACAAGATCTTATGTACTTTGCTCCAAAGCCTCATTATTTGAACTTCGCTTACTTTTTCAGCAAAATCATTTACAGTTATTTCCTGAGAAAGGATACTGGTAAATGCACAATTTTTGATATGTCGTCGATAACATAAATGCTAGAGCTCATTGACTCAGTCGGTTAAAATGTAAAAATCTACTTAAAACTATGGGTTTAGTAATGGAAATAATGGACTTTGGGGATGTTTTCTATTGGTATTTGTTCCACCCAGTAGAAGGAAAAGTTACTACAAGTATCAATACAACCATCTCATTACAAAGTGATGGTAGTAAATCTTGTTTTCTACACCAGTAAATAATCTTTGCATAGTCATAGTGAATGCACATTATACCTGTGCTTTTTATGTAGAGCTATGCTAAGTCTACAATCTTTTGTCAGGATTTCTGGGGATTTTTTGTTGTATTTAAATCTGTATTTCATAGACAGCAATGGAATAAAAACAATCCCTTATTGACTGACTACTAACTTACGTCTTACTGATGCAACATCAACCCGATCCATAACTATTGTTAATATTTTATAAGACCTCTTTTGAGTTAAAAGGAATTGATATTGAATTTAGAGATAAGCATATTCATAGGTCCTTTGGAAAAGGATAAGGAAGAGTGATTTTTGGGAGAGTATTGCAAGAATAAATTTTCTTTTATCTTCCATTACCAATAAGCTGGTGATAAAATAACTCTTCAAATGGCTTTTTTCTTAAAAACAGTTCTTTCCTTCAAGCTTTTATTCAGTGACTCTTTCCAAAGCCTGCAAATGATCTGCGAATCCTCCAAATGCAATGTTTTAAAGACCTTTCTTGTCTTTGCCTTCTACCATAGGCAAAATTAAGAGAGGTCGTAAAGTTGGAAAAGGTCATAAGTTTAAGTAGCCATAAAGACACTTTCTTTACATCGATAAAGGTATCCAGGATTTTCCCTCAATTCCAAATATATTATTGTCACTTGTGAAGCTATTAGGCAATAGGATTTAGTAGAATATTATTGAAAATTATGAAATCTGACAGTTTCTAATAAAATATTGATAAGCAGTTTATGCTCATTATGGCTGAGAGTTAATACGACTAGCATTGATACTATCATGATTTAATGATGGATTAATCTGTTATATTCAAAGGAAAGTGTTTCACAATCCAACGATAATTTTTTCTATAAGGCAACGAAAGTTCTTTAGGAAAGTATTATACCTGGAAAAAAATCAATTTTAGGGACGAACAACAGAGAAATGTAAAAAGATGTGCATACCGAGTGAAAACTGGTACAAAAATTTTACTTTTGGAAGAAGACAATTTTACTACACAAAAATTGACATCCTCTTTAATTAAGCCTCATAATAAGGAATATGATTAATTAAATACTACTGATATTTCGCCGGGGCTTACACTAATGTGTCTTAATTAGCACAAGACAACAACAGGAGAAAAATTACCCATAAAAATAGGTATAAAATGATCATCTGAAATTTTTATTGTGAAAAGTGTTTCACTAAAAAATCGAATTATATCTTTAATTGTTTTCCCGCATCTTTTTCTTGTTTGATGTGACTTTATACAATTTTTTCAACACTTGAAACAGTGGGACTTAATTAACATGGGTCCTATTTTGGGGGTTCTTAATTTTATGTGCGTCTTTTTGCCATGTAATAAGGTAATAAGGTGCTTTGACTTAAAAATTGATAATTAATAGATTTTCTCTTATTTAGATGATATACAAGTTATGAAGACTATACGATAGTGCTATTGGGTTTAAACTATTATATTTTTTGAAACACCCTTACTTAAATTAAACAGTAAAATATGCATAGATGTAAGAGCTTTATCATGCCATGAGTCGTAAGCTTTTTCCGAGTTCTTTTCAATTTGACTTCAAATGCTGCAAATTGATAATTTTTTTTTCCTTTTTGTGAAGTAAGGTATGTTGAAATATTTTCATGTGTGTTTTTCTATTGAGCAAAAAACAAATAACTAAAAATAAATATATTATATATATATAAATAAATATAAATAATAAATATATACATCAGAGGAATACAGATAAAACCTCTCTTACTCTACTTTAAAAATTTAAAGCTGTTGAAGATATATTATACCGGTCTCAAAGTAATATTGGTTTCACAGCTAATATCGTACTTTAAGTTTAAATTGATAGCCAGAGATGAGACAAGATAAGATCAGAGACTAATTAAAGGCAATGTAGGTTTATTAGAGATGAAAGAGGAAGAAAAAGAAACATACATTTACGGAAGCATGGCTGAAAAGCAATAAAATTAATGCAAGGGTAGCATATTAGCATATATACTTCAAACATCACCAAAGGGATTGGCTGAGTAGAACATAGGCAACATTTTGAAATCTTACTAAAGATTAATCTTGAAAAACTATTAAGTTGTCTACCATTTTTATTGAATCCAATATCTGGCTAAGGCTTACCCTGTAAACGAGTTACTGAAGTAACCTCTGCCTATAGTGGGAAACGGACAAAGGTTGACGCAGCAGGCACGAATGCGACGCAAGGAACTGGAAATGCTAAATATGCAGTGGAAGCTGGAATCGTGTTAATTACCTATATGGATAGAGGGCTTCTTAGTTACTTTTTAAAAAGTACGACTCATAACTATATACAGACAAACTACAAATAATTTTCAACAAAAATTGTGGCTTTTTATACAGACGTTAGCAATTAAATAATTATTTACCCCACCTACAAAAAATAAACTATTGTAGTTTCCGATGAAAATCAATGTAATATATCATTATTATTTTGAAGGATTTATATTAAAACATAATAGGTGGATACTTTGTGGTTTCATCTGTAGTTGGAGGTCTGGATTTTAGCACCTTGCGTTTTCACACATGGCTGGCCAGGCTTGACAGCAACCTCGCATATTTATCCGGATTTGGAACTGCCACTGATAGAGTTGCCTTTGCCCCTTCCCTTCTTCTATGACCGAGTTTGATAGACTACATCTTGTTAAATACTGGAGGAGGAAACCAAAAAGGTCCAATAATACCGGGGTTCGCAAACGTTTGAATTTATCCATTAAAATTTTGGTTAGGAATACTATTTTTTGCCTTTTGTTTTGCAATGCTGTATTCACTTGTATCAGTTTTGAATAACCGGAGTGTGTTTTTGGCCTAATGTCAAAGTTATAAACTTTGTTATATTAGTTAAAATGACATCTGGATTGAGTCTTTAAACTATTTGTTAATAAACACATTCTTTGGTTTGTTTATATGCAAAAATAATACAAACCAATTTTCTTCATTGTAATTACACAGTGTACAGTTTAGTACAACCTTCAACTGAGGATCGGTATCCGGCATGGCTAGAATTGACAAGGTGACATTTCAGTTATATATAAAAAATCATGTAGTTAATGGTGGAGTTCCTTGTCAACCATAAGCATATCATACTTAGTAAGAATGGCACATGTTCTATTAGAATTCGAGCATGCTGTTTTTATTTGGATTTTGGTCTTCCTCTGCTGATAATCAAGTATCTCTTGGATACAATATACCACTCAAACTTTTGTATAAGACGTTGAGCTTAGCAAGCTAAAACCACAGGGTTTAGATCACGGGTTATGTAACATACCTTATTTTTCTATCCTTTTTACACCATAACACATTTCAGCACAGCTGCATGAAACTGCTAAGAAAAGACAGCAAAAAAAAGGTTAAGCTGTAGCACAGCATTTGCTGCTAAACCGCAAATGCAGTGAAATTTTCGAGGTAAATCAGTTCAAAATAATTGGCCGAGCTCGGTCTACCTTTCATTTAGGGACGTTAAAGGGAATTCATATTCAATTTTTGGCACCTCCTCTTTTTTTATAGTTTAAAATTGTCTTAGATAGCCAATCAATAATGGTGATGGGTTTTGCTCATGCTATCACACAAAAAGAAGGCTGGCTCTTCTTTGCCTCTTACAAAAATTGGTGAGCTTTCTGGATCATTTCTTTGTTTTGACTATTGAGTGGAAAACTCACTTGCTATTAGCTTTCTTATTCTGGGACTTGGGGTCCATCGTGTGCCTATGAAATAGCATATGTTTTGCTTGGTTTTGTATTGTATCATTTCCTGACAAAGGACCAGGGGATCCAAATCGTCTCAACTGCTGCTCAAGCGGTGGGCAAAATTGCTCTTTGATTTAATGAAATTGTTGTCAAATGTTCCTCGTGTTCTAAAGTTAATAGGTTTCTTTGCCCAAAAACTTTTTATTTAATTTGTGAATATATTTCTAATTTTCAAACAATATTCCCTTCCGTCTCCTACAAAAACTCTAACTGTTTGGGTTATTTCTCTATAAAGATGTTTGAGTATTTTATAGACTGGAATTAATGCCAAGCCAAATAATCTTTTCCAGAGAGCTTGTATAATCTGTTTAACTTTGAAAAGGAGCAAAATTTGTCTACGCTTAATTTAAAGCAAAGCGATTACAAGAATTAGTTGGAAAATTAAAGCTTTTCCTCTTTTGTTGTATTTTGGAGAGAGTGGAGATGAGCAACAGACAATTAAAATGGATTCCTCACAATCAATTTTCTTCACAGTAATTACTCCTATAGCCATAACCAGAGTTTACTGATGTAAAGCAGAGCGTGGAAGTTATTTTTGTCCTTACTTTTAGTGATGGAGATGCCAAATAACATTGGTTATAAGACTAAGTTAAAATCTTTCTCATTGTTAGCCTACCAAAAAAAGAGAAAGAAGAGTTAACGCCCTGATTGAAAGCTGGAGTAGAGTAGTTGTCGAAGAAAAGTAAAAAAACCCAAATAAATTAGCAAAGCTGATTTGTAAACTTGCGAGGATGATTTGTTGTGTGATAAAATTTATTTTCCTTATTTGTCTTGATCGTGTTGCCCGAATCAGAATACGTTTGATATACTTTTTAGAATTTAGACTAACTGGTGAATCTTAGCCTTAACTTTAGGCAGAAAAGTTAGGTCGAGATGTTTTATGGAGTGCCAGGCTCAAAAATAAGACATGTGGCATTTATCAGCAGTTCGATCACTGTGCAAAATCTTAAAAAAACCAAAGTATTACTGTATAATAAATATTTTGTATTTTATCAGTAATACTTTCAGAAGTCGGGGTTTGCTTTTTCATATACTAAACTGCGTGAAAACAAAGCAGTTTGAGCAGCAACTGTCTTTTCAGTTATCACTTTAAGTCGATTACTCTAAGTATGTCTCCGTCTGACATTTTGAAAGCTATTATAAACATATGGTCAACACTGTTGTATGTAAACATATTGTTTTTTTAAAACGTTTATGTTTTCCATAGAGGAACTCTCTTCCGCAGTACCCACTCTCTCTCAATCTTTCTTTCATGTTTCGAACCATTTCCTTTACTAACCTATGGAAAGCCCTTAATTTGCTAGCAAACATACCCAATCATGCCCGGGGAACTACTAAAGTCCAGCCTCACTTTGTTGCCAATAGCAATTTTACAAATATTCCATGGAATATATATTTCAATTGTTGGTCACATCCGGTTAGTGTATACTATATTGAGGTGGTACTGCCTACTTGAAGAAAGCATATTGGATCTTTTTACTGTTACTACTTTAAAGGTCATGGGTTCTAAAATCACTTCTACTCTATTTCTCGCGTTTCCACCATTACCGTAAAATGTTGTAATATTGTCTCCGATCTCACGTAATTTATATTTGATTCTTTATGTCTCTTGTACAGGAGAAATGCTGATAGATTTCCTTTTCACCATTAGACTATTCTCTCTTTCCTTTCCTATTATTATGGTGACCTTTCAGCTTTTAATCCTCACCTCTCTTTCCATTTCATTCTTAGCAGCCACAATGGTCAGGAGCACCCTCCTCTTTCTTGTTACACTAGCTTGCTCACAGTTGGATGCCCTTTCTGAAATCAAATTGTAGTAGCCAAGAAAATAGACCATTTGATTAAAACTGTCTCTATTCAACGTACTGGTAAAACCTTCGGTTAATATTTTCTAACTTTATCAGCCAAAGTAGGTCATTATCTCCTCTGCAAGCCCTGGGATTTACCATTTTTTTCTGTAATTGTCAGTGGTATAGTCATTCACTTCTGATAACAAACCTGTTCTCTTTAATTGTCTGCCAAGGATTTCCTGGGCGACAGACTCGGTACATTTTTGGGCCAAAAGGTTTAACTAGAGGAAGAGGTAATCCTTATGGTGTAAAAAAGTGGCTTATTTTATTCTTTTTTTTTTTGTTGATGTGAATACCTCAATTTTTCGTATATTCTTATTCCAGTACAAGTTTTGAAGCAGTATAATACCTTTTTAACATCTTTCTAGATTTTGCAATTGTAAAAAAGAAGGGTCATTTCTTCCTTTATTAAGTGACTTGTTGTTAAGACACAAAGATCACAAAAACCTTCATGAATATCCTGAAAATTTTTTTGGTAATAAAATGACATTTCTTTCTTCCTAAATCTTTCACAATTCGGCATTGCTACCTTTCTACTTTTTTAGGTGTAGTTTTTTTTCTAGACCTTAAGAAATTCTCATCAGCAATTTTAGTGTGTTCCCTATTAGGGTATGGTCAGTGGAGCTTGTATTCCCAAGTTTCAGGATTCTTTGGTAATTCTGTTTAATTAATTTAATTTATTCTGTTTAATTTAATTCAGTAATTCTAATTCAGTCTACATTGCCATGTTCTAAGAAATATTTCCATGATTTAAAGTATCACTGAAAACCTATAAATGCTATTGTATTAACTGGTCCAAAGGCTTTGTATATTTTGATTTTTAAACACATTGACCTACAGTTATTACAGAGATGAAAATGCTGTATCAAAAACGCTAGTTAAATGGGATGAAATGCAAAAAGTTTGAAAGGGAAATTAAGTTCACTAATAGCTAACAAACAATATTACAACATTAGAGGAAAATTGAAAACAAACCACAAGAACATAAGTCTGGGCATATAGATTCTGTCAGATGTCGTGACAAACAGGTAGTCCATTTTGGAAAGATGAGACAAATTATATTTGGACTTATACTTTTGAAAAGTAGCAGTGCCTATAACTGACAGCTCGGATGGACCAATACCCCCATACTTACATTAGAGATAAAGTCTTCAACTGAGCACCTTAAGGAAGGCAAAAGTGTAGATTTAGGTAACTTCTATGCTGAATACGTCAATGATGGTATGTACAGCCTTGATGCTTTTATTCAACTTAATTTAAAGATCGAAATTTTTCCACAAGCTCTTAAAGATGCTCTTACACTGGCTCTCTTTGAAAAAGGTAATATCCTTGATCGTGGGAATTACAGAGCAATCAGCCTTCTTGCTAAGAGTTTTTCTTTGTGTTGATTCCTTCTGTTTTTCTGAAAGTTGAAGAGGAATGCAACTCCGGCTTTTCAATTGGTGGAGAGTTAATCTCAAACTTAAGTTATGTTGATGACATTTCAGTGGTAAGCAGCTCAGTCAATCATTTATATAAATATCTTGTCGCTTGCTAAACAGGCAGATGAAGCACGTCTGCATGAAAATGTCTCCAGTACAAAGCTTATGCCCACAGAAAAGACTTAGATCGTTAAACCAACAATTTATGGTAAAAATGTCCCAAAATGTCAAACAGAAATTTGTCAAATGTCAAACAGTTTCGAACAGGGGTGGCTTTGGGTAGGTAGTATTCGAGGAAAATGAAATAAGTTTGATGTCAAGCAAGATACCTTTGAATGTCAAAAAAAGAATATACAATACTTACACTCTCCCAATTGTCTTATATGACAAGGAGGGTGTCAATTGAACCGTATGTTTATGTGGAGAAACAGAGAGCTTTTAAAACAAGGGAATAAGAATAATGACAAACAAAATTCTCTTTGATCACCTAAGCATAGCTGATCTTATAAAAACAGCAGGATTGAGTCCTCTTGTATGTGCAATCAAAAGTAGAGTTCTTAAACTATATTGTGATATAATGCAGTCCCAAAAAGATCTATCAAGACAGTGCATAGAAGGACAAATTCCTAGAAAAATAAACAGAGGTATCCCTCAAACTCGCTGGCTAGACAATATTAAGAAGTGGTCCTATCTCATCCCAGATAAACTGAATGAAACAGCACAGGATAGGAGAACTTAGAAAGGCATTAACAATGTTTGTGAACTATCTTGTGGTCTACAGCCTGTATTCCTATACTCTTCCATATTTGAGCTTTTTTCCTACATCTATCATATCTGTTAAATGTTTTTATTAATTTTATCCAGAGAAATTAGTGCTCACAAGATGGTTCATGTTAGTGACCAATCAATATTATTGTATTACTTTTCTATTTTTCAATAATCTGTTTGTAGTTTGCTTGTTTATTATGAGTTTACTCTTGTCAATACGCATAAATTTTTCTGCAACTGCATATTAAACAAAGTCAAAATACATTTAAACTTTTATTCACTATCTACATATGAAATTCTGCCCCAGGTTTTTAATGCAATATCAGTCATGGATTTCTGTCCCTTCTTTGGCTTAGCCTCCTTTGCAAAACAACAAACGCAACATTATTTCGAGATTTGTTTACTCATTACATCTTTACTGAACCGACATTGAGCTTTAGCTATACTTCTCTGATAGCATCTAATACAGATGGTAGATTAACATGGAGACCATTATTATAAAGATATTAATTCCAACTGATAATGAAAGCTTTTCTTCAAAGTTTTATGTACCAGTTATCGTACCGATTGTTGTCCTGGTAACCGTAGCTCAATATTAAAGTGTTTAATAATACATAGACATAGACAGTGGAAATGTTTAGTATATGTAATACATAAGCAACCACAGCAAAGCAATATATTAAATTCATTTCAATATGTTCTATTGGTTAAAATTCTGTTGTAGCTTGGATTTGAGATACATCGAGGGGAAGCAACACCCTTAAACACCAATGATTAAAATAGCACAGTTGCAAACTATGCTATTTTATCATTGGTGTTTAAGAATCATTGGTGTTTAAAGACTAGGTATATCGAAGCAAATGTATAACTAAGCTATGTATTGATTTTCATGGTAGTCAAGTTTCTATAGCATTGTCTGATGATTATAAAAATTGCTCCAGAAGAAGCCAAAAGATACTGGCCCCAAGACCCAGATATAAAAATAAGCGTTTCGTTTTCTGCCTGTTTTATAATCTGGCTTTTTAAAATGTATCAGTTTTATGCCTTTATATATCTTTTGCTGGATCCTGTCATTGGTATTAAATTTTCGACAGATATCTATTATGAATAACTAGGGTTTATCTGCGAAAATTACCAGTATAAATCAACTAACAAAATTTCTTGTCCCTACCAATATACTTTCTTTGACAAATGTGTTCCGTGTTGAAAATGATTTTTGTGATAAAGCGAGTATTTTCATGACAATAATGGGTTTTTTTTCCTTGTGATATATAATATTTAAAAGAATGTAAAAATGTAAATTGCTTGTCTCCTAATACTTAGAATACCCAGATCCAAAGTCAAGGGTGCCTTATTTTTTATCCTTCACATCTTACTTCTATATTCGTATCAATCTTTGAGTAATTCTCAGCAAAACAAAAAAGTACCTTTAAGCCTTCTTAACTTTGTTTCTGAAAACGATAGACTGACAATTATTACATTCTTTTTCTACAGTAACTAAAATAGATAGATTTAAAATTAGTATACTTTTCGGAAAATCAAGCAAAGGTTAACAGAAGTATTTTTCACTGGCAAGAAAAGAAGAGTGTAATTATGAATACATGCAATCGTTGGTGTATGACACAGCTAATAACAAAAAAACAACGTAGGAGATTGTTTGCCTGTTATTTAACCAATCAAAATGAGAAAAAAACACCTCATATTTTCAACTAAACTCCTAATGAAAAAGGAATAACATGTTTTTTTCCATGCCTTTAAAGCTGAAGGGAGAGGCTGAATATCAAAACTTCGATTCACAGCTAGTTTTTTTTCTTTTCTTTTTCTCTGATGCTGTTCTATTATTTTCAGTCTGAGATAAACTTGAGGGTTTTTGTTGTCTTTTTTTTTTGCTTTTGCTCTAATGTTCCATTATTTGAATTAAATTATTTAAATTTATCAGTTAGTCAGAAAAGAGAAACACACAGTGGACTGTATTAACTAAAATGCCTTTATATAAAATGTGTTGAAAATCGAAGTGTAATAAAACTTGAAATATAATATATAGTTGTATATAGGACAAAATATGATGCAGTTTAGTTTGCAACTGGGATGAAGAAATGAAAGTACACTCAGTCCTTTATTCAACATACGTGTTTCATATGGTAGATTCTATGCTCCTTGTACTCTCAGGTTACTCTAGTGATATGGTATGGTATAAAGAATAACATCGGAGTGTTTTTAGCATCATACCAGAACCTTTGAAATAAATTTCAAGGTAGACAAAAACTATGCTTTCCTAAAATAAAATTTGTAGTTCAAATAAAAGTTTCCCTGTATCGTCTAAAACCAAAGAGAATAAGCGAAAGAAAAAATGTCATCAGCTGTCAGATCTAGACATAGTACACAGCAAAAATTGATTTTATGATAATAGTATAAAAATGGTGATAACAATGAAGATGATGTTACAAAATTCTGTAATTGAATGGTTCAACAAAATCCCATTTTCTTCATTTCTGTCCCAGTTATCATAGCCACTTTTGAAGCTTATGAAAATATTCAGACATGTCAGGGTAATTTTTTTTCTGTTATGCGAATTCGAACTACAAAGAAAATAGTGTGCAACCAAGGACTAATAAGTAATACGCTGAGCCCAAGGCAAAAATGAATCTGTTTGTTTGCGTGTAGATGAGATAAAAATATGGTGAAAATTATTTTGCACTTGTTTCTTGAGTGAAATTTCTAGCCTAGTTGTTTGGCAAGACCTACTGATTTGCAGTAAATACTGGTTAATTGTTGATTCTAATAATAGAACATCTCTTGACAGTACCATTGATTTATGTCTGATTCTTCTAAAACCTTTATTCCCACGCACAATCTATGTTCTTTCCCATAGGTAAGTGCAAAATCAGCGACACTTGTGCCGTTTGGCCTCATTTCCTAAAATATTTTGATGAAATTTGGCATACTATTTAAAATTACAAAATTATTAAAATGATGTATTATGATATTTTGTGATTTAAACTTTAATTAATGAGTAATTAAGTAATTATGTTCCTTGTATGAACTAGAACTACAAAATTTGACTAATAAAGTAAAATATTGCCATTAATACCGGTAACAGGGTATAGCTTAGTGTGGTGGGAGGTAGGCCTGCGAGTGAGCCAGCATGACACTACCCTCCTGCTAATATCGCACAAATGTAAAGGGAAAATCATTAGTAAGAAGGTCGTCTATTCCTGGTTTAGATATACTGCATAGATTTTATTATCTTTAGATTAAAGATAGATAAGAGTAAAAACAAGCTATTGTGAAAGTTAAAGTTAGCTTGTTTAGAACCATTAAAAAACTACTAGGTAAGGATCAGTGATGCTTATTTTTTTAGCCTTATGAGATATTTAGGGAATATATCAAAAACATTTAAGCATGCCCTATTTAAGAGAAGAGGAATTGTGACTACATGTTTCCAGCCTGTCAAGCCTACATGCGTCGTCACGCCTTCAGCACCAAAAAAGTTTCAAAGAGATTGATGTTGAGGTCTGAAGGAATTCTTGTACAGTCTTTTGTAGTGACAAAACCTTGTACAAAAGCAGAGCCACTCTCTTGGTATCGATTGCCTGGTTCCAGCAACAAGCAAGGCTATATAGCTGGCGACATTTCAACTGCAGTTTTTTTANAACATTTAAGCATGCCCTATTTAAGAGAAGAGGAATTGTGACTACATGTTTCCAGCCTGTCAAGCCTACATGCGTCGTCACGCCTTCAGCACCAAAAAAGTTTCAAAGAGATTGATGTTGAGGTCTGAAGGAATTCTTGTACAGTCTTTTGTAGTGACAAAACCTTGTACAAAAGCAGAGCCACTCTCTTGGTATCGATTGCCTGGTTCCAGCAACAAGCAAGGCTATATAGCTGGCGACATTTCAACTGCAGTTTTTTTATCACAGTGAACTTTCTCCTAAATGAAATGCCAACCAAGTCTAACGAGCTTTACTAATCTGCAGCAAACTGGTTTTAAGTCCCCAGTAACTCGCCTTTCACCCCTTCTCCTTGTAATCTGAAACATTTCTGCCACGAGCAGATGTCTATAGATACAAGGTCCAATAAAGGTTTTCATATTAATTTCTCATCTTCTTTTTCTGATTATTTTAATGGTAAAGAAACAAACAAGGCATACTGCTATTAGATGCAAGGAAATCGGAAGAAACACGACAAGAAAAAAATCAAGAAGAGGAAAAAGAAGACAAGATATAGGAGTAAACCTTAGCCTTGATCATATTTAAGTCATATAATGTAGGAAAGCATGCAGAACTACAAAAAAAGGAAGATTTATTACCCGATACACACGAGATTAAACAAACTAAAGTAGTACCTACCAGGAAAGCTCATGAGAACTCGTCCCAGAATAACACCATTCTGGGCGGAGGGGGGGTTGGAACAAGCCACATTCACAGATGAGATAAATGCTGAAGAGTAGCAGCAAGATTTTGACTAAAAAGTTCCAAAAACGTCTCTGGACTTGGTCAAGAACATCAAGATGAGAATACAGTTTATTTTAACGTCATTTTCCCCAAGCAATTTGGGCTCATACAGTGCCCTTCAGAGAGAATTTTGATTTGGCAGTGAGGAATTTCTTGGCAGGATGCTTTTCCTGACGCCAACAAATGGCTTTTTTTTTCTTTGTAAAGTTCCAAATTCTCCCCGACAGCTTGGGGAATCGAATCCGGAATTCCTGGTTACTATGCAGTTGCACCAACCATGAAGCTACGGCTCCTCAAGATAAGAATACAGTGAAGTACTGAAAATGGAGCTTTGGTACAGTGAAGTCTACATTTTGCTAAACTTTATCTCTGTAAAACGTAAAGTTAAACAAGTAACACAAGTCAATCAACAAGTGTAGTTTTAATTTTCAGCCTCCTATTTTTTGTTAAAAAATTTGTTCTACAAGCCATATAGAATGAGGGATATAATATCACTGTTACTGTGACCGTACTGTATGAGTTGTACCAAGAGATATTAAAGTCTAAAACTTTTTGAACTTTTCAAAAGTTGGGACACATGTGACGGAAGTAATCTGTAAGCTGATCAAAAAGACAGCTTCGTTCCTCGTTAAGATTCTCTAGTAGCGCAGTAGGTACCAAATTATTAATTGAATCATCCAAATCTCATCTATACTTTTCTTAGAGGTGATCTCTTATCAAATATTGATGGTCCTGTTAACATATGTCATCCAAAACTTAACCCTTCTAAAAATTAATCTCTTTAATTTTGTGACTAAGCTGTAAGGCAATAAGTATTTTGTTTCATCACAACTAGTCATTAATTACAGTCTATTAAAACATGGTAGAATAATGAGCAATAGAAAATAGAAAAAAGTATACTCAGTACCAGTTTGAGTTCAATATACTTTTTAGGTAATGGCTTTTAAAGTTAAATTAAAAGTCTTATCTCAAAAAAATTATTAGGTCAGTGGTAAAAAATGAATAAGCAGCATTAATCCTATATTTATCACTACTCAAAATGGAGACATTGGAAAAGGTGAATTCGGTCAAATGAGCTCATACTTGCTTTCAGATGGAAATAATTAAAAACAATCAATTCTTGCAAATGCTTTTCTTTCCTTACTTCTTGTCTTGTACGTTATCTGTTATAATTATTTTTAGGGAAAATTGTATAAAGCATTTTACCTGCATTTTATATCTTGGCTTTTAAGAAAGTGTGCTGGTGTGCTGGTGTGCTGGGATGTCACTGTAAAATCTATTTACTGAAAGTGTGAAAGTAAGACATGTCAAATGTCTTCCTTTTTGTAAATGATTTGGTGATTTGCTCTTAATGAGACTCTGTAAAAGTAAAAATGGCCAAGCACCTATTGACAGTGGAGGTAAGTTCTTAATACCTCCTATTTAATTCTTCTCAGCACCAAAATATAGATACATCATACATAAATATTACAGAAGATATCAATATTACAACAATAAGTAGTATTATCTTACACAATTTAGAGCAAACATAATAAAAAATTCCACTGCATAATATATACATATATATATATATGTTTATGTATGCAAAAGATTTTATATCTTCTGAAGGAGATCGAAATCGTACGAAATTAGACAATGAGGAAAACTGAAAACTATAAATACAAAATTTATTTTGTTAATGACGGTGTTAGTGGATAAGAAAAATGAAGATTAGATGTAAGGTAGAATACATAAAGAGAATAGTCGTAAAATGCAATCACAAATACAAACCGTCTGACTGAGATTTTCATTATCACAATCCTAAACTATGACCAAAAAATGACTTTTAACAAGACTTTCCAACAGTCTCTGCTTGGAAACAAAGTGCTTTTGAGTGCAATATTTATTGTTTGCCTTGAACCTGCTTTGGGGCAGAAATTGGGCGAGGACAAAGAAGAGGTTGAGTAATTACCATCTAGGCAAGAAATTAATGGATTTTTTAAAAAAATAAATTTTTGGTAATTTATTTCCAATTACAAAAATATTATGCTGTGCTCTACTGCACTGCCTTTGCAGCCTATTTTTGCTAACTATAGGAGAAAATATCAAGCTCAGTAAGCTACTTACTTGAAGCCACGAGAAGAAGCCAGCATTCTGCACTTACACTTACTAGAACTAAAACACAGTTTACAGAAAAGTACCACAGAGATTTTTGTTCGAATTTCTGTAATATATTTCTGTAAATACATCACTCTAACAAAACCTAGATAAGTAGCACTATCGAACGCTCTCTTTCATTAAAATTGACATAGGTCGCTGTTTATGTAAGATACATGGTAAATCGTAGTTGTTGATATTGCAAAATGTACTATGTTATAGTATTGACTATTAAAAGCTAATATAGAAAATATTAGCAACATACACAGTCATTTTAGCATATAAATTGGCGTGATAGTAAGGTACTATGGAAACTTAACTATCTTTAACTACAGGACGGAAAGATGTCTGTGGTATTCTTCCAAACTGAAGTCTCAGTTCGCTTAACATTTGAAGATTTACAGTCTTTATCAGATACTGAGTATGACGAGCAAGATAAATTGCTCAAGATGCATTAAATTTTCTACCAGTTCCCAAGCTTGCCACAATGTGTTTGTAAAAGCTGCTGCAAAAACGTCTTGTCTAGCATCTGATGACATCTTTATCCATGAAATGAATAACGCTGGTGGTATTTCCAGGTAGGAGCCGGAAGTAAATGTTGTCTAGCTGAATAGTCTTTGGGTGGACAAAGTATTTGGAGGTCAACCTGACTAGTGACAAGCCTAACTTGTTTGCTCCACTGCTCAAGCCAATCAATAAGCTACGCTGTTGTCATACAGATGACGGGACTTTTAATGATTGGCAGAAGAAATTTCTCAGACCAGGTCGTACTGGTACATATCAGTGCTCGTATGCAATTTTGCGCCTTTTTTCTTTCAGTTAGAGTCTTTATCTTTATAGATTAATTAGGATAAGGAAAGACATAGTTGAATATATTGGTCTTATTTTGGTCTATATTGGTCTTATCATCAGCTCTTCTTTCTCCGTGATCATGGATCCCGCCCCTTTGCTTTAATGCATCTGCTCTTAAAGCAGATGCATTAAAGCAAAAGTCTTCTTTGCTTTCAGTGACAATAGAAGAGCCTTGCTGTGCCTGGTTCTACTACCATCAAGCTGCACTGTAAAAGTGCTATCTCAATGATATTGAGTTTGCACATCACTTAGTACAACAAACAATGCTACCTTATCACTCCTTTGTACTGCACTCTTCAAAATGCTTTTAAAACTGTTTTGCTGAGACCCTCGCCTACAGTTTGAGATTTGGCACATTTGAGAGTCAATAATAATTGTTGCTAGTTAAACTTTACTTAGTTTACTTAGCATGTCTCTGAGTCAAAGTCTGCCTTTACTATTTCTGTATATTATGGCTATGGCATTCACAATTTTTTTTTGGGGGGGGGGACGGGGGGCGGGGGGCGGGGGGCATTACATAGTGATAGTATTGTATCTTGCTTGTAATGGCTCATGATTGAAACTATTAACTAGTAGATTGAATCAACTTTTGATTTAAACATTGTACTGCTCTTGTAACTCAACAGAAAGTGTTTAAGCTAGAAAGTCTCTCGCAACATTTGTTTTCTTTTAATGAGGTCCTCCCAGGCTTATTTTCAAATGTGCAGTTACTATCCTGTGGTCTGAGTTTATTTTTATTGCAAAATAAGGTCTGCAGTTTTAAAGAGAGATTTTATATTTTCTTTGCATGATGATATGAGGCATTTGGGCTTTGTTGACACCATTTGTGTGATAGCATGTCCACGAGTGCCCTATCTGTCTCTAGCTCTCGCTGGAATGCTGTGATTTATCGCCATCACATATGCTTAGTAGTGTTTCCCCAAATCATTTGTGACAAGATTAAATGTGTGTCTTCCAACGGGTTGTGGGGAGCTTTTCTGCGACTTCCTTCCAAAGTGTGCATTAAGGTCTCCAAGAATAACAAGAAAGGTGTGGTTGGGAGTATTAGATATAGCATCATTGAAGTGATTGTAGATCATTTCCTTTACTGTTGCATCTACACGAGTGTCATGTTTATGAACCCATCACTAACTTTACTGACTTGAGAGACACAGTTGATCAGTTTTTCTTTACTATTCAAAATTCTATAAAGGTAACTTTACCTACTTGTATGCTTGAGGGGACTGGATTTATTTATTATCAAGGCATTCAAACAAATTTGTAACAAATATATAAATGCCATAATATGACATCCATAATTTTGTTTTTATTGTCTTAATTCATATGACATACTTTGGATAAATAAATAGTATATGATTACATTCTTTAGTGATTAGTGTTCTCTATCAATTGCTTTTTTATGTATGGTCAACTTTTGCTCCTTCAAGTGGAGGCCTCGCATGCATAATATTATTCATGCAGATAAATGGCGCCTGTCACATGACAAGGCACAAATACAAAAAATCAAAATTTTAAAAAATTCACACGAAGGGACCTCGTCTGTTTTTGTGGCAAAGTTCATGTCAAAATTATAATCCACTCTAGAGAAACTTGGGTTTAAAAAGACAGACAGATATCGAAAGACACACACACACACAACTTAAGTACAATGTAGATTGGGAATATAATTCATTGAAGTATATTAATACACAATATTAGGTATAAAAATCTTTCTGATAAGGGCTTCGATGCGATTTCTTTACTCTTTTTGTACAGTGGGCTACTTTTCTTGGTTGATTTTTGCTTTTTGCTTTTATAAATGCATTTATTTATTGGTTTTTTCCCTCTACCAATTTTACTTCTTGAACTATATTTCAAGAAGTAAAATTGTAAAATATATTTCAATACGTTGTATTCCATTGATATATATCAATGGTATCCAACTTGTACCAGAAAAGTAGTTAATCCTCTTGCACGGTAAGCTGTTGAATTTGCTACTCGGGCATTACATTACTTCTTCATTTAAATTAACTAAACCGACAATTGAGCATGTGTAACCCTGACAGCGTGATAAATGGCTCATGGCGTGTGGAACTTTGCAAGAATCAAAAATAGGGCTAGATTTCGTCACTTCCTGAATCTTTTGCTGTCTGATGCTTCTTTTTTTCTTTTTTTTCTAACTGAATTTTCTTTTAATTTACTGAACAGTTCCTGCTAACGTACTTTCCATTAGTAAGTTAGCAGAAACCTTGTTACCCAGGGCGACATTCGAGCCAGTATGGTGAAAACCCTAACCCCTTTCCAAAGCCATTTCTATAGAAATGCTTCCAAAGATTTTTAGGATAGTTTGTTTTTGCATTACCAGGTCTTCTCTCCCAACAGTTCGAAGGTGCTATCCAGTGGGCAAGACCAGATCGAGACTCGATGGCATCTTTGATCTCTTGCCAGTGACGGACAGGACAATAAGTCTATCAATCTCCGCCTTAAGTGTTGTCACAAGTCTTCAACTAGGAATGATCCGTTGATACTTTATTTTTGTTCCGTCAGAATACCCAGTTTTACTCTGCTTAAACGAGCTTTGCAGGGCAGGGACGCTCCACATCTTGAGGCTAGATCAGTACGCGTACCTGCAAACACAGAATGCTTATGAATCGAAAAGCATAAAAATACTCCAGGTAAAATGCCAGGAAAAATTTTCAGAGTTGAAAATTAATCCTGGCAATATTACATTCCTTACCAGAAGCAGAACTTTTCAAGTTACGCAAAGGCTCTAGGACCTAACAAATTGAAATTTAAATCTAATAGTTTGTCCCATTTTAAAATCGAGATATAGATGTAAGAGCTTTATCATGTCTTAAGTGGTAAGCTTTTTCAGAGCTACATTTCGAGAGATACCTCTCTGTCCCTCTGTCTCTCTGTTTCTCTGTCTCTGTCTCTTTCTCTCTGTCTCTCTGTCTCTCTGTCTCTCTGTCTCCCTGTCTCTCTGTCTCTCTATCTCTCTATCTCTCTGTCTCTCTGTCTCTCTGTCTCTCTGCCTCTCTGCCTCTCTGTCTCTCTGCCTCTCTGTCTCTCTGCCTCTCTGTCTCTCTGTCTTTGTGTCTCTGTCTCTCTGTCTCTATCTCTCTCTGTTTCCCTCTTTCCCTTCTTTCTCTCTCTCTCTCTCCCTCTCAACAATCCGAGGGATTTACATAATTCTGTTGGTCTAACAGAGCATGACAACAAAACCAAATCCCTTTATTACAGAATTGTGATTATGGTGAAGGAGACTAATGAAGGAGAAAAGACACTTTCAAATGTTAAAACTTTTTCTGATTTTTGTTGTCTAGTACTAACATTGGATAGATCAATACCAATGAAGGACAAAAAATAAAGACTACTGAAAGACTGGAAAAACTCATTCGCGATATGAACCAACAGTCAATTACAAAGAGAAGGTTATCCTCATTAGCTGACAGAGCAGATCATCTAGTGTGCAAAGTAGATAAAAATAGTTTCCGCCATGGAGGGCTTCAAGTTATAAAGGCTTTTCACAAAATCGCAGCTCCTTGACCAAGAGAGAGAAAAGACAACGCTAGTATTTTCTCTGCATATGACGTACATCGGCAGATCACCGTTGGAACGAAAAATCAGCAGAAGATACTTTGTCGCTACAATGGAAGCTAAAAAAGCAAGTGGAGAAGAGAGCCGTTGTAAAGACAATTAAAGGAAAGGAATGATAATTGGTGGATGTATTTGATTGGCGTGAAGTTATTCTAGTGCTTCGAGGTTGGATTAAGATTTCAAAATGTACTATTCTTGTAAAATTGATAACCAGAATGAAGTTCGTGTACAATCCTAGACAAAAAAGCTGCAACAAAAAGTGTCTGAGGTAAAGATTGATTGACATACTTTAATTACAACATATGCACTGCAGGTATGAGCATTGACAACTGAGATGATTTCTTTGAAAAATAGAGACTCTTTACTGGGGGATGGACTAACGGATATTGTTATTTAATCGAACAAAAGAACAACACCTGATCACATACAGAAGGGATTGAAATAAATAACAGATTGACTCTGTATGGTACGAAAGTCAGAACAATAATTGGTACAATATTGCAAAGGTTATACTTAGAGAATTTGAAGTCTTACAACACCCAATGGTTATTTTAACAATAAAGCAGAGAGGAAGAGACCAGGGAAAGGGTTGTGGAGAACAAGGTAAAAATTTGTAAGTTGAAGGAAAATAACATCACTAACTAAATGTTAGAGCTGAAGATAAACCCCAATTGCTCGGTGGTAAAAAACAACTCCCAGATGAACTGTTAGAAAGGAACTACAAGAATAAAGAACAAGAACAAAACAAAACCTAAAGACTGTGCAACAAAAGCAGGTTACCAGAAACTTTAATAATAACACGGAAAGGAAAGAAAAAGAATGATCGATTACATAAGCAATAACTATCATAAGGAAAGCTAAACTGTATTAAAGATAAGAAAGTCACTATCTAATAGTTTTGGGAATTGTCTCTGCTTTTTATTTGTTTCATATTGATTTAATTTATTACAGGGTAATCATATTTTTATTGTTTCATACTTCCTTTATGGCTTTTTTGGTTTTTGTTGTTCGCTTAATAAATCTGATTTTTATTGCTTCTTGCATACTATTTACTGGTGATGAATGTATAGCTAGAAATATTTAAAAATTATTTAACATTGCAGTTTTTGCATATTGTGCTAAAATTAAATAGCTTTTAATTTTTACATATGAGCTATGTTTTCGTGATAACAAAATCAATGCATAACAATAAATTCAGTTACATGGAGATATTCAAGCACTATGTATTGGTATCTTTTTTCTATATTGCACTTACTATTTTGACATAGGTTGTTAACGTCCATTGAAAATGGCAAATCTCAAAACTCATTGCATTATGTTAGCAATTGTTCTACACGCTACATATTTAGTATATACATGTTTAATAACATTCATCAATGATTAGAGGTGACAGGATAATAGTTCTACGTCGCTCTTTTTATGTACGGCCTTTAAAGGAGAAGCGGCTCATAGCTTAATTCAAAAATTTCTTTTTTGCTTCTTTATGAACTTCAACTTCTTTAGCCACACTCATGTTATTGCTGATATCGTTAAAAAATGAAATTAAATCCGTTCAAGTAGCTTTTTTCGTAACTGAAGTAATTATATCTACCATGTTGGTACTTTTGGTCGAGAAAAGTCTATAGTGATCCTTATTTAGATATTAATACGGTATCGTGGCAAATTGTTACAACCAAAATGGTACTGCGACAAATTGTTACAATTGAAGTTTGATATTAATACGACAATTTGGTACAATATGGATTAAAAATTTCATCGGTAACAAACTTATAATATATATTATTAATTTGATCAATAACCAACTTTATTAGGAACAACTTTAATCAGTAACAAATTTGGACTGTAAAAAGTTATTAGTAACAAATATTGATGTATCAATTTGGTTGTAACAATATGTAGCCCTTTACCAGACCTTTACTACAGGTACAGGTATTGCAATTCTTATTGTCTTATTGTCTTATTGTCTTATTGCATATAGAGCTCGGATGTTGACCACATATTGGGAAAAGTTATGATGTTTTCTAACCTTTTTGTCAAATCCAGGCTAGGTTGCTACTCTTTTATATTATTTTGTTACTCTGAAAGAGGTGGTGAAAATTTTGCTGTCAATCCTAACATTCCCTCTAAGAAAATTCTTCTTCTTATCAGCCTTACGATTTGTAGCATCAGCATCGTCTTCATCATCAGTTGAACCTCTATTAGGAGATATTAAGTTTTGCCTTTTAGAATCAAGAAATTGAGCAAAGGCATTGCACAAACTCAAGTGATATATATATTAGGCTACCAATTTGCAAAATATATAATAGTCTCAGTCCCTGATAATAAACTGTTTTGGGAGATATTAGGTAGCCACGTTTCGAAGAAGAGGCTATGGAAAAGTACTTAGTAAAAATTAGATTCAAGTGTTTTGTAGGACGTGTATTTTGATGCCAATATACTGTCTCTTCGATGACAACTTAGGAATGCCCTTATGAGAGCTCGTTGTTATCACAGAAGACTATAAGAAAGCTCCTATTAATCCTTCGCAAACAAACAGTAATCAAAACCTATGCTATATCACTGTGCAAGCCTGAATTTAACTTCTCGTCGTAGAATATTGGCTATCCATACTTTGTTATTAAGTTAAAATATATTAATATCACCATTTAAAAGAAACTAATGTAAACGTACTCAGTAAATACAGTGCATGTTTATTAGTTTAAAAATGCAAACAGTTTTTTCATACACAATGTTATGAAAGATTTTCCTGTAAGGAATTTATTTTTCTCTCTTCAAAAAATTTTAATCATTGTCAACAGCTGTCAACTAATTTGTTTTCCTGGTAAATGATGAACTTGTGGTACAAGGCAACAGCAAAATCCTTCCTCTCTACAACTTCTAAGAGATTATCATTTTAGTTCCCTTTTAAATAATTTAAGATGAATCTACCTACTTTTATAACGGTTGTCATGCAAAGAAAATCCCAGATGGAGCCCAAAATTAGCCAGGTTAGCAGAGAAACAAACAAATCTTGTTGTTGTTCTTTTTATTGGGACCTATTGAACTGTGAGTACAAAGTGTGTTTTGAAATTGTCAGTTTTATAGAATAGGATGCTCAACAGAATTTAAGAAGACCTAGATACATGACGTAGAAGAGTTGGACTTTGCCCAGAAAGAACTGTTAATATCTGATCTGTTTGACAGTGGCAGTAAGAAAAATAAAAAATCCCAACAAAAAACACAATTTTGCTTAAACTTGTGTATTGGTTTTGCTATGGGTTCAGGGGTTTTTTATCCACAAGTGTCAAAGCATTAATTATACAAAATTCAGGAGCAATTGCCTTGTTTCCATATGCGAATTTAAGACGTGTTTAGAATCAGGGTATTACTTCTGCAGAGAATAATATAAAAATATTATTAAAAAAATAAACTATATATACTTTGTTATTATTGTTGCATCACAAAATAACCAAACAAATTATATAACTGTCTAACACTTAGCTACCCAAGTATCGTATTATATAATACAATTCCATACTAACTATAACAAGCCAATCGATCGTACAGCTGTAAGGTTAGCGCCTAGTTAGGGTTCGTCTATATAAATAGTGCCCCCAAATCATCTCTAGCACTCTTTCACTAAGGGCAAATGTTAACGTTTCTGGTATTATTATTTGTTATTTTGAAATTCTTTTCAGAAACGTCACAGTGCAGGTAATTTATTGTATACTTACACATTTTGAAGTAATTTGCTTCGATGTTATATTTGACATCTCTGTTTAGATTATTCATTCCAGTTACTAACATTGGCACAGGTTCTAGCTTTTAATGTATGCTAAAACTATGTCACATTAGGAATCTGATGAATTTTTCTCTTGGGAAAAGTATCGAAAAGGAAGATTATCAACGCTCCACAGATAAAATTTTTGCAAAATCTAGGATCGTTTTGTTGATGTTCAAAACTTATTTATCGATTTGTGATTAGGGATGTGATGTAGTTTTGAAATTTCCTAGGGATTACGTAAAGTTTGTAACGCTGGCTTGCTTTTTAATCTTTCTGGTTATTACATTAGTTCAGGCCATTCTCTCTGATTATATATGCTTGTCTCAGGTGAAGAAATTACATCTGCTAAACGTTTCATCAATTTTGCCGTTCTTTAAGGTTTTATTCTTAGTCCAACTCCTTTTACGTTTATTCATTTATTTATTTTCTCTAATATTTATACAGGACTTCGTACTCTTGTTGTTAAGAGTATTACACTTGATGCTTTTAACAACATGAGTCATTTTGTCGCTAAATCAATGGTTGTCCAAGAAACTTGATTCAGATTTATCAATATATACCCTCATGACGCTGCCTTGTACCTTGTCTTCAGCCTCACAGCACCTCTGCTGGAACAAACAAACACGTAAACGATTTAGAGTCTTGTCTTCATGCTGTCATAGAGAAGGAAATAACTGGTTTCTTTTAATGCGCCAAAAAACCAACTGGTATTTTTCAATCGAAAGAGGAGTTCTTATTCTTCTACTTTATTCATAAACTAGTATTGTGATATTAAACTTGGTAAGGAACGCTTATCAATAAGGGTACTGCGTTTTTCATTTTCTCCAGATCTTGAACCGGGTCCTTACATTAAATCTATTGACAGGTTTTCTTCTAGAAAAATTAGGCTCTTTACATGGCCCCAAGGGATATGTTGTCTCCCCTGTTTGTTCCACGATTACAGTGAATGCATAACGAGAAAAGCAAACCTAAGTGAAATCGAAGAGGTTTTAAGAATTGGAGGCAGAAACATAGTTAATCCTCAGTGTGTTGGCAACACAATACTCGTAGATGAGTGGAAAAAAGTCTCGAGAAATGTAAAAGAACGAAGTGAAGAACTGAAGTTATAGTTGAACATCAAGAAACTCAAGATTATGGTGACGAAAGATATTGCGGAATTCAAACAAAAATAACGACAAAATTGAAATTGGTAGCAAATCAACGACGATAAGAAAACTGGAGGGAAGGCACATTGACAGTTTTGCTGGTGTAAGAAAATGCTCGAAATGCCATGGAGAAAAATAAAATAAAAATGCATCAATGCCAGAGGAATCGAATCGCGAAATCCAATGGAAGCTTTGATTAAAAAGGAAGAAGAAACTAAGCTACTCCGGGTAGATTATGAGAACAACTGACAGTATTGAAAAATCAATGATGCTGAGGGCATGCAATGGAAAAAGAAAAAACGAGAAGCTCTTGCCATGTGATGAAAGGACAGTGTAAAGAGAGTTACGCGAATAAATCTCAACAAGTTAAGGACTATGGCACTGGATCAGGATAAATGGAAACAGACGATCATGCGTATCTCTAGGATTCATAAGCTACTGGATGGAAAAGGATAACAAGGTAACAGCGCTGTTGAATCTTAGACCCAGGCCATTTTGTAACTCCACAATTCTACCATCCATCCATCCACGAATTACTATCTTTACGTCTTGATAAGTGCTCTCTTACCTCACCTTGCGGTATTTGATCAAGGTCAAATACATGTTTGGAACTGGATAGGTTAAAAATATGCTGCTACTCCATGACCTTGGTCTCATCGACGAAATTTGGCTTGTATTAGTATTTTTGATACTTAATACCATAAGTGTGTGTTTTTTTAAATATCTACAACGTAATGGATTAAACAAAAGAGGCAGCAAATTGAGGAGATTGAAGAATTGAGTAGACATGCCCTTAAAGAAAGAATTTTATATCAAAGACAGGAAAATGGGAATCTTTGTTCTAATGTGTGCTCAACTGAATTGCTTTTTAAATCTCTCCTCCGAAACCCCCTTGAACCTCAAACACTTTTGCTAAAGGATTTAAATGTCCGAATGTAGAATGTGGAGACAGTTTGCGATTACACATACGAATATATATATATATATATATATATACATATATATATATGTGCCTCTGTGTGTGTTTATGTGTGTGCAAAGAGGATCAACGTATGATAAGTGTAGCCTTAAAAATATGAGGATTGCTTGCTTATCCAGAATCTTACTTTGTCTCCACAAAATAACCAGGACAATTTGAATTAGATTTGTTATGTTTTAAACATAAAACCTACATGGGTGTTTGGAGAAAATCCAAAAAAAGTCACATCCAAATACAGTAAACAAGAAAGTTTTTTGGTGTCAAATAACACCCAAAGAAATACTTTACACGATGTAACTTGAAATTACATCAATATTTACTTCAATTTATTAAAATATTACTTTTAAAACCCCTTGATACTAGCTAATTACAATCCTAGAAGAACTATTATTGACGTCTGCATGAGGTACAGCTTTATACCCATGGGAAATGAACTTGAATAGAAACAGAAATTGAGTTCGACTGTTCCATATCTGTGCAAAACAACGAACAGAAGAATATGTATGGCTGAAATCTTTCTTTGATTTACTTGTCTTTTTCACTCTTATAATTAAGTTGGGATTTCATAGATAAAATAAACATAACATCATGTATCATCGTCATTACCATCAGCAATTTTTTGTCTGAGAATTCCCTCTCAAACGATGTGCAGGTACTGGTACCTATCATTAAGAAACTTTGCAACAGCCTCCAGTATCCAGGATATGTCTTTTATTGTGTTATCTTATTTGTGTCATTGGTGCCTTTTTCTATTTCATGCAAAAAAGAAAACCTGAGGATAAAACAACTGTGACTCAACCCTGAATACATTAGGCTTAAGCACAAATGGTTATTAGATATTATTTTAAGGTTGGTTAAAACTGGTAACCGTCTTTGTATGTGGCTTGCAGACAACCCGGTAAAGAAAATGGCTGACTAACCTACCTGTGTCATACCAGTAAACTGGTTGTGGAGAAAGTAATGTGTTATCAATTATAAGCTCCAGTCATTTAAAATAGCTTAAAACATGAAGTAAAAAGGAGCCTGTGCAACTTTCAAGGAGCAACTGTACTGAAAAATGTGTTCTTAAATCATTGTAAGCCCAACATTTGTGCAACAACCTCTTCACAGAAAATCCAGCTATAACTAGTCTCGAAATCTTGAGATACTGGTGAGCTGACGCGATCAATTGAGTTGTAAGAATTTAAACCTGACTCATTATCACCTTGTTTCATAGCCACAAGTTTCAAGTTAAGTAACAAGTAAATTGCATTGTTCAAGGTTTTCGGCAAGAATAAAACTTCATTTTGTGAGCATTTCTTTCGCAATCAATATGATTAAGTTTGCTGTAAAGTCACTGGACATGAACAGTATTTTCAAATTATGCACTCGTGTTTAACCAGTTGAAGTAGCGAGATTTCTCTTCCTGTAACAATTTTTCCTCAAAAAGATGTATGATCCTAGATAGTGCTTTCACTTATATGATATAGACTAAATCCGGCTTCATAACCTTGTATTCAGGGCGAATCCTTATTGTTACTTGTCGATTTGAGCTAACCAGACCCAGAAGCAATCTACTTTGTCGTCATTTTACGGCTAAACGGAAAACAAAAAACAAATTGTTAATCCATAGGAACCTGTGGTTCTTAGAAGATTTCATTATTATAATGAAATGAGTTTTTTCTAAGATTAGTTTAACCAAAGATAATAGCATGAAAATGGATAGGAAACTCCCTTATAACAATAGATATTTTTATGGTCCTTTGATACTCTGAGCATGAGTGCCGTATTAATTTTCATTTTCCAGCTTCCTTTGCTAATTCTCCTGATTATACGAGAACTTGGACGATGTTATGTGACGTTTATTCATTATGAAATGTGATATTTTTAATTTATGCTTTATAAAAAAATTAATCACATCATTATTTCCCTTACGTTTCAGATGATTGAATTAATAATCCAAAGAAGCATTGCAACTAGCATAGCACTATGGTGAAATAATAATATCAAGTGATCAGCAGGTAAGATAACTATCCCATCAGCAACACTGCAAAGGAGGAAGAAATGAGTTGATTTTTTCGGAGAAGCCAATTACTTTACTTTACCTACCCTACCCACCTTACCAGATCGTGTTAAGTCAACGGATCAGTATGATCCAGCTTCTCTACACTTCAAGGTCTTCTATTAGAGTTACTAAGCTTTCCTATGGGCAGATGGTGTCTTTGCATATTTGGTCCAGGTAGGTCTTTAGTGGTCGCCCTGCACGTTTTTTTTCATGTTAGGATCTCTATAAAAGAAGATTGCTCACAACGTCACTTTTACTCCTCCAGCAGTGCCCCACAAATCTGGTACTTTTTTCTCCAAGTACGTAATTTAGAGTCTGGACTTTACCACACATTTGTTTCTTAGTGCTATATTGTTTCCACGAACGTTTTAAATAGCGCTTAATATCGGGGTGTAGATACTGCTTATTCTATTTTCCAGTCTTTTAGAGAGAATTTATGAAGATAAGCAATATAAAAAGACTGACTCTTAAGAAATCACACCTAAGTTTATTATTTAACTTCAAATTCCAAATTTCACTTAACTCAAGAAATGCACTCTTTGTTTTTTCTATTTGTACAGGATCTTAACTTGGATTGTAGAAAAGCTTGGATTATTTAAAAAGAAAATGACCTTATTACACCCTTCTACGAATTCTTTGAACATAAATTATTTGTTTTTGAGTAGACATTGATTACTAGATATAGACGACTCTTCTTCTAATAAGTTTTTAGTGCTTTTATGATATTAGCAAGACGTTAGTGCTCCTGCTGCCTCATCCGAAGGCCCCATCCATCCCCCACTGCTCATCAAATTGGATAGCAATACAGACACCAACTATGACACCAGATTTACTTATTTTCTTTTTTTGTAAGCCAAAGGTGCCTATGAAAATTTATTAGCAACATAGTTTGGCCTGTCTATTTCGTATTTCTTGTATAAATTCCAATGCAACAACTATGCACAGTTGTCATGTTTTTATCTATATTCTTTATGTGGTATCTTTTTGCAATCACTGACAATGTGATATACGGTTTTGCTTTTTCTCATCACACATCCTAAAATGTCCAACAAACTGACCATACATTCTTTTTTGCCCTTCATCTTTTGAACCCTTCCTTACTGATAATATTTTAAGTGTCTATTACTTCAGCAAGCCAAACACCTTAAATCAGTGACTCGATGGAATTCCTTTCACACCAGTCCAAATTATTTCCCCCATTTAAAACGCAAAGTTAGCAGCTAATCAATCCTTCTTTCTCTCTAGTGAAATATAACCTGTCTCTACCACTATCAGAGTGAAATTCACCTTAAATCATCATAATCGTCCTCGATTTCTTATTCTCGTTCTCCGATAATGTTAAATTTCGGATACCTGTTCTATTCTATACTAATGATACATCCCACATGCCAAAACCTTATTCATAATCATTGAATATCGATTTCAGAAAACTAACTTGTGTTTTTTGACCGTCACTCAATGGGCACTAGACATATTTGGTTGTGCTAGCAAACCTTGCACCAGCATGCTACTGCCTGGCAGTTTTAGGTAAGATGATAAGAAGCCAACCAGTTTTTTAAAAGGTAGACAAAATCCAGGCGTTCTTTCTGCATTGCACAGTCAGTTACTTTCAAACTTCAATATAACAACAACAAAACTTCAATATAACTTCAATGTAATAAAATATTCAATAGAAGAAAAGATATAACTATACATACAAATGATACCGGATATAAAGATACAATATGATCCCATGTATGGAAAAACGTTTTGTTCAGTGGCATTTTTTTTTACCATAGTTGGTACGAGATTTAACGTACAACGTATAAATGTATTTGGTGATGTCTTCAAGTTGCTTGCAACATCTATATTATATCCTAATTTTAAACGTTTATGTAGTGAGGAACATTTTGCATGAACCATAGGTGGGATCACATGATGTTGCACTGTGAAAAAAAGCAAGAAAGTAAGTAACGAACATAATAAAAGGTTCTTCTATTGAAAAAGCTAAAATCAAACTTTGTCAGATCAATGGCCTTGTTTACATTTGGAGACGGTGTTCTGTGGTGAAATTGTAGTCAACTGAAGTCAGTATTGCCAGGACATAATGTTGAAATACTTTGTCATAATAGCTTGCATCTATGAGGTCAAATTGTTGAGATAGACGGGTCTTTGTTTGCTTAACAAATATGCTAAGGTAGAAGACTTGTTCCTAGGCACCATTCTTATTTGTCTCTATGAGTCTGCTACAAAAAAGTGTTTTTAATTCCCATACACAGAGAAATGCTGCCACTCCCTTTACGCAAACAGAACAGTGGCTAATCCCAGGTACTACTTATTGGAGCGATGTAAGAGCAGCTTACAACAAAATCGTCAGTGTTGTTTATAACCATGACACTGACAGCCATACGTGTCAGATTCTTGATCTGAATACGTAAGTTACAACCAATCACAATGAAGCCGTGTAGCAAAGCAGCAAAGTGAATTTTAAGTTCATGCATGATTTAATAAACAGTGACTTGCTTCTCGGTTATTTGTCAGAATTTATGTGGACGCAGTGATTTCAACCTGGACAAAGATTCTTATACATATGGGGTCAGCTTGGTGCCATATATCCTGAATAGCCTGTAAATACATTAACCTTTATATAATATTACGTTATATTAAAGTTTTGTTAAAGACTGCTATTTTTACCCGATATAATCATATTACAAAATTGAATAAGTGTCCGCCTAGACGTAACACTTAAAAGTCATGTGGGAAAAAAACTTTTCATGGGTTTGAAAATTTTGAAAAAGGAATAAAACGGTTTTTTAACTGGTTACGATGAAAAAATGTTGGTTTTGTTCCATGAAAATCGTCGGAATGATTTTCATTGAAACTGTAGTAGAAGGTCGGACAGTTAGATTTTTGGTAAAGTTAGGTTCTGGGCACTGGCTTTTGAGCAGAACTTTTATTAGCCAGTTGAAGAAGGTACTCCTTTTAACACATAATAGTACTATGTAATGGAAAACAGGGCTGGCCCAATATAGATTAGCCCAAGAATGACAAGTTAATCTTAGATTTTTATAAATGCAAGTCATATGATGGAGGAAAGTATTCAAAAGGCAAAATATTCCAATTTTTAGATGTCCAAGATAATTAATTACATTGACAAAAAAATTTCTTATTTAGAGGGATACCAACTTCTGGATGATGATCGTCGTCAAACATTGACAATCTGTCCTTAAGTGTATTAGCTGGCACTGAGAAGAATGAGTTGAAGAAAGGGAAAATATTGGGTAGTGCCGTGTTATAAGTTGTAACCCACAGTCTTTTTTTCAAAATGATAACAGAGAAATCATTAGAGTGAAATATAAGAAAGATTTATTTTTAATGCTTTTCTGAATCCTTAATGACTTTTTGAAATACATGTATGACTATTTAAATAAAGCAAGAGAAAAAATATATATTTGGTCACTTTATTTCGAATCCAGCTGCTGGTTTTTATAAGATCGGTCTGAGGTAGTTACTTAAAAGCTAGTATCGTTAATCAAGTCAAAAACTATTTTGGTTATTTTTCACCGAGAGCGTGATTTTATTAACTTCATTTGTAATTTTTATTTATTTACCATATGCTTAGACTAACCATTATCTTCTTTACGCTCTTGTTTTAAAAATTTCATGCATAAAATGAAACATGAGTTTTCCAACTTGATAAAGATTCTAGGGTTTATTTACATTTTTAAATACTGGTTTGGAGCCTCAATTGATTTTAGTTCAAAATGGTGTCTGGCATATATTTGTTATTGTACTGAAACCTAACAACTGGCAGCGGAGAATTATCTTCCAAGTTTTTTTTAAAACGAAATAAAGCAGAATGAAAGAAATGAACTGGCAGAAAATATCTTATTAAAGAAGCCAAAGCATAGCAAGAGATCTCCAGGTTGATCTGGAGAAAACTACATGCACTAAATTATGGATAATACAAGATGTACACTAACAGAACCACAAACCAGGTTTAATGATAGAGAGGGATGAAGAAAACCTGTCAAAAATCAAAAAAGGTTTGCTTTTATAATAAATATTTAATACATTTTATTCAATAAATATTGCAGGACATAATTTATTTCAAAGGCAGCCATTTCTTACGAAGACTTTTCAGTTTCATTTCATTTTGACTGTTTATTCTAATAAGGATTAGTGGGTTGATCATAGAAATTTAAAAAAAAGTAAACATAATAAAAAATGCTGACTGAAAAGGCTAATGAAATTCAGAAAGAAGTTACTGTTAGTTTTTTCTTGCTAATGTAAGCCCAGACACGAACCAACTTCGTAAGAAATTTTGCAGTCAGACGAACCAAGTAAGCCAAGTAAGTTCTCTTATAAAATCCTTATTGATTGGTAAAGAAACATTCCCTGCTGGCTTCCATTGTAATTGCCAAAATACATAATGTTTGGACGGCATTTCATGGCACAGATTAATCCTTGGAGAACTTTGGTTTACACAGTCTCGGGTTGATGACCTGGAAAATCAGTTATAAGCTTAAACAACTTTCTGTATTAGATAATGCTTTGGTTGGACGCACAGAAAGACTTGAGGCTAAAGAAACAGCTACCCGCTTCAAAAAGATCAAAGCTTTCATCCTTGGAAAAGAAAGGAATTCAGGCTTTATCTCTTAACATTAGGCTGATGATCTGAACTGCATTGTATTCACATTGCAGAAGGATATGCAGCCTGACAATCCCAAGTGCCAAGCATATAATTTCAATAACTTTCAGTCTGTAAAACATTATCTAAGAAAGAAAAGGCTTTCCTGTACCATTATCCGAGAATTACATAAATTGTTAGATCTTGTGTTGACAATGTCAATGACCATCTGCAATCCAGAAAACTCACTTTTTGGTCTAAGAGGGTTAAAATCTTATCTAAGGTCATGAATGCCCCAGAGTTGCTTAAATGGAGTTGCTCTAATGAACTTTCATAAAGATGTAGATTAAATGTGGAGAATATTCTAACTAATGATATGCTTGATCAGGCTTTTAATCCCCTGTAGGGAAGAATACATTTTGGTTGCCAAAATCTCACAAAAGTTTACTGTGGAAAACTGTATTAGTGCTGGAGATTCAATCTTGTTTTCTTGAGTTTTGTTTTATGTTTTAATTTGACTTGTTATGTTATGTAACAAATTGGTATAAATGAAGTTTAAGGCAGTATAGATGTTTTTTCTTACTTTTCTTATGACACACACTATGTCATTCTAATTTCTAATTTTAACCTTCAATCTTTGGAAAAAATCTGGTGCCTATAATCAAATGTTTAACAAATTTTAATGTATTGTAAGAAAGAATATTGCTTACAATAACAAACCATTGTTGAAAAAATATTTTTTATTACAGTTTAAGTCAATAGTTAATCTCTAGTAATCTCTAAGAGAGATATGCAATATGTGGTGATGATTCTTTTGACTGAGGTTGTGAAAATAGTTTACTTGTTTTAGACATAGTTATTTTTAACATAGATTAATCATTAACATATCTTTTGTAGCCTGTTTTAGTCACCTTTTTCTGTATTTCAGTAATACCACTGTGTCATTTTCATTTCAAATTGCTTAGTTGAAAAAGCGATTGCTAAATGTGCTTTTTCAATAGGAACTAGTTTTTAGATTTAATTAAGGGCCAAAATAACTTACACCTTGTTGTCATGTGTCACACTGTGTTGTTTTCTTTGTGGTCCTTTATTATATTACCAATACTTTCCTATGAAATTTGAAGTGTGCTGTTCCTTTGTTTATTTTTTCCCTCTTTTCCAGAGACTTAGTAATGTAGTAACATGTACCACTACTGTACCTCTGCTGCAAATATCGCTGTTAACACAAGTTAGTTTACACAACATCCTGGAATTGTTTATAAAGAAATTTTGTTGGGCCACGTTAATGTGAGAAAATTGAAAAAGATGAAGGGTAATTGGTGCTTGAGGGCCCAGTGACTGTCAACATCATAATCGGGCATTTGATAAGTCTTCCCAGCCTTTCAGAATTGCACATTCAGTAAGATACTGTTTAAAAAGATTATTTATTAAGATGAAGGCCAATAATGAGAAATGCAAAGAGAAATTTTATTGTATTCACCTTAAACCGTTGTCTAAAGTATTGTATTCACCACAACTGTAACAAAAGCAGTCAGGATGATTTTTGCAGGATCTTCAAGCCATCATTTATTTATACAACTGAAAAATAAGACGAATCATTTGAATCACTCTTTAAATCCATCATCAAAACATAGGCACCATGAATGAATTCATCTGATCTATATCAACTCTTCACCAACAAAAATGTTAAGGGAGAAAAATGATCTGTGCAAGTTATTTAATATTTGAATTATAATTGAATATTGTTAATGTCCCCCTTACAACATGCAGACATCACAAGACAACTGGTAAGTTGAAACGAGCATGCCGCTGCCAAATGCAATTTAACAATTAATAACCATGTCAAGGACATCAAAGCCACTAATTAACAATTATAGAAATTCCAGACAAAAGGCTTCTATGACCTGGCTATGACCTGCTGTCTAAAAAAAACACTTTCTGCACGTGAAGCTGAGTGCACATGGTATTCAAATCTGATGAAACGTTTAACATGCTTGTAGAATAAAGGCAAGTTACAGAAATTTTCACATTTGAGGTTTATAGCATATCAGAAAAACTAGAGCTAACCAAAGAAAATACTATATGATTTTCGTAATCAGTACCACAGGGTACCAAAGACGTATTTTATTCTCTTTGCTGTGATAGCTCAATTCATTTTTAGTAATTGTTTTATTAATACTCAGATTACTAGTTTCATTCCAGTAAAGTAAAATCCAAAATATTGATTAATTTTTATGAACATATATTGGGAGAAACCAACAGGAAAGGTAAAGGCACCCACGTTTCCTAGTCCGGCCTTTGATAAATGCACATTGTGAAAAGATCAAGCTCCAAAATGGAGGGCAGAGTATGATTTAAACAAGTTGGGACGAAATTTTCTTGTTGCCAGAGTCAGGCGTTGTGGCTGTTAACAAAAAATGAACTTGCTTTCAAATGTTGAGCTACTTGTCCTCGGTTTAAATCGTATATTGTGATCCAACTTTGAAAATTGATCAGGAAAATGAGGAGAGTAGAGGATAAAAATTATCCATAATCTTTACTTATAGACATTACCTAAAGAGACTAGATTCATAATGCGATTACATTTATTTATTGATGAGCTTATGGAAAGGTAAGACTTATTTATATACATAATCCACTGCTTACCTTCTGTCACCTGTGGAAGTTGACTGGTTTATCAAAAAAAAACCTAAAAAAAACCTAAGGTTTTCTGTTTTAATTTTAACAGACACCAATGTCTGGACATTGCTATATCTTTTATAGTGGATGCCCTCCAGACAATCAAATTGTTTTATTTTTTATTCAGATTTATTATTTTCTCTTGTCCTGTGTGTTTTCACAGCCAGAATTTCTGTTTTATTCAAGAACAGTTGCTGAGTGTTCATGTAGCTCTAAAAATTAGCAGTAGCCCAGTGATGAAACTTGAAATGAAGGTAGACAGCAGCAATGAAGTAATTTTGTATTACAGGTTTTACCTAAAAAGAAAAAATGATCCAACCTACAAACAACAGAAAAATTAAGGATTAACTAACAGACCTTATTACAAATGAAAGATAGAGCGTCGGTTATGTACTGTTGCCTTTTAAGCAATAGACCAGGATTTAATTCTTGACTGAAGTACAATAATTTTGGTTCGACGCACATTATCTAATTACCATACGCCTCGAACAAGAGCACACCAATATCCCGTTATGGTGGACTCTTATTTGCGAAAAGTTATTAAAAGAGGAGAAAGCCAAAAAGAAAATTTTTCAACAATAAATGATTGTCTTGAACTGAAAACAAAGTCTTATAAAGGTGAAAGAGCTGGGAGCTATACCTTACTGTAAAATTTAAATTCACAAAACTACGCTACAATAAAGGATCAAACGATACCAAAGCTACTGACAACTTCAAAGTAAACTGAAAGGAACTACTTAATGAAGGTAGCTACAAGACTAGCTGAAATCAACTGACAAAAAGAGAAAACTTTTAAAAGATGCAGGAAGAAAGCCTGTGGAGAAATGACTAGAGGAAGAGTTACTACTTTTGATAAGTGAACATCGATCAACCAGGTTGCGGTTATCGAGACAAATAACAACTGCTAAAACAAAAAATTTTAGTACGGTAAAATATGACAGGAGTATGTTGAGTTTCATGCCAGTAATGGTTGGGTTCAAAAATTTATGAGCAGGCAAGGGCTGTTAGTCAGACGATAAATTATTCAATCATAAAGGGATCAAGGACGTCTCGTTGATAAATAAGTTCATTTTGTGCTTGAAGTTAGAAAGTTGCAAAACTATTACTGCTACGTAAACTAAAATATTATTGCAATGAATGAGACAGAAGTTTGGCTTCACATATTATTCGGTACAACGATGGAGGCAAAGGGCACAAGAACAATCCAAATTAAAACTAAAAGACAAGAGAAAAGCAAAGTTACTGTTTGTTTAACAGAAAAGGCCAATGGAAAGAGGCTAAAGCCATTTATCGTGTTTATGGGAATTAGACAAGTGAAGGAATTAAATGAACCTTTTGAAGGAGAGTATTTTTTTGTGTCCACATGCAACGTTTGAATGAGCGATGAACTTACCGCACAATATTTGCCTGAGACTGTTAGAAACTTTTCCCTTAGCAGAAGGAAGTTAATATGGGACTCTTTAAAGGCGCACATAAGCAACAGTACTATGCAAGCTTTAAAGATTTCAACATCAAAACAGCTATTATTTCTGGTTAGTGTACCACTTAATTTCAAGCCCCCGACTTTGTATGAAATAAACCCTACAAAAGCATAATAACTGAGCTTTATGACGAGCAGGTGATGTTCATATGTATACAGCAAAAGGAAACATGAAAGCTCCACCCCGGAAAACAATTGTTGAATGGGTTTATTAATTTGGTTGTCACAAGTTGAGCAATGGCATGATTAGGGAATAGTTTAAATGTTGTATTATCACTACTGCACCAGATGGATCTGAATATAAAAAAATACTTGTTTTACAGAAGGTCAGTCATGTGCGAATGGGTTTAATAAGTTGAAAGAGCTCAGAGCAGTCGTTGAGGAAGTGTATTCTGTTGATCCTTTCAAATATGTAACTGAAAGTGACGAGGAAGATGCATCCCTCTTGACTCATCAGGATACTGACGACTAAATCATTTATATCAATATATAACTAAATGGCAGGGTTTTTTGTCACAATTTGTTCTACAGAAACATGAGTTGCATTATTTATTTAGAAGAGGCTACTTTTTTTTCATTGTCTGTTATCTTTGGTCACCTTTGGAAACTAGCACACATTTTTGAACTAGCTGATGCCTAGACTAAGCGCATACGTTAGAAACTCCATTTTTAATTCAAAGTTTGCTAGATCGAATAATTACTGTAGGTAATATTTTAGCCCAAGCAGTTCAAGGAAAGAATATATGAGGTTAAGAGACTGAGTATCATTGAAAGAAAAACACTGAAAAGATTCAGTAAAGTCTCCCGTGGTCTTCACAGCACAGCAAGTCATAATTTGTATTTAGTTCATTCTAAGTGAGAGTGCAATTTTCAGTAATACAGCTAAAGAGAGCAGTACGACAAGTCCAATAGAAGCTGTTTAAAACTTTTGTACAAAAAGTGGTGAAATTGTAGAAGGAAGTTGGTGTCTAATTCAATCATTTCTGCTTTTATCAGCAAAAAATCAACTATTTAAATATCACAAACATAAAAAAGTAACAATATTAATAAGGCTCGTCTCTTCCTATTTACGAAATATTTGGTACATTTTTATCAGCAAAGGTTTCGTCAAAAACTTTTAGTCTTCGGTTCAAAGCCAAAAGTAAATACTGTAAGTTTTGAAGCAGTTTTTGAAATCAAAGGTTGGTAGATCTCCGTAAAAATCGATGTATTTCATAGTTATAACAGATGAAAGTAGTGACGAGTCTCTGCACGAAATTGAAGGGGCTGTTCTGTATTATATCAATCAGAAAAATACGATTACAGAACTTGCAATTGATATGGTTGAAGCAAAACAAGACACGTTTGCAAAAGGGATCTTGACTTATTGGACATATCTTTAAAAGGTAATAAGATAAGCCCAGATTGTGGAAGCGTTGTTTCCCAATGCTATGATGGGGCAAATGTAATGAGTGAAGAAAACGGTGGCTTGCAGAAACTCCTATTAGATAAGTGTGATCACTTAATTTTTATACATTTATGGTTACTGCCCCATTGCATCTTGTTGTTAATCGAATAACAGACATTGTACAAGGGGCTGATGACCACTAATGTCTTGTTAAAAGTTTGTTTGTTTGAAATTAAAAGATGTTAGAGAAAAGTATGATGAACTTAAACTGAAGAGACTTTTAGATACAAGTTTGGCAGGCCGCTTTATCTGTGTCAAGATTTTTAACCGCTAAATGAAGCAAATCATTGATTTCTTAGAGCAGTGAAGTACAGTAAAATCGGTGAAAAGTTGGTATAGAGTTATTTTCAAGGGATTATATGATCAAGTTTGTAAGACATTTTAAAATTTTGTTGAACATATTTTTAAGCGAAATTTTAGGAGCAGTAAGAAATAGAATTTAGGTGTTACAGGCTATTACTAGTAATATGCCAAATGATTTAAAGGTAGTATATGAATGTCTCATAAATGTTCTTGATATGCGTATTATGTATTCCTTAGAAATTCTTTTTGCAAATTTGCAAATCCCGGAAGGAATATATCCCCAAGAAAGGAGGTCCCAAAGAGACACATAAGTACCATTTCGATTTATTGCTTTTATGTTAAATGTACCAATATGTGTTGCAAGCATGAAAATGATGATGTATGTACTTTTGAATGTATTGTCGTTGACATGACCAAAATTTTTGAAAAGAAACCAACTGAAATATGATCATCGATGAGTGTCCTTTTACCAGATCATTCACAGTTTTGTGAAGCAACAACGATAGCAGTGCAGTTTGAATACACTCTCGCGATTCCTCAGTTAAAAAGTTAACATTGTAACTAAGAATGTCATCATAGGAAATTTTTGAAAAGTGAGTGCAAAGTTTTAGAACTTTAATCCCTGAATATTCTCAAACCAAAGAAACTGACGACAATGGAGAAAACTTGCTACAAACGTATGCATCAGATGCTCTCTTGTATTTTTCTATAAAGCTGCGCTCACATGTAGCTATGCACAAGCAAGAGTTGAATGTCTCTTTTCGTCTATCGCATACGTTGGAGCTGCAGGAAGACGACGTAGCACTCCCCTTTCGTGGATGTGCTTTGACCAAACCTTAGTAGTACAAGCTCTTGAAATATCTTTCAAGGAATTTTCTGTTGAGTTGTTATTAACGCCTTGTAGTTTATTTTCTGATTTTTGTACTTAGTTTGTTCTGTTTTATCTTGTTCTAAAATTTGTATTAAAAGTAGCAGTTGTCATTAATGGTTTATCGGTTGCCTACTTGATGATTTCAGACATTCTGCTACCGATGTCTTAGCCTTTCTTGGTCGTGTTTGCCAGCTAAATTCAGTCGTCGTTTGCACGTCTTCGCGCCATATGTTGTGTTGCTTGTAATGCTTGGAAGTTTTGCTGACGTGAATAGCGATTCCAGTTTAATAGGGCATTTTGTTAAAGATTGATGACCGATTTCAACTTTGAAATCTTTGCTTTGAATCGATAAACTTTTTTTTCTTGCTTTAAGCTAGAATTGCTGCATTGTAGATGGTGTTACAGGGATAGACCCTTAGGTCTTCTGCTCTGTCCCCCTGGTAGCTTGTCTTGGTCTCTACAAACATCCACAAACTCCAAGTTCCTATCGGGATAGGAAGTTCATTGTTAATTTTTGGCTCGCCGATTATGTATTTTGATGAATATCCTTTAATTTCAGTTTCACATTTTTAGGCAACCAGTGAGTGACCAGTATCGCAGTATCACAGTCGGCATCGTAAAATGCTCTGTTGTTGCACTCATTATCAAATGTCAGGTCTCGTGATGATCATGTCTAACGGATGCAACGGTTTAATCTGTTTCTCCTCCAAGACGTTTTGTTACATTCTTTACCCTGATTGAAGGGGACAAAAGCCCATTAGGTGTAAGGTAAGAGTGGGTTTCAAGTAGTCTCTGTCCATCTTCATTTTTCCTATACCCAGATGATCTAGAACATTTGTCCATGACGTCTGATCTGCTTACATTTGTGTCTTGAAGTCTCCTCAGAAAACTGCATGCTTTCTACTTGGTTTTCCCTATTTGTTATGTCAAATGACTCTTTTAGCTGATCTTTGATTTCAGCTAGGGTTTGTAAACTTGACGCATCATTGCAGAAGAGGCTTACAAATCTTTTGAATGTTGACAGATAAAGAATAACGATTGGTTCTCTAACGTCCATGAGAGTTAAAATAAGTGTGTCATAATGTCTGATATTTAGCCTCACTATATTCTTCTTGATATCATAAACGGTATTAGAATGTCACTCACCATAGAGCCCAGGGTTTGTTCTTCTATGCCAAGAAGCTTATTTTCTCCCATACTGAGACGTTTACCGTATATTCATTTGATATGATGAAAAGCCCTTCAAAAAGTTCCTTTATCCAGAGAGTTATCCAATCAATAATGGAATCAAACCAGTTCTTCTGTCCTACATGATCAACACTTCCTAGAAATTTCATCCAAACTGTCATTTTGCACACACAGAGACAAACATAAAGCAAAACAAGAAAATATTAAAATTATAAAAAAAGATATATTATATAATGTATTGTGTATAATTATAAAATTATTATATTATTTAAAAAAACGTACGTGATTCCGCCCGGGATCGAACCGGGGACCTTGAGTGTGTTAGACTCACGTGATAACCACTACACTACGGAATCCTTGTACCCAAACGGAAAAAAGTATGACAGCATTACTACGCTTTTTACCTTTTTTAATGAACATGAACAATAGATCTGTTAAATATTATTTGATTAAAACTATATCAATTACAATAAAGCACTGTTCTCACAAAGGCAGTCTCCACAAAGCAGCATATTTCCTCCCATGATGGTATTTTTACCATTTATCGTAGTCCTGGATTTTTTTGATTTGATGAAAAATCCTTCAAAAAATCCTTNAAACGTACGTGATTCCGCCCGGGATCGAACCGGGGACCTTGAGTGTGTTAGACTCACGTGATAACCACTACACTACGGAATCCTTGTACCCAAACGGAAAAAAGTATGACAGCATTACTACGCTTTTTACCTTTTTTAATGAACATGAACAATAGATCTGTTAAATATTATTTGATTAAAACTATATCAATTACAATAAAGCACTGTTCTCACAAAGGCAGTCTCCACAAAGCAGCATATTTCCTCCCATGATGGTATTTTTACCATTTATCGTAGTCCTGGATTTTTTTGATTTGATGAAAAATCCTTCAAAAAATCCTTTGAGAAGGGTTGTGAAACTTTCATAACTTTTAGAGTTATTTTGCACACAGACATATAAGCAGAGAAACAAATCAACAGACAGACTTAAAATTGCAGGCGAAAACATAATCTCCTTGGCAGAGGTAACTAAAGCTAATCAGAGTTTTGATTTCGCAGATTTATTCATCAAGCAAGTCGTCCTAAAATGATACAAATCTCTGGAGAAAATCGTAATTTTAATCTTTTTGTTGGGTTATTTTTACTTTGTTTTATGGAGAAATCATAATATTTATTTCTTTATTATATTAGAAAAACAGTTTAAAACTCATGGAATGATATAGTGAATCTTTTCAAAAAACGGACTTATGAAAGCTGAAAAAGGCAATCAAGAGGAAAATAAAACTACTTTTGTTCCTTTGGTGCATTTCGTTTTGAAATAGTGGCTATACATCTAGAGTAATGAGTTAAGATCTATCCATTATATCAGTCATAAGGAACAGTTAACTTGAACATAACCATTGACTCCTCAATGTTGTAATTTTATTGAGTTGGGCTTCCTGCTGTAAGCCTGTTGTGTATGGTCAGCGTTTTACAATCGTTGCTGCTGTCCTCCTTGCTAGTTTTTTGTCTGGAGATTTTATGCTTATTAAAGCCTGAGTTTAGGTCAACAATTTCGTTTATTGTCACTAAAATTTAATAAACATAACCATTAAAACAACATGGATAAAGTTATAAGATAGAGAGACTAGAAACGGCTCCTAGTAGCAACACTGCAGCGAAAGAGTGGCTTCATTGAAAGCCACTCTTTCGCTGCAGGCCTTGGAGGACTTCAAGTGTCGCTGCCATCCTTGGAGGACTTCAAGTGTCGCTGCCAGCCTTGGAGGACTTCAAGTGTCGCTGCCAGCCTTGGAGGACTTCAAGTGTCGCTGCCAGCCTTGGAGGACTTCAAGTGTCGCTGCCAGCCTTGGAGGACTTCAAGTGAAAACGTTTTTTGACAGTGGAACTTCCAAGACTTCTGCACACCAAAAATTGGTAGAAAATGCAAATCTGGCCTTAGGACCTGCAAGTAGATCAGTCTCTATGGCTTCTACTGAGCTACCAGTCAAAGTCACTGGCGGCACTTGCACAACTGACCTTAAATACCTGGAAGANATCATATATATATTATATATATATATTATAAATATATATATATATTATATATTACATTATTATAAAAATTTGAGTGATTCCGCCCGGGATCGAACCGGGGACCTTGAGTGTGTTAGACTCACGTGATAACCACTACACTACGGAATCCTTGCCTCGGAAGAGAAAAAAGTATGAGAGCATTACTAAGATTTTTACAGGAACCGGTTAATGAATATGAACAATCGATCTGTTAAATATTACATGTATTTGATGAAAACTATATCAATTACAATAAAGCACTGTTCGCACAAATGCAGTCTCCACAAAGCAGTATATTTCCTCCCATAATGGCATTTTTACTATATATCGTAGTCCTGCATTTATTTGAGTTGATGAAAAATCCTTCAAAAAATCCTTTGATAAGGGTTGTGAAACTTTCATAACTTTTGCGTTATTTTGCACACAGACATATAAGCAGAGAAACAAATCAACAGACAGACTCAAAAATGCAGGCGAAAACATAATCTCCTTGGCAGAGGTAACAAAAATTGGTAGAAAATGCAAATCTGGGCTTAGGACCTGCAAGTAGATCAGTCTCTATGGCTTCTACTGAGCTACCAGTCAAAGTCACTGGCGGCATTTGCACAACTGACCTTAAATACCTGGAAGAGAAGTATTCCGACAACCACCAATCAGTTCTTCCTGGACTGTGCGCCGACCTTATTCTAGGCTTAGACTTCCAGTCCCAGAATGAAAGAGTTACCTTTCAAAATGAAGGCAACAAACCACCGTTATCTGTCTGTGGCTTCAGTTTACTCAATATGGATCCTGCTGAGCCATTTGCGAATCTAACAGACAACTGTCATCCTATTGCCAGTAAATCAAGTCAATATAGTAATGATGGCTTAAAATTCATCGATGGAGGAGTTGAAAAATTACTCATAGAAAGGATAATAGAAACTAGTAAATCACCTTGGGGAGCTCAAGTAGTCGTGACTAAAGATAACAATCACAAAAAGAGACCACTCGCAAAATATAAACAGATTCACACAACTCGATGCTTTTCCCCTACCGAGCATAAACGAGATCCTGTATTTGGTCAACGACATCACGCAATTTCGTGTCTTTAGCACCATCGACTTACAAAGCATCTTGCAACCAGATACCACTGAAAGAAGAAGAAAAAGCATATACGGCCTTAAAAGCACGAAACAACCTCTACCCATTTACTCGCCTTCCATTTGGAATTACTAAGGGAGTGGCATGTTTCTAGAGAGAGATGATGAAATTTGTGAAACAGAACAAACTTGAAGCGGTATTTCCATATCTTGACAATATTACCAATTTTGAGGAAAGATCAGCAAGAACACGACGCAAACTTTAAAAGTTTCCTCGAAGCAGGAAAGACATAGAAAATTTGCCACAATGACCCCAAGAGCGTCTTTTCAACAAGACAGCTCTCGAGAAAGGAGTCATTCGACCTGATCCTGAACGACTAAACCCAAGTCTTGGTAGATACTGCTACTTTGCTTTGTCGATAAATAGAGCAATGTTAGGACCTATTCCTGGACAAATGTTTTAGCAATCGGAAAATGCAGTAGAAAAATGTGAAAAACAGTAAAACAGAAAGTGTAATTGGAAGGCTATGACACAAGAACTTGTTGTCCATTACCACGGAAATAATGTTCAAATGATAAATAATTGGGAAAGAGAAATAGAGGTATGGCACTTTCTTGCATCGTAGCCCTTGTTTGTCTAAACAATCCATACTCTTCTCAAGAATGAATAGATGATGAAAAGGACGAGTTTAAGGACAAAAAGGAAAAACATGAGATATGCGAAGAGAAATGGCAAACTTTGGAATATCACTAACGGGTTTTTTATGCTATTTACCAAAGGAGCTCAAAAGTCTCAAAGCAAGACGTTATATTAGCGAGTGGATCAAATAAAAGTGAGAAATTGACTTCAAAAGAATAGCTCCAAGTGGAACAGGAAACACAGAAATTAGTTTACAGAATATTACAAGCTATTTTCAACAAAATTTAGCTTACAAGACCTGTTCTCCTTTACGAATAATATTTGAAAATTTTCCTTATATAGCTGACAAGGCCAACACTCTACACGTCTTTGCAATTTTGTCTGACTTATTGCAAGATATTACGAACTTATTTAAGAAATTCTTGCAAACAGTCAGTAATTCCTTTGATAAGTTGAAAGTATAGAGCAATTACCATTTCAGCATAACTAAACAACACTCCAAATAAAATGAATTCAAATGAGAATCATTACCGGTATGACAGAGGTAAGTTAGGTTACTTCAAAATCGCCCATATATGGGTCACAAAAAAGTTGATTTACTGGTGAAACGTAGTGCATGTTATATTCAAACGATGTCAAGACAGGTCAAAGCGTGTAAGAATAGCTGAAGCTTACTCCCAATTTCTTTACAATGCATAACTGTGAACAATGGTGCATCAACATGAAAGAAACTAGGATACTAGCTCTTTTCCGAAGGAAAATAACTTGGTAAAAGACAAATTGGAAACTAGAACAAAAGTGTACAAGATTTGGGAAGAAGAGCCAACAGACAGAGGTCTATAAAATACGATGTAGATTTGGAAAAAATAAAAAACAAGCAGACGTATTACTCAAAATTTAAAGAAGAAACATACCAACTCGGGTGATCATAGCAGTACAAGCTCAGAGGTAGCAACAAGGGGATACCATGCCAGCAACAAGGGGATATTATGGTTTCCAGACAAAAATAGTAACTAGCATTCAACTAGTTTATTCACAAGACATGGACTCACCACTTGCCGAGATAACAACACAGGAGAATATAGAGTCGCACCATTTCCTCTAATCTTTTCGTCAAAACGGCAGCCAGTCTGTTTGTCAACCTCTGTTACCTACAATGATAATTGGAAAGGACAAAATGTGCTCAATCTGTAAGACTGCTGGTTGAAGTTTCCAAGGTAATCATATTGCAGACTATTTTTCATTTTCTAAATTTGACAAAATGGGCATTGATAAGGCACTTCAATTGACTGTGCTTGATGAGCAATATGAGTATTCTCCATGACCCAAAATGATATTCATTGGGTGTCACCAGATGCAACGTCATCAAACGAGTAATATTTGTTTATATTAAAAATCATCTCACGGTGATTCCTACAATCAGCAGGGATCACGATTAGCTCTACAAAGTACTTAATATGTTCAGCTGAAAAATCACAATTAAAAGTAGAAGATAGAGCCCTTATGGTATTGCAGTTTGATAGGTTAGGATTACTCCTTTAGTTTTCAACAATCTTGATTGTATCGCTTTTACAGGAATACATTACTTAGGCCATCTCTTAGAAAAATCACTCATTTGTTTTCATTTTATATATATTTCTTTTTATTTTCCATATTAAAATATTTATCCTTGATATTAATTCTTTCATTTCTTGTAAATTTTTTTATTCTTTGATTAAATTTTAAATTTTCATTTAATTGTTGAAAAATGGGCTTTAGCAACCCCAACAAAAGAGCATTTAACAGGAGGGTATAAATGCAAAGATAATGTGATATTTTAGTATCTATGAAAATAGATTTAGTTATATGAGATGAAAACATTTATCTTATGTAACGAGGCATAAATGCAAAATTATTTTCATATTTAACTATTTTTAAAATAATTTGTTTGAAAAATAGTTACCTTATGGTTTTTTTATCTTTTGTTTTCTCATTATGATTAAGTTCATAATGAGTTGTGTAACACGTCATTGAGAAGTTAATCAGACTATCATTAATGGCTTAACGTTTAACAAAGCAAGCATTATGTAGCTTTATCATCTACTAAATCATCCAAATCATTGCGATGAAATCATGACATGTAGATGAATAATAGCCCTAAAAAACAAATATCATAATTTTGTTTTAAGTGTCTTATTGTACGAGGGGTTTAAAAAATTTGTTACCTTATGATTTTTTTTATCTTATGGTTCCTTGTGATTTAAAGCAAAGAGCTCTCTGCAAATGCGTATTCCTGAGGATGGGTATTTGACATTCAAATACTCATCCTCAGGGATGGAGAGCTCTTAAAATGCTCAAATAGGCCTTTAGAAAGGGGGATGGGGGGAGAGAGGATCTTTCCTAAGGTTCTAAAATAGCATTTTGAAAGCGCATAAAATAATCGATGTTTTAAAGCAAAACACACCAATCAAGTTGTAGCTTAATTTTTTCATTAAAGCAGACTAGATTCATTTTGTTATTACACCACAGGGTTTCCTTTGATTTAATAGTAAGATGATCTTCTCATATTTATATCTCACAACAGAAACCATAAAACAATAAAAATGACGTCATACTATGTATATTTCTATTGTTTATTAAGTAAAAGGGTGATTTAATATTCTGTATAGCTTACACAGACAAGTTTAAGCTTGTCTAACCTTGCTTTAGTATATAAGGTTAGTAAATTTTTTTAGTAAAGTGTGCAATACATTTTTGTAGTAGAGCGTATAGTAAATGTTGTAGAATATACTTTGAATTAAAATTCAATAGTAAAGGTTGTAGTGAATACTGTAAATAAATACTTATGATTTTCATTTATGTTTCCTTATACAAATACAGACTGAAAATTTATTTTTATTTTAGAACCGTTTTATGAGCACAATTGTATTAATAAAGCATAATAAGAAAAGCATATTTTATGCTATTAACAAATTAAATCATAAAATGGTTGAAAACATTTTTGTTGTAAAATTTTCAGGTAAAGTTTACAGTAACCTTTATTACAAAATTTGCAATTTATTTTTAAAAAATCTTATTTATTTTATCATTCATTAAATTTAATATTTCATCCTTGCAATTTTTTTCATAAATATAATATTTCTATTTTCACTTATTGGTATTTTTCATAGGATAATTCCAATAATTTATACGAATGAATTTAATATTAAACAGTCTTTTAAAATTGTAAAAAATATCAGAGAAATATCTAAAAAACACTCCATTAAAATTTCTAATTTGTAGATAATTTATCCATTTTTGTAAATCTTTATTACTCAATACTTTAGTAACAACTTAGGAGAAGGCCCTTTCCAATCTTTTCCTTTAAAGTTTTTTTTTTCGCTCTTAACACTATTACCTAAATATGAAGGTGATTTGTATGGCACTAACATGTCACAATAAAGTCTATTTTGCAAAGGGCAGCTGTTTTTAATCTTCTAATTTGAAGGCCTTTAGCATATACTGGATTTTGGAGACCACCCCCGAGCTTTAAAAAGTAAAAGAATACCAATACTAGTAAGAAGAGTTTCAAGAAAGCCGCCTTATTGCTTTGGTGTTTTGTTAAATGAGATGCATATGGAGATAATTGATTAATCTTAGCTTGTTTAAAAGTTAACCACCTATCTGTTCTTTTCCCAGCATCTTATTAATTCCATAAGATCCTAAAGCTAGAATAGCTCTATTTGCAAGAATTAAGAATATTTTGCCAATAGCCTTGCTAGCTAATGGGAGCAATTTAGTGCCAAGAGATATCAGGCTAGAGAACAATGATCCACTATTTTAAACAACATAACTCATTTGTGTTTGCAAAATTTTAAGGTCAACATCTTTATTTAATGATTTTTCTTTTTTGATTTTATAAAGTTGTATTTTAGTTAACATAAATTGATCACTTATCTAATTCACTACTTGATGAACTCAAGTAACAGAAGTTTTATTAACAAAAGCCTTAGTTAGTTTCTCTTTCTCGCCTTGACTAAGAGTTAATGTTTATGATATTCTGTCATAGTATATAATAGAATGAGATTGCGTAACATTAATCTACCACTTTTATTATCAACATATATCTTTTCTTCATGGATATCAAGTGCATATATTGTGTAAGCCTTATCTGGAACACCTGATAAAGTGTATCTAAGCTCAGGTTTAGTAACACCAGACTTAAGTTCAGTTTCTTGTTTTGTTAAATCAAAATACAATATACCATACAGAGTCTTAAATTCTTCAAAAGCGATATATGGATGCAACTGATATTGTAAAAAGCCAGTTTGATATTCTAATAATGTCCTGTCAGTTTTAATTACTTCTTTGTCTGGTTCCATTCTTTCAGCAGGATGGAATATACCACTTTTAATTTCAAGCTGTGGTGATAAAATTTTAACTCCATTACCAGCAATGTTAAAAGTATTATAAACAAACATGTTACGTAACTGATCATTCAATTTATCTTAACTAAATGCAAATAGAAATCCATGTATAGGTTTTTTAATACAAGTTGTTACCTTTAATGTTTATTGTCTCACACTTCTACTATCAGAGGTATCAATCACCTCTTTCAAATAAGACCAACTATGGCTCTGCAAAAATGTTAATAAATACTTTGCCCCATAATTCGGATTGAATTGTAGCCTTGGAACGTATAATACCATTCTATTAGGAGTATATCTAGCTTTCTTAGTTACCCTACTATCACGGAAGTATCATTATTTTCTAGTTGAATTTCAATAGTGATTTTTCCATTGGGTAGAATTTGTTGTTCTGGCTGGCTGAAAAATCCTAATCTCTTTAATTCTAATATAACTGTCTGAGTGTTATAAACTGTATCTGTTAGTAAATGATGTCTTCTATGCCAGCCTGCATTATAATTGACTTTTCTAGTTATAGTATGTAAAGCAGCCCCTGTATACTTGCAAGGGAACTTGTGTCTGGATAATAATATTGAGATACCACCAACAGATTTAGTGCAGTTCCTTCAATTTTCCCAGATTTCTGAAATTAACAATGTGATTACAATCATTCATATAAAACTGTTTGGTAATTGTATTTAATATCATATAACTTAATCTTCTATAACTACCATTTATAGTACTAATATTATGAGTTACACTATAATTACCAGTTCCATCATACTTGCTTATGTTAAAATTGATTTTACGAAAAACATTATACCAATCAGGAGCTCCTGATTGATTTGTCGTATCTACATTAATCCTATAGCCTGTGTAAAAAGATAACGATAGACTTTTGACTGATTGACATTTTAGGCCTTGTTTACATTATCTCAAGGTTATTGGTTTGTTTTGTTCACGTGAGTAGAGAACGCGTGGGCTTAAATGTGTATGTAATTCCATACACGAGGCCCTTTTTCCTCGTGTCCAAATATGATGAAGAGATTATAGATATTAAGGAACGGCATAATTTCTGTCTCTGTTTCTGTGACCTCTACAGTTTCAATACTATATAAAAACCAGAGTTAACGGTTTTTAAATGGCACCCGCTATGCGACTCAAGGGCTATGGAATCGAAGTTAAATGTTTACGCGATTGAACACGATTGTTGGACACAGTGTTGGATATATATCAAGAGAAGTATATTCTACTTGTGTTTTATTCCCCTTTCTTGGTGTTTTAGTGAGCAATTTCAATTTCCGAATTACGGGAAATTTCGCCTCTATCTCAGCTAATTTTTCTGAGTATAGTGATTACTTCTTTGTGATATATATATATATATATATATATATATATATATATATATATATATATATATATATATATATTGTGGAAATTGGCCATGTTAGTCGTTCCTTTCATTACATTACTGAGTTTTTGAGGTAAACTGTTATCCTCGTTGGATGTGTGTTTTAAGACTGGACCTGTGAGTTTCTTTATGAACATACGCTGTAAAGAATTTTTTCCAAAAGAGTTTGGGATATTCCTTTCACATTTTGTAGTTTAGTATTCAATTAGTGCTTTGAATTTCTCACCTTCATTTTGTGGAACAGTTGTGCCCCTCAGCCTTTTGCTTTTGGTTTTGAATGTTGGATGAGAGCTTCGGGAAACACAGGTGTGAGTGAATTGAATAAATAGGTGATAATTAATTTTTTAAGTGTTGGTACACAAAGAAATACTTATCATTTTTGCGGTAGCGTGCCGTGGTGTGCTGACAGTCCTGTGGTTTTAAATTTTGCAAAAAAGGAAAAGACAATAGCTTTAGCCAGAAAACAGGCTCGAAGGAATGCATTACGATTGAGTTTAAGTAAAGTAATTGAGGAAGCAAATGATGAACTAAAAAGGGACGATTTTAATAAAGCTAGAATAATGGGGTTGAAACTTCGACTAGAGAAAAATATCGAGGGCTTGAATAATTAAGATGATGAAATAGTTAGTTCTTTGGATCCTGAAGCTGTAGAACAAGACACCCTTGATAGCATGGCCGTCTTAGAACCTACTTGTGAACTGTTTGTTTCTCTTCAGTTAAAGATAGAAACGTCTCAAATTAAAGCTTTAAAGGTTTCTTCCTCAATAACTGAAAAGGCTAGCTCTGTATCTGGGAGGATTATCGCAGAGTTTTTGAAGAATATGAAGAAGAAAAGATTATTGAGAGAGTCTCAGATGATGAAATTCCAGCAGAAATAGGCAAGGCACATCATTTACCCCACAGGCCGGTTGTTAAGGAAGAGAGAGAGAGAGACCACAAAGATCCGTGCTGTCTTTGATGCCGCTTGTGCTGTTAATGGTCCATCTTTGAACGAGTGTCTTAATTCTGGGCCTAATTTTTTGTCCAAAGTTTTCGATGTTTTGGTTAGATTTCATTTAAATAGAGTTGCAATTTTAGCTGATATAAAAAAAGCTTTTTTAAATGTTGCAGTTTTCAAGGGACATCGAGATTATTTAAGATTTTTATGGTACGATTTTGAGTCTATCGATCCTAAGTTGATTGTATACAGATTTTCAAGAGTAGTTTTTGGCCTAACGAGCAGTCCTTTTTTGTTAAATGGAACTATAAGGCATCATTTAGAAAAATATTTGCCGAGTGACAAGAATTTGGTTGAGAAACTTTTGGGATATTTTTATGTTGATGATCTCATTTCAGGAGTAGAAAGCACAGAAAAGGGTAAAAAATTTTGTGTCAGGACGCAAGAGATATTCGCTCCATCAGGTTTGGAATTAAGAAAATGGGTTACAAATGATACTGAATAGAGACAATTTTTTAATGGTAACAGTGAGGTTTCTAGAATGAAACGGGTCCTGGGCATTGCTTGGGATATCGTGGGTGACGAATTTATCTTTGATTTTAAGAAATTTTTAGCCAGCTGTGATGGTTTAAAATTGACGAAAAGGAATATCTTGAGTGTTTCCGCATCCTTTTATGACCCTTTGGGTTTTATTTCTCCTGTGACAGCTAGAGTCACAGTTCTCTTTCAATTGCTGTGTAAGAATAAGCTTGAGTGGGATGACGAGATGTCTGAGTATTTGAAAGTTGTTTGGTTCGATATTCTAACACTTTTGAAAAGGTTGAATGTCGTAAGCCTCAAAAGGTTTGTACTTGAAACTAGTTTCGAACTTGTCGAATTGCATGGATTTTGTGACAGCTCTTCTGAAGTCTATTGTGCTGTTGTTTTCTTGAGACTTGTAACGATCCAAGCTGTTTTGGTAAAAATTTTTTGCGCAAAAACTAAGGTTGCTCCTTTAAAGTCCTTATCAATTCCCAAACTGGAGTTGTTAGGTTGCCTCCTGTTGGCTGATCTTCTCAGGGGGTGTCAAGATTCTTTTCGGGGGAGGGTTGTTGTAGATGATGTTTTTTGTTGGTCAGATTCCGAAATAGCCCTGTGTTGGATCAAAGGAAAGGAAAAGTGTTGGAAACATTGGGTTGAGAATAGAGTCGTGAAAATTGGGAAAGTTGTAGATAGGGATAAGTGGTATCATGTGAATGGCATAGATAACCCTGCTGATTTTCCCACTCGTTCATTTGAATTGTTTTCTGATTCCTGGGTAAATGGTCCCAAATTTGTTTCCAATTCTGTTATTGACGTTAGTAACTTTGAATTTGAAAACGAGTCTTTGTTAGAAGAAGTAAAAAAAAAGAGAAAAGAAGTTTTGTTGAATTAATTACTTTAGCTTCTTTAGCTGAGAAAGAGAATGAGGCCTCCTTATTTAGCATTGTTGATGTTGCTCGCTATTGTTCCTTGGGGGAGTTGATTGCTATAGTAGGATATATTTACAGATTTGTTAATAACCTAAAAAACAGGATAAAAAAGAACAAAGAACGTGTGATTTCGGACGAACTACTGTCGATTAAGGAAAATCAAAATGCCTTAACAAAGATCATTTTGCAAGAACAGTTGGAGATCAGAAAGGACAAAAACTTTCTTAAATTAATGAGTTCATTAAAGTTGTTTGAAGACAAGGACGGAATTTTGCGATTACGTGGACGTTTCTCTAACGCACACTTGACGTTTGATAACAAATATCCTATTCTGCTGCGCAGTGAAGGCCGATTAATTCAACTTGTTATTAGTGACGCCCATGAACGTTGTCTCCATCACGGAGTGGAAACGACTTTATCGTACGTTCGGGAAAAGTTTTGGATTACGAAAGATCGCAAGACAGTACAAAACACAATTCGGAAATGTGTTACATGTAACCATTTTAATTCCAGAACCTTTCTTCCACCTTCAACAACAGACATTCCCGAATTTCGTTTTCTGCACGTTGGTTTAGATTTTGCCGGACCACTTTATATTAAGGAGAAATTTTGTAAGAACTCATATTCGTGAAAAATTTGTGTAAGCAAATTTTGGGGGGAGTGTAAAAAGATANACAGTACAAAACACAATTCGGAAATGTGTTACACGTAACCATTTTAATTCCAGAACCTTTCTTCCACCTTCAACAACAGACATTCCCGAATTTCGTTTTCTGCACGTTGGTTTAGATTTTGCCGGACCACTTTATATTAAGGAGAAATTTTGTAAGAACTCATATTCGTGAAAAATTTGTGTAAGCAAATTTTGGGGGGAGTGTAAAAAGATAACAATAGACTTTTGACTGATTGACATTTTAGGCGTTGTTTACATTATCTTAAGGTTATTGGTTTGTTTTGTTCACGTGAGTAGAGAACGTGTGGGCTTAAATGTGTATGTAATTCCATACACGAGGCCTGCTTTATTTCGGCTTATATTAGCTCCAGGTTGAATAATTGGTATATTGAGTTCATACATGAACAATTCAAATCTTTCAAGACTATTTGAAAATCTAAATGTATGATTATGTGAAATAATATTCACATATTTGGAATTTTGTTAAATTTAATTGAAAGTAAATCATTTCTTTGTTTACGCAGTGTAGGTGTTTTGTTGCTTTGTCTGAATGGACTTTAAGAAGCTCAACTATTTTATCATCTTTATTCTCTTGAGTGGGATTCTTTCTTGTGTTCATTTATTAACCCTGTTATCAATCTCTTTTGCTACAAATTTTCCCATTTTTTATCCAACTTTTCTAGCAACCGCTTCAGTTGCTTTAGAAGCTCCTTTGGTAGCTAGATTTTTCGCCGTCTTGCTTGTTAGAGTTAAAGCAACTTTCCTGCAACTCTTGTTAAACTATCATTGACCTCATCACCTATTTGATATTCCTTTGTTTTGGAATCAATTGGATCACCTGTATCAATATCTTATCAATAGCTTATGCCTGTAATTTGAATTGTTACTTGTTGGAATCTTCTTATATATACAATAGTAGTGTATCAATACCTTCTTTAATTAAAAGTATGACTAACATAAAGGTCATTTAAATAAACAGGTTTGTTGTTATTTTCAGTGATATAAATTCTAAGATAACCAATACCCTTTTTCTTTTTCGGCCTTAAATAGACGTCTGTCAGGTCGGCCGCTCGACACCTTTTACTCCACTTGACTTAGTCTTCTCTCTCTCCCACTTCTTTCATGTCTCGTTCTATGACCTTCCGCAGTCTAAGCTTTTGTCGTCCTCTACTCTTCCTTCCTGTCACTGGTGCTTGCCATATTGCCTTCAAAATATTCTCATTACATGTCTAAGTCATCTTAGCCTTGTTTCACTTGCTTTCTCTATTATTTCTCTTACCTTCAAAAAATATTCTTATGTCATCATTCATCCTGTGTTCGTGCAAGGAAATTCCTGCTATACACGTTAGCATTCTCACCTCCATCGCTTCTAACAATCTCTTCTCTGCCCTTTTTAAAGGTACGACCTCTAGGCCATAAAGTAATACTGGTTGTATCACTGATGAATAGATCTTTGTCTTCCGTTTTATTGGCATTCTCGTGTCACATGTTCGCCCCAGCTCTTCTAACTCTTGTCTTAACTTCTTCTTGACACACCCCTTGTCGTTTAATGGTTGTTCCTAAATAGCAGAACGATTCCACTTGTTTAACCTCTTTCCCATGTCTATCTCAAATGTTAATAATTAATTAATCAATCTTTGATGATGACATTGTTTCTGTCTCCCTGCTATACATTTTTAAACCTCAATTTCACCGCTTCCTGCCACCTGTGAAGATTCGATTCCAGCTCTTCTCTATTATCTGTTGTTATAGCCAGGTCGTCTGCATACAACAGCTCTTCTGGTAGTCTTCTGCTTAGTCCTTCGTTATGGTGTCGATTACCAGAGCAAACAGGAAGGAGCTAAGTGAATTCCTGATGTAATCCGGCTCTGATCTCGAATTTTCCGATTCTCTGACCAGGCAAATTACTTTGGTCTGGCTGTTGCTGTAGAGGCTGGCGACTACTTTTACCATTTAAATTTTAAGATCACGAATACGACTTGTATTTATTTTGTTAAATAAAATATGTTTAGGCTTTTTATGAAATGAATATGTTAAAGATAAATTATCTACACTGAATTGACAAAGCACATCTGATCAGGTGCCTAAAACCGATATTTCACATTTTAGAAATGTATGAATCACAAAACAAAACAAAATATGAGATTAGCAAAATCACCATTACTAAGATCAAGTACATGGACAGTTTCAAGAATCGTATAAATACGGAGATGAGAATGGATAAATGATATTGCAATTTGAGTTTTGGAATGATCATTAGCTAAAAAGCCAATTGAATTGCATTGTTTAAATCAGTATAACTATGATTGCCATTGAAAAGAGTATTACTTCTCCATGTATTACCTGAATAATGAGAATATTTAAGAATATTGTTTCCGAATGTGGATGTCACATTATACCATGAATGCAACATACTTATTAAATTAAGACCACATATTGCTGGGGTTTTTTGTCGAGAAAAAGTTCTGGATTGTGTTTTATAGTAAAATCATTAGATTTACTACCTTTTTGATCAGATGTTGATACTAAAAATTATAGAATATCCACACAATAGTAGGTTATATTAAACATCTTTCAACATACAAATCATGTTGCTCTTTGGATATTTCATGCCCTTCTAGTAGTTTATCAATAATTATCCATGATTCATTAATAAGATTTTGGTTGGTAGTACCAGCTTGTCAAGAAGCACTGATAAGATATAGACGCTTTACAGATCATTTGGATTGTTATAATAAATTATATATCTTTCAATTGATATTGTTTTACCAGAAGATTTATAAGGTTGTATATTAGCTAACTTATTCAAATTATTAAATATTTGTTTTTGATTTCTTGAATAATATTTTTAGCAATAAACTTCTTTCGTTGGTAGGTTGATTGCTAATTTATCAGCCACTTCTTGATAATCAACTTCTCTATTTCTAACAGCTTCACAATCATATTACCGTATTGATCATTTTGTATTTTATAGGCAGGTCATTTTGGTTTTTTGTATCTAAGTATACCTTTACCAGTAATTTTTGAATCAGGAATAGTTTTAACACGTCCTGTCAATTCTTTAACATCTATATGTTTTGTTTTATTCTTCTTACTTTTTACAACAAATATATATTTATTTAGTACATTTCCCTCTTCTGCCAGGGCTTTTTCATTAATTTTTTTCCGTCTTTTACCATTCAGATCATTTATAATAGACCTAACATCTTTTAGCTTTGGAATTTCTTTTAATGGTGGATCAAATTCGCATTTTTCTATTATCTTCATCTTCTCATCATAGAATAAAAACATCTATTACATCATTATTATCATTATCTGATAATATCTCGTATGACCAAATTTCGGGTTTACTATCATAGATTGTAGCTTAAACTTTATTATAAAGATTGATTACCTCAACTATTTCAGATTTATTATCTTGTAATTCTTCTAATAATTGAAACTTTTTATTAAATTGTCTCTAATTGATTTTTATACGTGATAAGCTCCAACTCTTGATTAATCTTTGTATCCTAAAAACCTCTTCTTTTTCAATATCCTGTTTCATGGACTCGATTTTAAGAACATTTTTTACCTTTTCTCTTAGTTTTCTAACATCCATAATATATATATATATATATATATATATATATCTGTATGTGTATTATATGTGCGTAGATAAATGTTAAATTGGATTTTTTTGCTCTTATCATGAATTCATATCATTGTTAATTCATTTGTATAATCGTTTTAAAGGCTCTTGCACCCTAGTGCTGATAAGGGCAAACTGCGCCTTTATGCGAGGCCGCCTTAAAGTGGGGAAATAGGTTTGTCTACTTCATAATAACTTTAAAAAATCAGATATTTCTAACGCATGATCTGTGACCATGCGTCACATAGATCAAATAATTACAAAAGTTCAAAAGTGTGGATTATAATACGTTTGCTCACAGCATGCTACATTTTATTATTTTCCATTTTAACTTTTTCAATACTTCACTATTATTTTAGGGATATTTTTACTTCGGTCTCGCACTTCATGTCATGAACTCAAATTTTGAAGTTTTTGAATGTTACACCACCCTGAAATTAATTGGTGTTACGACTAGTTTTGTTGTCCTTTGCAAAAATTCAATAAAACCAATCAGACATTTTCAATTAAAAATACTGTCTCCTCATCTTCAGTATTGACACATGTTCTCATTTCAGTTTTTCTTTGGTATTTATTTTCTTCGTTTTAATACTCCTCATATTATACCTCTTATGGTAACAGTGTCATTCTGCATACATGAATAAAATATACAGAATATCAAATATACAATCCAGTTTACATTTCTCTTTCTCTATTTTAGAGGTCCTTAAGGCCAACATTAATTAGTCTTGTATGAATATTACTAAAGTACTGATATTATTGTCACCACCTTTGTGTTCTGTGAGGAATTACAGTAATTTCACGAAGATAGAGCTAATCATGCTATCCAGCTTCTGCTGTGTGCAAAGCACTCTAAAACTCTATGTACAGAGAGCCACATTTATACGACAGCGAAAGGACGTTGTGAAATACGGTGAATCACAAGAGCTAAAAAGTCCAATCTCTCACAACTCCAAACCGTCAAAAGGAACCAGACTTCGAAAAATCTGTTCTAATGTATCACACGCTGCAATTGTGGTAGCCAAAAATTTGATCCGGGCAAACCCCATGAAATCAAACCAAACCAAGAACTAGATGCAGCCACAGAAATGATCCACCCAAATGTAATGTGTAAACTTGAATGGATGATGATAGTCTTTAAGTTAACAAAGTATGACTTGATTAGAGGAGAACTTGGAGACTGTGCACAGTCTTATTTTTCCTCTTCCTAAAGGTTTCTAATGTTGATCTAGCCTTCAATGATGTAGGGCATCCATCTGTTTCTGGTCAATAGCGACATGTAGGTCTCCTTTCTTCTATTAGTTGTCTTTCAATGATTTGTCAACAATGCAATGATGGGAGTCTTGCAGAAATTGAGTCTTTTTGTTGATATACAGTTCTGATTTAAAATACCTCGCTCTACTTTTAAGCTTTGGATTATAATCACTGAATATGTCCACGGATGCTTTTGGTGAAGGATGTGCTATAGCGCGGAATATTTCTAAGGCTTTTGATATGTTGTATCACGCTGGCATGGTTAATAACCTTTCAGGTTATAGGATTTGAAAAGGGGTCTTTAGTAATATTCTGTTTTTCCTCACAAAATTGTAAAATGCATTTTACAGTGGATGGAATTCTATATGATGTGTATTATAATAATGCTGGCGTTTCTCCATGTTCTCTCCTTAGCCCAAGTCTCTTTCTTCTTTATATTAACGATCTACCAAATACCTGGCTTCAGCTTATCAACACCTATGTTGTTGACACTATTTGTGCTTTGACAATTGCCCCCAGGCAACTCAACAGCAACAACTCAAGCTAGCGGAATATTAAGAATCTGACCTCCAGTCTGATCAAAAATGGGGAAGCAACTAGGTAGTCTCTTTCAATGGGGCAAAAACATCGCTGATGTTGTTCAATAAAAAGCTGAGTATGTACCTCCCACCAATATTCATTGTTATTGATTCTGATATTAGCCATGATGAAGTCTCTTTTCTTCTTGAGGAATGTTTCGTTGATGATGATGTTTGACCTTTCATTTCTAAACTAAACCATTTTCCTTACGGAAGATTTCCCGAAGTACGAAAAATAGTTTTATTTTTATCTGCTGAAAGCCTTTTGAAAAACCTTTTAAAATATCTTCTGCTGGAATCCTTAAAAAAACCTTAGTTCTAAAATAAATTTATATAAAAGATCGTCAACTTGGCTGTAACTGAAAAAGAAAAATTTTATAAAAATAAGTAAGGGCTCTTTTGACACAATTTGAGTTCACTAGAATAATCGGAATATTATTTTTACTACATTGTACATTAGAATAAACACAGTTTCTAAATTACGTTTTACTACGCTTTTGACAATTTATTATTTCAATTTCATATTTTCAGTAACAGTAAGAAAGTTAAAAATAATCAATCCCCATTATAACTTAACACAGACAGTATGCTATTGTGCGATTCTGGAATTACCAGGACCCCAAACTTGTCATGAAATAGGGAAATGACGTTTTTGAATTAAGCATGCATTTCAGTCTCTTGTGTATCATAACATTGGGTTGGGAGTGAACATGGCTGAAGGAGAAACGCAATTCAAATTATTAAATACGTATCCTTTAGAACATTAGTAATAATCTGCACCTGCCAAGGCTGCAACAAAATAGAAAAGGAGTTCGAGGGCCAGGCTAAGGTAGAACCTTCAAGCAAAAACAGAGCAGAACTTAAAACTTTAGGAATTAAACATCAGAACATAGACGTTTAAGCTTTGAATATTGGGTAGCAAAAATAGTGATCAACATCAAAACCTAACAAAATCAATGTTTTATTTTTCACGCTAAATTTCAAAGCTGAGCATTTTAATTTTCTTTTGGCATTCGTGTGTCTGTCTCAGTGACTTGGTGATCGCCGGCAAAGCTGTCTGGCCAAATCTTGCCTCCAAACAATCTGTGTGAAGTTTTCCCAGTAAAATAAACACCGCATTAAAGTTGATCTAGCAATACTCGGTGTTCTCAAGCAATTCGCTTGTGGTATGGTTGAGGGCATTGAATGTCTCAGCGGTCAATTTTTTTGTAGAAATTTTTAGAAATTGTTTTGATTCATTTTCAGAAGTAAGAGGCTTTTGAAAATCATTATTTAGTCTGTTGCCTTTATTTGGACATTAGGCATTTATAATATTCCACCATGTACATATTATTATGACGAAAACATTGATGTCAGCAGAATGTAAAAATTTTTACCCAAATTTAGTAACCCCTGCACCATTAAGAGATGGGCTATATTCTCTCCTCCGATACGGTGCAGGAACATTGAACTGGAAGATAAACGAGTTAGATGAAATGGACTGCAAAACTAGAAAGAGAATGACAAAGTACAAAGAACTTCACTCCAAAAAGGACCTAGATAGGCTATATGTTCCATGAACTGAAGGGGGACGGGACCTGATAGGATGTAAGTGTGCTATTAAAACAGAGGAAAATGCCCTTTGGTGGTACATAAAACACCATGCGGAACAGATTATAATTGCTGTGCAAAATCAGAATGCGACGGATGTCGAGGAATCTATTGAGCCAGCAGACTAAAAAAATTCATGAGTTATATTTTATATTGTGAAGGTTGCGGTTTAGAAAAGAGATAGTATATAGCCTGTCCGTTTTTCTCATGGAACAGATGCAATAAAAACGAGCCCTGTCCTAGACTACGAGGGGTCATACAAGCATAGGCAACACGCATATATAAAATTTTTGGCCTTAAACCTTAAACAATAATAAGCACTCATTCTACTGAGTATCAGCTTCTTTAAAGAGAAAGGAGGCGACAACTCACTCTGCGTGTTAAACTGGGGTCTCATTTTTTTCATTAAACACACGGAATTACCTAACCGGCCGGGTTAGGTGATTCCAGTTGCAGTCTGTTACACAACAGGTATGAGACAATTTCACAAATAAATTTCCTCGCCTTTTTCAGGACGAAACATGCGCCATTCAAATAAAATCTGAAGTAAAATTACAGAGATTGTTCAGACCCAAATGGCTGAGCACAGCAGCAGACAGGTAGTTTTTGAAACAGTGCTTACTCCTTGACGAGGCCAAAGACAAGCGAGAATTAGCACAACTTTTGATGATTTCACAAACTGTGTGCAAGGTCCTGGGATTGATTGTAGTATGAGTATGAGTGTAAGCAAGTGTGAGTATAATTGAATTTGCAAATGAGATTATCAGAAATAACAACCAGCATCTCTTAAGATTAACACATAGGAGATACTGGTATTTTTTCAAAAACACCAATTTACCGTAAAAAGACATTTACAGGAGTCCACACAAATTGCAAAAGCTTCACTCCACAGAAATACGAAAGTCATTTCTAATCTCTTAATTTCTATTAACTACATGAAACTCTGTCTAGGGGTTTGCTGGATCACGGCTTGCTTATTAATTTGGTACCTTCCTGTTTAGTTTATTTTGCAGTAAAAAATCTCAGTCAACTATCATTTGCATTCCTTTACTCTACTTTAAATATTTTCGTTCTCTGACTGCTGTCTTCTCAGTGCTATTTCTAAATCTGTTAATTCTATGCCTCGCGCTTACACATCTATTAATCGATTATTGAGTTTTGACTTAAATGCTCATTATACTTAATGATAAAAATTTTATTCCACTCACCCATTTTCCTTATTGTAA